>CM035188.1:6431488-6445109 GCA_020233015.1 Callinectes sapidus | reverse complement strand
GAGAGAGAGAGAGAGAGAGATTCTATAATTTGTAAACATGCGTAGATCATTTATATAATTATGGTATTAGGACTGAAAGTGCTCCGACCGAAACTGTACACTGAATATTTATTATTACTATTAATGACATGCGTATAGGTAGATTTTTTTCGTTATTCGGAATTGTGGAAATTTATGACAAATATTCCTAACTAAAAGTGTACCATATGCACAGAGGTTGCATGAGTACGATGATGTAACATTCAAATGTACTGCCTATGTTTACACGGGAATGCCCTGAACTCGTCTCCTGTATAACTTTAGTCTTTCACTGCGGTATGCACTAATTCACACCATCAATAGCAAAGCTTGGAAAAGGCATTAAAAGATCATACTTTGCAATTTATTGCTATTAGAATGTTCACAGGTGGCTGTAGAACAAGAAAATACGTCTCACAGTGGTTAATGATTAAAGGACAGACGTGAAAAATAGTGAAAGCATCAACTGGAATTGAGCCGAGTCACAGTAAGAAAAGGTGTAACAGCACAACAGTGTAACAGTAAAATCTAATACTTCTTAATTTCGAGTTAATAGTGCAATCTGTTTACAGTTTTTCCAATGCGATAACAAAAATTATAATTTATCATGCACTTTATGAGAATATGAGAGCATGAATTTATATATTTGTATAACCAAACTCTCAATTTAGAGTTAATTGTGCAATCTTTTTACATTTCTTCCAATACAATAACAAAATATATAATTTATCATGCATTTTTTGAGAATATGAGAGCATAAATTTGTGTATTTGTATAAGCAAACTCCATCAAGCACAAGGTCGTTTTCATTGTTGTTTTTAAGTGCCTAAGTTGAGGGAAGGTACTTTATTCTTTAGCGTTTTGGAAACAATCCTCACTTAAAGTTCTAGGAAGTTTTTTTTCTTTTAATTTTTAGCTCCCATGCATCACTTTGTTGTGCTGAGACAATACACTTAATGATCTCGTACAATAAGCTTGTTTGTGTGACTCTTGTGTTAATTTTGCTTCATTCTAAGGAACATTAGTGATCCTTGTATGGGTAAGCACAGCTCGAGAACGCTACACGACATCCTTACAGCGGCTCAGTGAAATTAGTAAAATCAATATGCTTTCCAAGAGTGATGAGTATGTGTCTGCCGTGATATGTTCATGTATTGTATTTGTATTTCTATTAATTGAAGTTCCTGCAACTTTGTTCTTTGTATAGACACTCATTGAATATTTCATTTAATGTATCACTTAGAAAAGAAGAAGCTTTATTTTTTTCACCCACTCACTGGGATATGAAACAATTAACAACTATAGAAGAAATACATGGAATCTTTATAAGCATCTGCAAAAGAGTAAGAGAAGATACATAATCGATTTTACAATTTCTACCCATTGTAAAAATTGAAAGTGCCTCTATAACAAAAGAATACGTCTCAGAGTGATTAGTAATTAAGGAGAGATGTACCAAAAATGCAATCAAATGGATGGAATATAACTACTGGTCCTGTATCTCTCGAAACCCCTGAAGATTACATTTCTCACTACAAATATTGCCAATTAACATACTCAGATAGCCAGTCACTGTGCTGTAATTAGAGTTTAATGCCAATATTGCTGAAATTCACAAGCGATTTGGTTACATGAAGTTACTGTCTAGGTAGATACAGGTGTTGTGTGTGTGTGTGTGTGTGTGTGTGTGTGTGTGTGTGTGTGTGTGTGTGTGTGTGTGTGTGTGTGTGACCTTGACTAGCCTGTTTACGTACACCTGCATAGTGACTGATTGGAATAAAAAAAAAAAAAGAAAGCTATGTACTCAAATGGCTGTCACGGCTATGGAATGAAGTATGTATGAGAAATACAGACAGAAAAAAAAAAAAAATACGACTGATTGCTTGAGTCAACCCTTTCATTGCTACATTTTCTCTTAAGCTTTCTGAAATATAATGCGGATCTAAAGTATAATATTGAAACAACTGAAAACAAAAGTAGTTGAATTGTTGAAACTTCCTTGTTTATACCACATTATTTTTTTCTCAATTAAATCATGTAAATTCGAAAATGAGTAATATTTGACAAATGTTCTATTGTTAGTTATTTTGGCTTTACTGTTCTGCAATAACAGAGATGTATGGTGTTTGGATGAGAAGAACAATGAATAACTACGATTGAGAGAAGATAGAAGGACTAGGGGACAGAGCGAGGGGGCGGCCACTAGCTGGAGGGGCGCCAGGGTGTGATGTAGCAGGCGGTGATTTGGTATAGTAGTGTTATATAAGCTCAAGGGAACGTGGCACACTCCTCACCACAATCCCCTTGTTTAGGCTCAGTCATGTTTACAGAGAGACAACTCAGTATGAACCCCTTATGACTCCATCTCCGGCATTATGTGGTGCTCTTTGTCATGGAAAACTTTGAAACGCTCTGGACTCCATAAGAACTTTTTTGTTTTGTTTTCAAGGCCATCTAGATGAGTAGATAAGTTTTAAGTATGAACACTCTCAACTTGTATCGTCTAAGATTCCATTGGTTTATTCCATTTTTTTCATATATGCTGTGAATGGCAGGATGCTGTTTTAACTACTTATCGTGAACTCTTTACAGTTACTGTGTTTGTATTACCAGTAGTATGTGGTTATGTAATACTGATATATTTCAGGTCAGTGCGAAAATGGAGGGGCGGGCTTGTAGCACCGACGTGATAAGGATGACGGAACCAGAGCCATCTGCCGGCAGCAAGGTGAGGCTGTTGTGTTCACTTCACCCTCCTTTTTTCCTTTTCTCATTTCTAAGGAAGGTCAAGCTGCGTTTAACTAAGGTTATGTCATTTTTTTTATATGTAAGAATTGTTATTCCTTTTCTCAAATTTCCGAAATGTTGGTGGATATTTTTCTAAGTGTTTCCTGGGAAAAATTACGTGAAAGTAATGATTTTACGATCTTCATTCGATTTACGAAAGGTAATTTATATGAACATATCGAAGCAATTCATACGCTTTGCTTAACTATATACGATTATATATTTGTCTTGTTTTCAGAGAGAGAGAGAGAGAGAGAGAGAGAGAGAGAGAGAGAGAGAGAGAGAGAGAGAGAGAGAGAGAGAGAGAGTTCTCGGAAATATTACTTCATGGTTACTGTCACGTTTCTTTCACAACTTATTTTCTTATTTTCTGTCTTGTTGAAGCTCACACTTATACATGAAATATTGTAAACATAAATTTTCATAGCTTAAGATAATTCGCAATATCCTCGTAGCGCTAACAAGAGATAATTGGGGAGATGCAAAATTATAACTACGTATCTCTTACCGTAAAGTGAGGATGCATTGTGCTTTCGTAAGTCACTGACGCAGAATGGACAGAGGCGTGTGGGGCGGCGTGACCCGGCGTGGCTTGGCAGTGTGGTGAGCGCCATTACCTCCTCATCCTCAATGGTCCCTAACGAGGCGCCACTCCACCCCGCGTCAGACTCTCGCGACTTTGAGGTTTTTTGAAGCCACCCCGTTCTCCGTGGAGTGTTTATTTATTGCATGTATCGTTAAAATTATTCGTGTATTCCGGGTTACTTGTGTATTCTTATCTCTGACATTCCTTTACACTCTAGTTGAAGCGGAAAGTAACTTCTCGTGATGTTGTATTTCTTTATCTTCATTTTTATATTTTTCGTAAACCTTTTTAATCCTGACGAGGACTGGACGCTAAGTTTAGTTATTTTTGAGGAAAAACCATACTGAAAGACAGTCGAAGTTTGTCAGCTTTGGCACCAACACGCGCGGCGCTAGGACACTGCTACACACGTTAGGAAGTGTTTAGAATCTTTACAGCCCTCAGATAAACATAGAACTTTTTTCCATTCGGTGTGCGAGTGATATTAAAGCAACGTCACATTTTCCTTCCTGCCATGGAATCGAGTAGCAAGTGCATCCTGTCAGCCGAGGAAGAGAATGCTGAGGGGACACCCACACATGCCACTCACAGAGAGAGCGTGGGAAGCTCTTCAGTTGGTGATACTGATCAAGTCAAAAAGGACGACAATTCCGCTGACAAAAAGTTAACAGATGAACAAGACCAATCTTCTGGCAAAAAATCCATTCAAACCACAGATAATCCACCGAACGCTGCACGCTTCAACGGCAGTAGTGTCAGCAGGAAGAGAGATGGTGTTCGTAGGCCCAGCCTAAGATTTAAAACGATGCGAGAGCAGAGCACAGGAAGTGAACGCCTCGGCAAGAGAGAATCACTGACTACGTTTGTCTTACCACCGGCTGTTGAATCTTCCCAGAGCAGGAAGGACTCCTCCAGCAGCATTCTGTTCTCTCACGACCGCCAGTCCAGGAAAGTCAGAAGGAAGCCCTCCCTTATGAGCCTCACGACCTCACAGTCCTCAGAGCCTGGCCTTGTCCGTCAGTTTACTCAGTTTGATGAAACTTCCCTCAGCTCGACGTTCATGAAACGTGACTCCATTGCGAGCTGCACCTCCGTACAAGGAACGATCCTGAAGCCTTCCATCATGGCCCAGGGAGAGATGTTCTCCAAGTGTAATAAACAGAAGCAGTGGCTCATGGCCATCCACGCCTCGGATCCCGACGAGACGCTGCCCATGCTGACCAAACCAGTCTTCCTGATCAACGATGGAGGCAAAATAACGAAGCAGACGGTACCAACACTTGCACCTTACTTCATCTCTGTAAAATCAAGGACGCTTTGTCAAGAAAGATTCAGAGTTTCAAAGAGTGTTGATAAGTGATCTAAATCGTGTTTATGAGACTTGCAATGGATGATATTAATTTTGTAGTCGTATTGCACGTATATGTATGAAAGAATACATTATGAGTCTTATATTAGAGTAGAGTACATGCAACTTCTACATAATTTAATACATATGAATTGTTTGGATAATGTAGCTGGTAGCATTATTAGTAAATTTGCGGATGACACGATAATAGGTAAATTAATTAATTTGAAAGCAGATTTAGATTGGATGAATAAGTGGACAAACAGATAACAAATGCAGGTTAACATTAATAAATGCAAAGTACTTAGCGTAGGTAGATGAAATCCCCACTATAGGTTTACGATAAATAACGAGGCACTGGTAGCTTCAGACTGTGATAAAAGATTTAGTATAGTCAGTTCCGATTTTGGAATAAGAAACAAAATGCATAGAGGATAGAAATAAAGCAAATAGGTACTAGAATTCATTTTTAGAAGTGTCGAAAGCAGAAGTCCTGAAGTAATATTAATGTTATATTTGGTGCTAGCCAGACCACATCTACATCATGCTGAAAAGTTCTGGTCCCTACATTATAGGAAGGATATAAACCTATTAAAATCAATGCAAAGGAGAATGTCTAAAAGGATACAGGGGATGAGGGATATTCCTTATGAAACGAAATTAAAGATGGGGTAAAATTACGTATCTCAGAGAGACAGGTTAAAAGGGGACCTGATAGAAGAAGTATTTGAATAACATAGGGATTATCACAAAGGGGGCACGAGCAGAATTCTTGGGATGAGTAGCCAGGATAAAACTAGAAATAGTGGATTCAAGATTGAGAAATTTAGACTTAGGAAAGAAATAGGAAGGAACCGGCTTTCCAAAAGAGTAGTTAATGAACGGAACGGATTCAGTACTCATATTGTTGGTGCTGAGTCAACAGGGAGCTGTAAAATGATAATAATGAGAACAATGATAATTCGATCTGTGTCCATTGTATTGGAAACAAAACAATATACATGTACAATTAGATAAAATACGAAAAGACGAGCACGAGTGTGAATAGAGGCTTATATCACTCACCTATATCTTTAGAAAGCTCTGGCAAACATGAGTGGCATACTGTGTTTCTCCCACGCCATAACGTGGCACATCATGGCGGTCATATTGCAGTTGTCGTCATGGGTGAAGGAGAACCTGCTGCTGGTGTTGACCATTCTGGGCGTGGTGTTGGGCGTGCTGGCAGGAGCCTTCGCCCGCACCCTCGAGTACTCCTCCCAAACCGTCATGCTCGTCTCCTTCCCCGGCGAGATAATGATGAGGATGCTGAAGATGCTGATCCTTCCCTTGATCATCTCGTCCATCATCACAGGTCAGAGGTGGATGGGGCGTCAAGGGCGAGACGAAGAGGAGACGTGAGTGGAGTATGAGTGGATACTGGCGGGTGTAGGTATGGAGGATATGGAAGTGAAGTAAATAGCTATCGAGGGATGTAGTTTGAGGTGTGGGAGAAGAAAGAAGCAGAGAAATAGAGGATATAGATCGAATAATATATTGTGTCGTTTTTCCTTGCAGAACGAGAGAAGGAGAGAGGGGAGTGGTAAAGAGAGAGAGAGAGAGAGAGAGAGAGAGAGAGAGAGAGAGAGAGAGAGGGGGAGGGGGGGGGGGGGGGGGGGGGGGGGGGGGGGGGGGGGGGGGGGGGGGGGGGGGGAGACAGGAAGGAGAGGACAGGAAGTTAGGTCATGGACATTCGTTGAGACAATTAGGTCATGGACATTCGTTGAGACAATTTGCATTTCTGTTGAGGATGTCTTTCATTCGTGTGTTCCCTTTGTACACGAAGACGAAACTGTATTTTGTGTTGATTGTTGCTTTGTTAATGGAAATGATGACGTAATATGTGTGTTCTGTGTGTGTGTGTGTGTGTGTGTGTGTGTGTTTACGTAAAAGTACTGTAATCTTTCTCCTTCCCCCTCCTCATCACTACATCTTCTTCCTCCGCTTGTATAACCCTTCTTCTGAGAGACCCACCATCATCCATCGACCCAATACTCTTCATTCCTCCTACTGACCTTTCTCAACACCACCTCTCCAAAGGGGAATCGCTCTTTCCTTCAGTCTTCATTAGTTCGACGGCCCAAAAACCACAATGTATCTTTTCATTCCAGATTTTCTTCCTTACCTCACACAAACTTTTCACCCTTTTCTCATGACTTGGTGTTAACCTCTTCAATACTGGGACACATTTTTACCATGAGTTTTGTGTACAATTAGACGATTTTATTGACATTAGGAAAGGTCTATGGAGGTAAGAAAATTAATGGCCAGAGTCTGTACTATATTAATTTCCGCATGAATTTCTGAGTTGTAACGAGAATGAAAATGAAAATGCGTCCCAGTACTGAAGGGGTTAAGTACCTCACATCCATACAACATATTTACAACTCTTTTAAAATGTACTTTCCTTTTTTCTTCTCACAAAACTTCAAAGCCTTCTTTTCGTCCTATTACAGGTACCTCCATTCTCTAGTATAGGGTTTCCACAGTAATTCTTGGCATCTTCCACCCTTTCTTTGACTATCTGATCATACAATCTTATTCTTCACAAATCACAAACCATCGCAACTCTCCTCATTATCCAATTTACATAATTTATTTCCATACTACATCTTTTCTTCCTTATATATCTAAAGGTCTTTCAAAATGAACCCCAACCACCAACTTCCAAAAGCCGACGAACACCTTTCCCTTGCATCTCTACGCCACTGTCTTAAATATACTACTTCCGGTAAAGGTGTGGCCCAGCTGGACGCCACAGCCTCAGGGCAGATGGGGTCCCGAGCTCTGGCTTACTATTTCGGCACCACCATCTGCGCTGCGATAACAGGCATCATGTGTGTCGTGACCATCCACCCGGGCAGCCCCACGCTCCTCAAGCACACGATGGAGGAGACACCGGCCATCCTCAAAGAAGGCAGCAAAGTCACCACCATGGACGCCTTCCTTGACATTGTGAGGTATACAGATATTGTGAAGGAGGGGGAGTTATGGCTCTGAAAGGTATGAGTAGAAGTTTTACTAATCCTGATTGAATTTTTCTCCATTTTTTATCTCTCTTTTATATTTTCCTTCTTGTTTCCTTACTTCATCGATTTCTTAATCATACGCGTCTAGAAGTTTTATTAATCCTGATTGAATTTTTCTCCATTTTTTATCTCTCTCTTTTTTACTTTTCTTCTTCCACCTTTACTTTATCGATTTTCTAATCCTACGCGTCTCATCTCCTTCCTCCTCCTTGTCCTCCTCCTCCTCCTCCTCTTCACACCCTCCATTGACACACATATATTTCACGTCTAATAGCACTCATTGTCCAGCGACGAGTTAGTCCAGTATCATTCATGTAAAGAGTCATTCATGTCTCGTACCATTCATGTTTGTGCTGTGCCTCTCCCGTCCAGTGCTGCTCCGTAACAGCGTTTATCGTGCTGTGTTATTTTCGAAAGTTTAACGTTGTCTTATAGTTAAGTCCCAAGTCCTGTAAACTGAGGGTTCTGTGTGTTGTTTACGTAATAATGTCAGTTTTGATATAATCTTGTCCTCTATATAATATTTCGTACTTCTGGACTTGAGTGTGGTGTGTATGTACTGTGTGTGTGTGTGTGTGCGTACGTGTGTATTGTGTCAGAATTCGTCTTTCGTTCTCTTTGGACACGAGAGTTGTCCATGGTATCAAGTTGATCAGCCCTCGCTAACATCGCACATCACAACACACTACCACATTCCCCTCTCACTAACGCCACACATCTCCACCAATCTCCCTCCTCGCTACCAGGACTGTCTTGTCTGGACACCGGGTCGTCAGGCAAGATGGGATCCCGTGCCCTTTGCTATTACTTCTCCACAACGATACTTGCCGCCGCTCTGGGCATTACCATGGTCACCACTATTCACCCCGGGGACCCCTCCATCTTGGTGGGCGAGTCACAGCAGACACTGAAGGAGAAGAGTGAAGAGGAGCCGCAGGTTCTTGACGCCCTTCTGGATATCGTGAGGTAGCTGAGGTGGTTCTGTTACCTGCTCCTGTTGTGCCACTGTCGCTCCTGTCCGTCGCTTCCATGTGCTTGTCATCGTGTCGTCTCTGCGGTTCCGTGGTCGTCGTCCTTCTTGCCTTTAACATGGGAGGTGTTGAGAGGTGTTGCAGAAAACGGAGTAATCTGACGCCGCAGAATGAAAGGAAGCGATTGAATCAGTAATGTGAATTGAAAAGGAAAGATTGTTTTACTTCACTAATATTAACGGTACTAACACACAGAACTCAGCTTACGGACAATGCTCATTACACCTACCGCTACTACTGTTGTTGGTAATGATAACAGTTGTAGCAGTAGCAGTAGTGGTAGTAGTGGCGATGATGTGACCACTTTTCCTCTCTTTCAGAAACATGTTCCCAGACAACCTGGTGATGGCAAGCTTCTCCTCCACCAAGACAGTTTACAAAGAGGTCAGTACGTCGAGTCATCCACGTCCTAACCTCATCTCCTGACTTCTCCACTATTCTGAGATGCTATTCTATCTCGCCACAGTTACTTCCAAAGGCCACACAACAGCAGTAGTAGTAGTGGTAGTAGTAATGATAGTGGTATTGATGGTGGTGGTAGTAGTAGTATTAGTAGTGGTAGTAGTAGTAATGGTGGTGGTGGTGGTGGTGGTGGTGGTGGTGGTGGTAGTTGTAGCAGTAGTAAATGAATAAATAGATGAATGATTAAATAAAGTCTTGTGGAAGGGTAATATTAAATACACACACACACACACACACACACACACACACACACACACACACACACACATCGTCATAATTTTTCATACTTAAAAGTGGGGAAGCTGGCCAAGGTCACCAAAAATAATAATAAAAAAATAACCCAACAATTTGCCAGTCCCCATACAAGATCAAAAAGAATTAACCGGAAGACATGGACAAATAAACATCTCTCCCTTAAATCAAGTCATAGGAAGTTGGAAATACAGAGACAGGTAAGGAATTCAAGAGTACCGAAGGACTAACCTGTAACTCTTCTTCAGGTTCACGTCGCTCCGAAGCTGAACGAGACTCTGGAGCTTATGAACGACACCATGCGATCCCTGCTGAATGACACGACACTCAACGACACCTCACCGCAGACCAAGTACGAGCGCTCCCTCACCAGCTCCGAGGGCACCAATGTCATGGGTGAGTGTATTGGTGATTCTGCTTAAGTGGAGGGGGAAGGAGGGTGATGAATCTGTGTTGTTGTTGTTGTTCTTCTTCTTCTTCTTCTTTCTCTTTGTGGTATTCCTTTCTTTTTTTGCTTTTTCATGTCTCATTATTATTGTTTTATTATTTTATTCATTGGTTTGTATGAACTTGCCTTTTTGTTATTGTATTGAGACTATTTTTAACCTAATATGTAAATGAAAGGAAATTGAAATGTTTATGATGGTAATACGAATAATTCTCTCTCTCTCTCTCTCTCTCTCTCTCTCTCTCTCTCTCTCTCTCTCTCTCTCTCTCTCTCTCTCTCTCTCTCTCTCTCTCTCTCTCTCTCTCTCTCTCTCACATTACTTCCGATTTTTCAATAAAACGAATCTAATTCTTTCCGTTGCATGATAAAGTTTTCGATCATTTAGCTAAAATGTTCCACTGTTCTTTTTGACTGCCACAGGAATGATCGTGTTCTGCGTGGCATTCGGGTCACTCATCGGTCGAATGCCGCAGGGAAAGTTGATGGTCGATTTCTTCATCATTCTAAACGACGTAGTGATGAAGATGGTGGAGTTAATCATGTGGTAAGAGAGAGAGAGAGAGAGAGAGAGAGAGAGAGAGAGAGAGAGAGAGAGAGAGAGAGAGAGAGAGAGAGAGAGAGAGAGAGAGAGAGAGAGAGTGTGTGTGTGTGCGTGTGTGTGTGTTGTCCACTTAAAGTACTCTTTTTTTAAAAAGGCCTTTTTATGCAAATGACAAAGATGACCAACCGTGTTCTCAAGAGTCTTCCTCCTTTTAATAGTATAGATATCTTGTTAATCTTTCACTAAATATGAAAGTAGTGGAGATCCTTTCTATATTTTTTTAAGGGACCAGTACCTCAGTGGGCCTTTTTTTTACTACTCTTTCTCTTCTCCTTGACCGGTTACCCTACTTACATAGAAAATAAAAGCGTTTCAGAATATAGCACAAGATCCCCATACTCTCTCCGACCCAGTCCCTTCTGAATGTTCTCCTCAGGTACTCTCCCTTCGGTATCATGAGTCTGGTGATCGGCCAAATCATGAGTATCGAGGACCTGCGGGAGACAGCTCAGATGCTCGGCCTGTACATGCTGACTGTGATCGCTGGCCTCTTCGTGCACGCCGTGTTCACGCTGCCGTTCATGTACTTTATGGTAACCCGCAAGAACCCTGCCACGTTTTTCAAGGGCATGGTGCAGGCCTGGATCACTGCACTGGGAACAGGATCTAGGTGACGTGTTGCTTGCTATTGGTTTCTTCTTCCTCCTCCTCCTCCTCCTCCTGGGAATATGTAGATTAGGAATATATTTACCGCTTAATAAACACTTCCACTACTATTTCACTCATCTCTCTTTAATCATTAACTTCTCTGAGACACTTCCTCTTCTATAGTCATCTCCAGACAATATATCGGAGAGAAACTGCAAAGTCTGTTCAAGTAATCCCTTCTTATAATGATTTCATGCATTATTGTTGGTTGTCAGAAATTGTTGCATATAGCAGGGAAAAGGTTCTTTACTCTACTCCATTTCTTTCTCCATTGTGGCCTTCATTCAGCTTCCCTCACCCCCTGCTCCGCCATCCCCCCACAGCTCCGCCACGCTACCCATCACCTTCCGCTGCCTGGAAGAGAACAACAAGATCGACAAACGGGTGACTCGGTTCGTGTTACCTGTGGGCGCCACCATAAACATGGACGGCACTGCGCTGTACGAGGCGGTTGGCTCCATCTTCATTGCCCAGATGTATGGCATCCACCTGGGCCCCGGGGAGCTGGTGACTGTCAGGTGGGCTCGCAGTGTGGTGAATTACCGATGTTCACTTAAATGCTACTTGCTAAAATATCGCACATAAAGAATAAACATGCAATTTCCTTGAATTCTGTGATGTAGATGATCCCGATTATACGATAGCAAGAAATAGGTTATCGAAAGTTCTTTGGTGTTGGGTGGAGCGATCAAATCAGTCCCACCCGTCTTGGTTTCAACCGCCAACATCCGTTACCTACACGTATACATACATCCATATCTACACATGTATATAATAATTAGATAATTTATTATAAGTGCAATGTCCATTACTCTGTGATACCATTACACAGTGCTCTCTCTCTCTCTCTCTCTCTCTCTCTCTCTCTCTCTCTCTCTCTCTCTCTCTCTCTCTCTCTCTCTCTCTCTCTCTCTCTCTCTCTCTCAAGCGTATCAGTTGTACTTCCATTACAGGTTTAGTGAACCGTATATAGCTAATATTGCTTATAAGTAATGGAGCATGCGCTCTATCCCTCACGGTCTTGCCTTGTCCCGCAGCCTCACCTCCACCCTGGCCAGCATCGGCGCGGCCAGCATCCCCAGCGCCGGCCTGGTCACCATGCTGCTCGTGCTCACCGCCATCGGCCTGCCCACTGAACACGTGTCGCTCATCTTCGCCGTAGACTGGATCCTGTGAGTTTCCTTCCTCGCTGCTTGCCATTGTGTCTTTTTTTCCTTTTTTACAGGCATTAATGTTTCATCATTTCATGTATGTTGGTATTGACTCCACATTATTTTATTGGAGTCTTCCTCTTTAACAGTCAGTGGAATAAAAAGCTTAATCCATGAATTCTAAATTTATCAAAGATTAAGCTTGAACTCCTTTTCAATGATGTGGTTGTCAATGCTAGACTTGAAATCTTTCTTCTTAACAATTTCCTTGAATTTGTCAAGGTGTGTATTAGTGAACACCTCTTTGCACATTTGTAAGAAGACGTGACGTGACATTTGAAGTAACTGGCGGCTTTTTGTAGCGACCGCGTCCGCACCTCCATCAACGTGCTCGGAGACGCCTTTGGGGCTGGAATCGTGATGCACCTTTGCCGGGAGGAGCTGGAGCGCATGGGCCCTGCGCAGCCTTCCATCGAGATGCTGGATCGGGTTGAGTCAGGACTCCTTCCTCCACACACTCCGGTAGCTGTGTCACCGCAGCCTCCAGTGTCTCCCTCTCAGACCTCACAGAAGGACCTGGTAGCCATGACTGAGAAGGGCAACGGACAACTGTGCTGGGGAAGTAACCCAGACAAAGGAACCAATTCCGAAACACAGATCTGAGTAACAGAGAGCGGCGCGCCTCACCCGCCGTCAGCCAGGGAGTAGATACCTATGATCTCATGTACAGTACATAGTTACACGTCAGGGTCTAAGTGGAGCTTGGCGATGAGTATTGATGGATCTGCAACTCAGCTGAAAGACCACACAATGAAAACCTTACAGTATTTACTACAACATTCATCGCACACACACACACACACACACACACACACACACACACACACACACACACACACACACACACACAGACACACACACACACACACACACACACACACACACACACACACACACACACACACACTTTATTCCCAAACATTGTTGTAGCTGTACCTCAAGTATTGTGTTGTGACTTAGTAATATTAATGTTGTGAAATATTACAGGATGATTCATAACTTGTGAAGCAACTGAGAATTTTATAGTTACGAGGTATACTATAGTTAATACTAAGCGCATTACATTAACCCTGAGTAACAAAGACTAACGTAAACTGTTTAATAGTGATATATATATACGCGTGTGTGTGTGTGTGTGTGTGTGTGTGTGTGTGTGTGTGT
>CM035188.1:6411045-6426548 GCA_020233015.1 Callinectes sapidus | reverse complement strand
AATGTATTTAAAAAGGAGGTAAAGAAACACTGATTAGACACGAATGTTCTGAAATTAGCTATACCTGTGTTTATTTCAATTAAAAAGTGACGACCACATGTTGACTACTACTGTAGCTTAACTTTCCCATATAATCTTATATTTTGAAGTGTTGTGGTGTAATATCAACAAGATTTTCACATAATGGAAAGAAGAAATACTTTTGAGAACCCGACCAATCACCTTTTTGGCCTGTGAACATAGTCATGACTGGGAGAGCTGAGCGTTTTTTAATAATAGCATAGGAAGAGGCGACACTCACCATAACGGGCAGGGTAGCGGGCGGTGAGGAGCGCGGCGCGGCTTGGGGTGCACATGGCAGCAGCAGCTAGGTGGTGGGTGAGACGCACGCCCTCCGAGGCCAGCCTGGGGATGGTGGGCAGAATGGAGACAGTTACTACATACAGTTGCTCTTCGGTTTCTGTACCTTCACCGTTGACCAGTGAAAAAAAAATAACGGGTTCAAGTTGGAGAAATTTAGGTTTAGGAGAGAAATGGGAAGGAATTGTTTTTCTAATAGGGTAGTTGATGAGTGGAACGGACTCAGTAATCATATTGTTAGTGCTGAGACAATAGAGAATTTTAAAGGAAAATTAGACAAGTTTATGGATGAGGATGTGAAACTAGGTAGTGGTGCTTACGAATAGGCTTGGCAGTCTCTTGCAGCTTCCCTCATTTTTTTAATGTTTTTATGTTACACTAAAGAAAAATGTATTGTTCCTTACTTGGGTGTGTCGAGGGAGATGGGGAGGGGTTGATTGGTAGCAAGGAGGAGGACGAGAGGCAAAGGGAGAGTGGGTAGGGATGGTGAGGGGCATGGCGTGATGCAGCACTCACTGATTCTGACCTCGATCTGAGTACGAATGTGAAAAAAAAGCTGGAATGGGATGATAATCCTCTCTCTCTCTCTCTCTCTCTCTCTCTCTCTCTCTCTCTCTCTCTCTCTCTCTCTCTCTCTCTCTCTCTCTCTCTCTCTCTCTCTCTCTCTCATTAAGTCACCACCACGTCTTGTATAATAACCATCTCTCACCAAGTTCAAGACTTTGTGATGCATTACGCCGTAGTCTCCTTCCTCTGACCTCTGTTCTTCTGTATCACTTCCAACAAGGTTCCTCTAATTCTACCATTTTTTTTATATATATATCACGGTTTTCATACACTTTGCGGTTCGATGTTCTATTCTCTCGTCTAATTCACGTACCTGTCAATATGAGGCGTCCTGATGGTGTCATTCCCGTAACACCCGACGTCTCCTATTCCAAGGTCGTCTGCCAAGAGGATCACTATATTAGGAGGCTTTTGTAAATGTATCTCCTCTGATCCCACTGTACCTTCAGCCACAGACGCCACGCACACCATCACCACGCATAGCAGCATACATTCCCGTGTCATGTTACTGAAGCAAGGCATTTCTATACAGTCATGAGAGGTGAGGGAGTGACAGGGTATGTATGGGTGCAGTGGTGTATAGTTCAGGGAGAGATAACGAGGAGTGAGCTGTGTGCAGACCCTCTCACTGATAACTGATCTTGGTATTTACTGATTCCCCACCTCCGCAGTTATCAGGTGACCTATGTTCTGCTGGTGTAAGGTCTCCGTTAAGAAGTATTTTCTTATTCATATTGCCTATTTTCTTCTAGATTTGTTTAGTTATCTAGTTATTTGTTGATTTTTTAAGTTAGAGTCGTCTTTTGTTCTTTTGTTTTGCTTTCATTTATGAATTCTTTTGTTTCTTTTATCCATTCGTGCTTATATGACCTCTTAATGGAGTAAGGAGACTTGAGCATTAAATTGAATGAGGTGGAAAGGCTACTATTCTCATTCCCACCGTCTTGACCCCTGGCCATAGAATTTAGTAACATGGAAACGGCCAGGAGACTCTTGGGGCTGCAGCGCCTGCCGGATCATTCATCGATGCTTGATTGCCTAACGAGGAGTCCCACCAAGGGCTTTGCGATAAGAGATTTTCCTTCTTTTCGGTGAACTGGTTTACTGTAAATGAAGAGCTCCACTAACTTTTAGGTGTATTTTAGCTTGGAATGTGATCACCATAACACAACATACACCGGGACAGTGGGGTCACGATTCCCTTCAGCTTACATCAGTACCTACTTGCAGCTAAGTGAACAGGGGTTACACATAAGAGTTTGCCCATGCATCTGCCTCGCCGCGCCAGGAAGACGAACCCGAGCCTTTTTGGTTGTAAGCCGAACACACACACACACACACACACACACACATACAATGTACATCGACCTTGGAGTGACATTGAAACGAAGTGGCGGCGGCTCCTCCTTCCCTGCCCTTCCCTTCCCTCGAGTCACGTCACGCTGCACAAACACCTGAACATCGCCAAAGACTATCGCCCCAACAGGAGGCACTGAACCACACCGACATGAATCCCTTTAACCATCATCACAGTAAAACAAACCCACACTAGTATCTTCCATTTAAATAAAAAGGTAACACTGATACATGCGTCATTGATAAAGCTATCTCTTCTCCCTGACCGTGCGCAATGAAGGGAGGCGAGAATGAGTGCATGGTGTTAATGTTGATGTTAGTGTCGATGCTGTTAGTGTTACGCCATTTGTTAATAATTGTGCGTCTTATGTGGCACTCTCGAAATGCCGTTGAGAGAGAGAGAGAGAGAGAGAGAGAGAGAGAGAGAGAGAGAGAGAGAGAGAGAGAGTGTGTGTGTGTGTTTGTGTGTTTGTGTGTGTTTGTGTGTTTGTGTGTGTGTGTGTGTTTGTGTGTGTGTGTGTGTCTGTACAGTAGTAGTAGTAGTAGTAGTAGTAGTAGTAGTAGTAGTAGTAGTAGCAGTATTAATAGCAGTGGAAATAATAGTATCTTGTAGTAGTACACTTATTTTATCAATTTATATAAATCATACATATGTTATCTATCTTTACATCTATTCATCTATTCATCTTCCTCTTTATATAACCTTAGAATACAGGCGGTCATTGTCAACGTAAACGAATAACCAACCCTACTAAACATACGCCACAAAACTCATACGTCCCGAGTTTTCTCCTCTCTTTCCTCTCGTGTCTATGAAGCTGCAATGATAAGACAAGTTGTGTAATACTCCGGTGCGTGTCTCCTCTGCGGTCAGTCATAAAAAACCAGGTCTTAATGGAGATTGGATGAAATTATTCCTGCCACACCCACCGCCGCACTGAGGTGGTATGAAGACACAAGAGTTGGATTTCCCAGTGTTGTTTCGGTGTCATGAACTTAATTGTACCTGTTTCCTCCGCCTCGAATACCTGAGTGTCTTAGAGTGAAATGTGTAGGGAGATAAGATGGTTTCTTACGCAAGACATTAAGAAAGAGAGAGAGAGAGAGAGAGAGAGAGAGAGAGAGAGAGAGAGAGAGAGAGAGAGAGAGAGAGAGAGAGAGAGAGAGAGAGAGAGAGAGATGTTATTTGTATTATGCATACAATTCAGTGTTTCAATTCACTCTAATAACATCTCATAGTCTGAACTACGTCATGTCTTATTATGTCTTTCTTACTGGTAATGATGACGTGTTACTGTTTTTAATTTTATTTTTTCTTAGATTTCGAAAACTAACTTACTTTACAAATATCCCTTTGCCCACATACCTGTACAACCATCTTAAGCATCATTTCACTTCCACATTCCTCAACTCTCTTCCTTTCCAGCTCTAAGGGGATTTCCCTGGGTCATGACATTTAAACTGGTGATGCTGCGACTCATCCTTTGTGAGTTTTTAGCTGAAACCAGATCACACCCGCGAGAAAACCGTGGCTGTGTATATGCGGTGTGGCTCACATGCCCTCAAGCGACTCCATTTGCCCCGCCATGTGTGTTGAGGAGAGCCCCGCCCAATACCGGTGAAAAGTCTGACCTTCAGGAGTTCGCTGGAAGAAGATCCGCGCAGCATTCTTCCTGGTGGATCTCAAAAAATCATCTCATTCCTTAGTCGTTGAAAAAGATTGGTGGAGTACTAATTTTCTTCGATAAAATTTAGAATCGGGTGTTCTATGTATTCAGTAAAGCTCAAATCATTTCACCTTGTACTTTAAAGAAGATCCATCCAGTAGTATTTCGAGTAAATCTTTAATGGAAAAAAAACTATGAAACATTCTTTACGATAAAGCTGAAATGATCTCACCTTTTAGCCACACCAAAGAAAGCACCATGCAGCATCCGTTCCAGTGAATCCTAAACCATTACCTTACGTCATTGTCACTAAAAATAAATGCAGTATTCCTTCCAGCTAATCTCAAATAGTCATCTCACGTCGAAGTTATTGAAAGAAGACTCATGCAACATTCTTCCCAGTGTATCCCAAATAATTATCACGCGTCTTAGAAACAGATAAGCCTTTTCTTACTGGTACATACGTCTAGGTGTGATTAGTGAAGCTGGCCTGCAAGAAAATAAGTGCGTGATAGTTTTACTAATTTGCGTGTAAAAAGCTGACAGGAGGAAAAGGGTAATATGTGTGTTTGATAATCGTGGTGTGTAACAAGGTCGTGGTTTAAAGTTGAGTGTTTTGTTTTGTGTGGGAAATAATTATGACTTACGTGTAAATGGTAAAAAAGAAAAGGAAAAAAGAGAAATGAGTCTAGAATTGTTTCATGGTGACGGTAATGATAAGGATGATGATGATGATGATGATGACGACGATAATAATAATAGAACAGGATAAGATGTTGATGATGATGATGATAATAATAATAATAATAATAATAATAATAATAATAATAATAATAATAATAATAATAATGATAATAATAATAATAATAACATTGACTGATTATGAAAAGGACAACAACGACACAACAACGATAATGAAAACAATTATAACACTGATAATAACAACAACTACAATAACAACAATAATGATGACGAGGAAGACAGCGATGAGGATAATGACAACAAGAAACTATAACACTGATAATGACGGTGATATTCATAATGACCACGATAACAACAATGAAAATAATGAATGACAACGTAACGATAGTACCAATGACTAATGATCCTTCTGATGTAGTTAAGTGAGGCATCCAGGTTTTCGTAATCCGTAATGGCAGTACTCGTATGTGGCGGAGGCAAGGTGGCGCTGCTGGTCCGGGAGGGGCTGAGGGACGAAGAGGAGAGCGCAGCGTGACGAAAGGAGTCATGGGAAGAGAACGCGGATGCTTAACTGACACCTGTATTCGGAAACTCTTCTCTTTCTCTCTCACGGCGACTGTCTTCAAAAGGCCACAGAGATGATTAGCCGGGTTTCCAAAAGTGTTTCTCCACTTAAACCCTTCAGTACTGGGAAACATTTTCATATTCATTCTGCCTATTATTTGTTGATTTAATACAGCTTCAGAAACTCATGTAAATTAAATAGTACAGACTCTAGCCATTGGTCTTCTGACTTCCATAGACCCTTCCTAATGTCAATAAAATCGTCTGATCACACTCAAAACTCGTGGTAAAAATGTGCCCCACTACTGTAGGGATTAACTGACACCTATATTCAGAAACTTAACTCTCTTACAACGATTGTTTTCAAAGGTCAGAGATGATTACCCACATTTCCAAGAGTTTTTTTAGTTAATAATCTAGGAATCTTGATAATATCTCACTAGAACAGTAAAAATACACTTGAAAACCTGTGTTACCTCACCTGGAGCTATTTCAAAATGGGCTGCAGCCAGAGAGAGTTTCAAATTATGATCCAGGAGAGAATTATGGGAAGCATCAAAAGTTGTGATCTGTAATAATATTTTCCCCCTCAGTACCGGCGGATCTGAGTGCAAGAAACGTTCAATTTGTATATAAATAAGTTTGTCTTTTTACCTACTGACGTGTTTTTTGCGTTTTCTGTGAGATTAGTGAGGAGGGAAGTGCGTAATAGATCCGGCGTCAGTTTGGGCAGCGCGTGGAAGTGATGCGTCGTAAACAGGAAAGAGACGGAATGCATAAACTATAACCATTCTCTCTCTCTCTCTCTCTCTCTCTCTCTCTCTCTCTCTCTCTCTCTCTCTCTCTCTCTCTCCTGAACCCAAAATAACTAGTGGTGCTGGGAAATATTCATGAGCTCGAGTCGATTGTCTTCCCTCTCTCCACCAATATTCCTGGGCTGACACGGGCACACACTCGCCTCATCCTCCGTCCACACTTGCAAAAAACGTACCATTGCTGAAGGCCAAGGTTAAAGCAGGGGTAAATAGTGTTTTTCTTCTTCCCCCCCCTCCTCCCTTCTCTCTCTCTCTCCCTCTCTATCTCTTTCTCTCTCACACACGTGCTGTTCTGCCAAATTCATACCCTCACACCTCTCTCCCTCGCTCTCCCCGAGGGTTCCCTGGCTCCCACCTCACAACCGCCAGCCCCCCCCCCCCCCCCCCCCCCCCCCCCCCCCCCCCCCCCCCCCCCAGCAGCATCTTGTAAACGTAGCCGCTCTCTCTCCTCTCTTTTCTCCCTCTCCCCCATTCTTCATCTTTCTCTCTTTCTCTATCTTTCTTAACTGGTTTTAAATAAGCGGGGTCTTGGTCTCCCCACACATATATCACGGAATGTATAGACCCTTCCACCCAGCTCTCTTGTCCGTTCGTAGCCCTCCACCCATCCACAACCCACATACCCAGCATTTATCCACACACACACACACACACACACACACACACACACACACACACACACACACACACGATCGGCTGTGTTTTGCGTCAGTGCCTTTTTCATGTTGGTGTAAATCGCCGGTGGGTTATTATCATGGACATTTTTTTATTTTTTTATTCTAAGGCTGCGTGAGTTCTTAGGGCGTGTCTTCAGATATTCCGGTGTCTCATCTTGAACTACTTTTAACACGCTCTTGTTTGTGGAAGTTGTCGATATGTTGAGCAATGTTTCTTTTTTTCTTACGATTCTAGTAACGGCTTGACTCGATCTTCAAGGAAAAGAAAGAAAAGAAAAATATACACGTGAATCCGATTAACTGTCTCTGCAGCCATTGAAAACAGTCGGTGGGAGTCTAAAGCACTTCTGAATACAGGGTGCTCCTAATGATGGTGTTCCTCAAGGCAGGCATCCACACAAGGATCAAGCAAGGTTAAGTAAGCAAGCAGGATTAGAAATTTGGTCGCTATTCCGGTTAAGAGGCATCTGGAGCTAACTGGTATGAACGGGAGTGGTCATCTAGTTTGCATCATTTTTAATGTTCAGATAAAAAGTTCAATTCTAGTCCATCAAGCAAGTAAATAACTTTTGACTTTCTACAGAACGAATACACTGACTGTATCCCCTACGCTTTTAGTGAAACATAGCCCATGTTACATAACCCGCGACTTGCAACACATTTCCATTCAGCATGACCGTTTTGAGAATCAGTTTCCCACATCCTTAAAAATTGTTTGAAATAAACCGTCCACTTAAAAGTAAAAAAAGATCTAAAATTTTGTTCTTCATAAAACTCTTAGCTATCAAATCATGTAATGAGAAAGTTATTGTTAAAAAATGGTTTACCATCAGATTATTGAACTGACTTTCCCAATTTTAAGGTATATACATTTTCTAACTAAAACTGGAAACGGTCTGGCCTTTGAAGGAGTAGTAAGAGACTGACGAACACTTGACTCCCACCTTTGGGGAAGTCCCGACTCTCCGTTGCTTAATACTTGTCCAGACAGAACAGTACTATCTCAGTTTTTCATATAATATAGTCTATCCTCCTCCCCACGTCTCACATCCCATTGTCACGCTCTCCACTAAAGTGCAAGGGTAAGGTCGAGGCTCAACCACAGAGGAAGGAGGAAGGATGTTTCTACCACACCAGGAAAATGTTTGGGTGTGTCGAGCATCTTCATTGAGCCTCACTCTATTTTTACAAAGACGCCAACAGGTTCGAGGAGGGACGAAGGGAAATTCCCTTTTATTTTCCCGGGAGTTCACCAGGAGATGTGTCTTGTGGTCCCCTCGTGCAGGTGACCAGCACGTCCACACCAGTCGTTCATCCACCACCTCCCACCGCTACAATAAATTCGTTTGAGGTAACACAGGAATCATAAACCACACTGCAGGAAGTCAGGATGTCCGTACGTGGCAGTCCCTTTGTTCTATGTTCGGGGATCACTCCTCTATATGCATTCGTCTTAATCGTCATTCAAATCTCATTCCTGACTGCGCTAACAACCTGAGCGTATTCTGATCTCCTACTCCCCATTTTTTCTTACCTTCATCGCTAATCGTCACAGAATTACTCGTACACTTCTAACGAAACGAATAAATCCAATAGTGCATGGTGACAGCATCATTAAAATCCGACTCCGCAAAAAAAAAAAGAAGATAAGAAAAAAATAGTAGAGATATCATTGGTAGGAAATTGAAGGTCATTGGTTAGTAGAGAGGCGGCGCCCAGAGACCAATTCACCACCACCTTCGCCGTGTTGACTCATTACCAATGCACTGAGGAGACTTGATTAAAAGAGAAACGTGATGACCATATGGAAGTGTACTTGATCATCTATCTCCATCACGTGACCGCTGCTGGGAGGGGAAACCAGAATTATTCCAACCACTCCTCTTGAAGTGCGTTAAGAGAAGTGTGTCCTCTATTCGCTAGTTGATGAATGTGTGAGGAAGACCGGCCATTAAGTTGTTTATGAGGTATTTAGGTTAATGAAAGACCGAAACACACACACACACACACACACACACACACACACACACACACACACACACACACACACACATAACAGAATCAAGAAACACTAACAAACATCACATACCTATCACATAACAGACTTCTATCTATCTTTATCTCGCCAGTCTATTCCAGGCCACCCCAGCACCACATATCATCCACCAATCCTACACAGTTCAACAACACCTTGGCGGACTAAAAACATTGACTTCACGGACACTGGGCGGTCTTCTCATCACATCCCCGGAGCAACAACCTTCAGTTCTTCACGCGTCCCCCCTCCTTCCCCCTGCTGCTACTCTCACCCCCCCTCAGACACACTGCTGGGAGACTTCAGGTTGGAGCATACGGTGAATAACCCTCCAACAACTAGCCAGGATACTTGTTAACCTGAATGTGGAAGAGTGGGTATTCGTTCTTCGCCTGGGAGTCAGAGAAGAGTGTTTTTGTAGAGGTAGGATTTATTTATTTATTTATTTTCGTAGGATGTATTTAATTGTGTTATTTGACGTAGTTTTATCAGTTTCTTTGTGAGTGTAGGCGTGATTTACTTATTTTTGTTTACCTGTTTGTGTATTAATGTTCTATTTCTCCCTCTTCTTTGTTTGGTAATCTCGAGGTGTTATGTCAGAGAACGCAGCGTAATGTGACTGGTATTAATCGTTTGAATGAATCAGTACTTGCTCTGAGGAGAACCGCTTACATCACTTGGTTATTTAAGATCAAGGACATTCCATCCTTGGTTCACCGTAGTTCGTTGCACTTGTGTCCTTTAACAGAGTGAAGAGGATTCTGATACACTTATTGTCCTTTTTTTTTTTTTTGGGGGGGGGGATGAGAGGCGGGGGGACAACGTCTACCACACTGAGCAGACTAAACAGTAACAGTTCTTCACCTAAACGACTCATTGAAATTACTTTGCTCCTAAACAATACATAATTCAGTTTTCATCGGCTTACGAATCTTGTCACGTTTGAAGAATCTTTTTACTTTCTTATTTCCACAAGCTTTTTTTTCGTGATATTGTATTTTCTTTGATCATCCAGTCTTTGTCTTTAATGTTTAAGGTGTACATCACGACTGTTTTGCGCCACCTGTCACTCGTTACCGAAAAGAAGAGAAGAAGAAGAAAAAGAAGAGAATAATCCAGTTCGCTCCTGCTGAACCGAGCCGCTTCTCCAGGGAACAAACCGGTTCACGATTCCCTTGGACTTGACCATATGAACCTTTTTTGTCACAGACCTTGAATCCCCGCCAGGCTGTCCTTGAACTTCCCCCTTCTCCCCTTCCCTCTCTGTCCCTACCTGCCGCCGCGCCCTGGCCTGCCCTGCCCCGTCACCAGACCAACATGCCCGGCTGTCCTTCAAGGTTGTGTTTGCTGTGTACCTGGATCCCCCCTTCAGCTGCTCTAGATGATGTGCACCTCGCCACCACACACACACACCTCAGCCCGCCCTCTATACACACGCTGTCCTTGCTTCCCAGTGTGATTGATTGCAAGATACATACAAGTCTTTACCGAGTACAAACTGTTCTTTTTAAAAATCAAGCATTACAATACGTTGGCGATATATATGATAAACACAGCACAAAGCAGGATGTTATTTTTTTTCCTTTGTGTTTTTTTTTTATGCTGTGACGAAATGTAAGCCTCTTGTGACGCGCCATAAAGTTCTTGTTATAAAAGATGAGTCAAATATGAGGCAACCTAATGTAAAAGGGATGTGACGAATCTGGCCAGCTGCTTTCACGACCAAGGCCAGGCGCGCTATTGTTACGAAACTCTCATACACTACGCAGTCACGTGAATGAAGGAGGAAAAAAGTTTTACATATATTCCCATCAACAAGTGACTTCCTCTCGGCATTGTTGCAGTGGGAGTGGAGGACGATGCAGGAAAGGCACAGTTGACACGCAATAACAAGACCAAGAATTCCTGGATCAATATTTCAAGACTCTTTGTTCTCTCATAAGGAGTGTTTTCAAAGGCCACATACATGACAAGTCAGATTCTCATGTGTATCTCTTCCTATTGATGATACGGAATCCTTTTCGAACACAAGAATCATGGACACAACCTTGGAAAGCCACGGGACTTCCACCATAGATATTGATATAAAAAGTCCAAGCGATTAAAAATGCTGCCTCCTCTCCTTACACAGTCTCGAGGACGCAGATCACACGTTCTTAAACACACACACACACACACACACACACACACACACACACACACACACACACACACACACACACACACACACACACACACAGAAAAGATGAGCCGAGTTTTTCAGGAATGTTTCTTCTAGTCACAATGTAAAAGTCTTGTTTATCTGTCACTAAAACTGTAAAACCAACCTCCAAAACTCCATATAACTTTAAGTAGAGCCTTTGGAGTGTAATGGGGAGGCAGTGTGGATGTGTATCAGAATATGGTCCTAAACACGTGTAAAGATGGAGACTTCCTGCCCTGATGACCTTAAAACAAAGAAACAAATTCTCAGGATAGTGGAAAGAGCTTACATACTAGACGTCCTTTCATGGTATACGTAACTGGACAGACTGGATTCGCGGACCTGTGACCACCTTGGAGGAGTACAGGCAACACCAGGACCGCTAACCCTACCTACACTCGCTTTCTGTTTGCTAGTACAGTGACGTTCCTCTGTCCGGTAATTCGCGCAGCGCTGTTTGTCGCTCAGTTCATCTACGTATATGCAGTTGATGTGGACGTTTTTGAAGAGCAAACGTTGAGGGAAAAGGATCTATAATATTAATTAGCCTTAATACTGTAGTGACTGTCTTTTTTATTATTACTGTTAAGAGTGTTGTGAAATGGAAAAATGGTAATTTTTCCAGGCTATAAGAGTACAAAAAACAAGTTTTCGAAATGTTGTCCTTGATTACGTAAAGAAAAGGTCCAGCAATGGAAGGATTAAACAGCCCAATCCCACAGTCTTGTCATGGAGAAAAGGTTACTCCTTCATAAAACGTGTTAAGGTAACTTTCCCTCTGGAGATGACCTGACCTAAAGTTTTCTCAATGACTTGTCTGGTCTAAAGTCTGAAAATCTTACAGTGTCTTGCCATTATGTAAAAACGTTTTTGTTGAGGTTCAGTAGGTGCAGTTGTGCTGGAAGGAACAAGACTCTCCCTCGCAACACGACCGGCTCAAGACCTTCAGCATCTTAGACATTCTCGCGCAGTAGTCACCCCTGGTAACTAAAGCAGCTGACTGAAGTGAAGCACGTGTCTTGTCCCATTTGCTGTGATTGTTCGAATGCGACTGAACTATCCAAAAACAAAACCTTAAAGTTAGAATCAACGTGAATTAAAAGTTTACAAAAAAAAGGTTAAATGAGTTTCCAGAGAGAGAGAGAGAGAGAGGGGGGGGTGTTGTTTCATCAATCATCTTAGTCAGAAGTCACCTTAGCCATGTAGATAAACACCTCAGGGTTGTTAGATCACCCGCGGCCTTGGAGGATTGCCGCTCGGACACCACTCAAACACCGGGTCTTTTTTAAGGAACACCATACGTCTTTTGTGGTTTTCTCTTAGTGCCTTGTGTACCCGGCTGTGGGTAAGCCAGACGCTCCGCAAACAACATCGTGGCTGCTGCGTGCTGGGCATCTGGGAAGGGCATGGGTCGTGTTGCCTGGCCAGACTATCCCAGAGACGCTTAGGATAAAGAAAACGAGTCCAGTATATATGTTTGCCTCCGAATAATGCACGTGTGTGACTTTGCCAAGAAAAGTAGGAAGGTGAGGTCATGTTAGGTTAAGGGAAGAATATATGCAGGGAGGAGTGAGTCACAGGAAAGACGTGAAAGGCATGCATTTGTTGCGGATGTTAAAAAAAAGAAATGTGATCGATACAATGCTTCCTCCTCCTCCTCCTCCTCCTCCTCCTCCTCCTCCTCCTCCTCCTCTTTCTCCTCCTACTTTTCCTCCTTTTCCTACTTTTTCCCCTCCCCCTATCCCTTCTAACCCCCTTCCTCCTCCTCCTTTTGCATAGGTCGATAAGTCGGTAGATTCAAAGTCATGCATCCTGATGACCTTGTGCATGACTATCATGATAGTTAAGAGATTTTTTAAGTAAGGGGACCTCCAGGAGTGCTCCACATAGTTTCGTTAGCGACAGGTTTTCCAAGTGTCTTTTTTTTTTCAGATTGCCCACACAGAGTCCACGCTTGAGACACGTGTCTACAAATATACCATTATTCGTTGCCTCTCTCTTGGTTTATTTCTCATTTGTATGTTTTTTTTATCGCCACGGCCAAATACATTTGTCTTCCGATATTACTGGCATGGATAAAGTTTTTTGCTGATTTATGACAGATAGTTCAAGCTTGGCGCTCGGTAAAATTAAATAAAAATGATAAATAGGAAGAAGTTGGATCTATAACAGAGTGGTAGATTGTTTGTGCTTGGTCTCAAGAAAACTTTATAGAGATTAGATATTTCTTTATGTATAGGGATGGAAAGTAGACTACCACGTAATATAGTCTCTTGCAGCTTTCTTTATGTTGCTTTCATACGATGATGTGACCCAACTGTTTTTCCTGGCCAGACGCCAATTATGTAAAAATACTCATTTATACAGACGAGCAAGTATTCTAGATGAATCTAACAACAACGCAACGAAGAAAGCATCTTAGCACCAGGAAACGCTTATTCAAGAATGCCAACAGAGTCCAACGTGGATACAAACTCGCTTTTAAATTATATTTTTCTTAATTACATTTTCTTTCATTCTGCTTCTTTTGATATTATCTGTGCCTTAAACTAGTCTCCGTCGTTCATTTCGGCGCCACAAGTTCATGGGTGAAACAGAGGTGAGCTCAGGGCGTGGCACGTGATCGGGAGGCAGGCTGCATGCAACATCCTGGGCTGGAAAACAACAACGCACCGGAAGCTGAAGTTCAAACCCCACACAACCCTATCCTACCCTACCTGGTGACGTAACAGTGTGTTGCAAGCCGCGGCTCCCTGCCCGGGGAACCAACGAAGAACCATCATTGTCCCCCAAGACCTGCCGCTCTTGCCGCTTTTCACAACACAGCACAACCGCCCGGGGACCTTCCTTAACCGGATCCGGTTGGTATTACTATTCACTACGTTGCTTTATTTAACCAAATCAGCACTGACCTGCCAGTCATACGACTAAACTACAAACTGCCATTCGCTCCACCTGATATGATCCTAGGGAGGAAATGCTTTGGAAACGTTTACAATATGTGTGTGTGTGTGTGTGTGTGTGTGTGTGTGTGTGTGTGTGTGTGTGTGTGTGTGTGTGTGTGTGTGTGTGTAGTAGTAGTAGTACTTGAATATAGAAAGAGAATGTGTGAGGTGAGGAGAGGTAAAGTGAGGAGGATTCACCATTGACAGGTTTTTGTGGACGAAGACGCGCCGACCTTTGAATTGTTGCTCTTCTTCCTTTACTGTCAATTTATTTTCTCAAGGTCTCGGTACATTTACGTTTTCTTTTCTTTTCTTCTTTTTCTTGACTTGAGGACATAACTTCAAAAGCTATTGATAGATTTTTTTTTCCCTTTTTTTCGTGGACGGGGAGCGTGGCGGGCCTGTTGTGTTGCCAGCGTTGGTTACGCAGCACGCCGGGTCTTACGGCGGCAGCTCGGTATATAAAGAGCCTCGCTGCGTCCAGTCTGTCTAGTTCCCAGACCCAGCCACCGCGTCAAGATGAAGATCCTCGTAAGTACTCATCTCAACACGTGACTTTCACATGAGAATCTCTCTCGAGAATCTCACGGGATGCTGCACTCCCCCTGACATTTCTCCTTTGCTTTAATACTTCTGTAGTTTGTTGCAGCACTAACACTACAGACATTTAAGGAGTGAGGACTCTTATCAGTGACGAATTAATTGCACGAAAAACATTTAAATGAGCTTTGAATACACCACTTATGCATATTACCTATTCCGATTTTTCTGACATATTGTGTCATTTTCTTCTAATCTTTGTTAAAGAATTAGAAAGATGGATGGATTTATTTTTTTTCTACACCTTTCTGATTTTGATTTTGCGTATAACATTTGTTTCAAATATCCACGGGGATAGTAGTCCTGGAAGCTGAATATCTTTAATGCATCTCGAGTACAAAGGCTGTTCATGTGTCTTCCCTGTGCTCGATTAAGTGACTTGACTTGACTATACAAGTACAAACAATAAATCCGGCCAATTATTTTTGTAGCTTTTGAAAATATCTGTGCAAAGGAGCAGAATGTTGCAAAACACTGGCATTGGTGTGGACTACAGCATCCTGGGCTACGAGGATGGAAATAAGCTGAACTTCTTTCCTTCAGCCAGAACAGACAAAGGTTTTCATGAATCTCAATCGATCATTTGACACATACTTCCTGCAGAGTATCTGAGTGAATATTGTCTTGCAGATTGTGTTGGCCGTAGTGGTGGTGGTGGCGGCGGCCAATCCCATAGGTGGCATGCTGGACAAGGATGGCGAGTTTGTTCTGACTAAAGAGTAAGTTGTTTTTCCTTACTAGTGTGCAACGAAAATATTACAATCTTCAAATATTTCTCAAGACATTAATGTATAAATGTGAAATAAGACTGCAGACGAAACTAAACCAAATAAGAATACAGATAAAGATCTTTCCCTACTAACTACATCGACCTTCCTTCTCCATAGTTACTCCCTGGAGGATGGAACAGAATACTCCGTGAAGTACGTCAAGCCCTGTAAGTACGGGTTGCCGAGGACTGAGGTGACGGTGCAGTGTTTTGAGGAAAGAATATGTTTGGGGAGTTCCTTGT
>CM035188.1:6392040-6410945 GCA_020233015.1 Callinectes sapidus | reverse complement strand
GAGAGAGAGAGAGAGAGAGAGAGAGAGAGAGAATGTGTCTGTACAGTAGTAGTAGTAGTAGTAGTAGTAGTAGTAGTAGTAGTAGTAGTAGTAGAAGTAGCAGTAGTAATAGCAGTGGAAATAATAGTATCTTGTAGTAGTACACTTATTTTATCAATTTAAATAAATCATACATATGTTATCTATCTTTACATCTATTCATCTATTCATCTTCCTCTTTATATAACCTTAGAATACACGCGGTCATTGTCAACGTAAACGAATAACCAACCCTACTAAACATACGCCACAAAACTCATACGTCCCGAGTTTTCTCCTCTCTTTCCTCTCGTGTCTATGAAGCTGCAATGATAAGACAAGTTGTGTAATACTCCGGTGCGTGTCTCCTCTGCGGTCAGTCATAAAAAACCGGGTCTTAATGGAGATTGGATGAAATTATTCCTGCCACACCCACCGCCGCACTGAGGTGGTATGAAGACACAAGAGTTGGATTTCCCAGTGTTGTTTCGGTGTCATGAACTTAATTGTACCTGTTTCCTCCGCCTCGAATACCTGAGTGTCTTAGAGTGAAATGTGTAGGGAGATAAGATGGTTTCTTACGCAAGACATTAAGAAAGAGAGAGAGAGAGAGAGAGAGAGAGAGAGAGAGAGAGAGAGAGAGAGAGAGAGAGAGAGAGAGAGAGAGAGAGAGAGAGAGAGAGAGATGTTATTTGTATTATGCATACAATTCAGTGTTTCAATTCACTCTAATAACATCTCATAGTCTGAACTACGTCATGTCTTATTATGTCTTTCTTACTGGTAATGATGACGTGTTACTGTTTTTAATTTTATTTTTTCTTAGATTTCGAAAACTAACTTACTTTACAAATATCCCTTTGCCCACATACCTGTACAACCATCTTAAGCATCATTTCACTTCCACATTCCTCAACTCTCTTCCTTTCCAGCTCTAAGGGGATTTCCCTGGGTCATGACATTTAAACTGGTGATGCTGCGACTCATCCTTTGTGAGTTTTTAGCTGAAACCAGATCACACCCGCGAGAAAACCGTGGCTGTGTATATGCGGTGTGGCTCACATGCCCTCAAGCGACTCCATTTGCCCCGCCATGTGTGTTGAGGAGAGCCCCGCCCAATACCGGTGAAAAGTCTGACCTTCAGGAGTTCGCTGGAAGAAGATCCGCGCAGCATTCTTCCTGGTGGATCTCAAAAAATCATCTCATTCCTTAGTCGTTGAAAAAGATTGGTGGAGTACTAATTTTCTTCGATAAAATTTAGAATCGGGTGTTCTATGTATTCAGTAAAGCTCAAATCATTTCACCTTGTACTTTAAAGAAGATCCATCCAGTAGTATTTCGAGTAAATCTTTAATGGAAAAAAAACTATGAAACATTCTTTACGATAAAGCTGAAATGATCTCACCTTTTAGCCACACCAAAGAAAGCACCATGCAGCATCCGTTCCAGTGAATCCTAAACCATTACCTTACGTCATTGTCACTAAAAATAAATGCAGTATTCCTTCCAGCTAATCTCAAATAGTCATCTCACGTCGAAGTTATTGAAAGAAGACTCATGCAACATTCTTCCCAGTGTATCCCAAATAATTATCACGCGTCTTAGAAACAGATAAGCCTTTTCTTACTGGTACATACGTCTAGGTGTGATTAGTGAAGCTGGCCTGCAAGAAAATAAGTGCGTGATAGTTTTACTAATTTGCGTGTAAAAAGCTGACAGGAGGAAAAGGGTAATATGTGTGTTTGATAATCGTGGTGTGTAACAAGGTCGTGGTTTAAAGTTGAGTGTTTTGTTTTGTGTGGGAAATAATTATGACTTACGTGTAAATGGTAAAAAAGAAAAGGAAAAAAGAGAAATGAGTCTAGAATTGTTTCATGGTGACGGTAATGATAAGGATGATGATGATGATGATGATGACGACGATAATAATAATAGAACAGGATAAGATGTTGATGATGATGATGATAATAATAATAATAATAATAATAATAATAATAATAATAATAATAATAATAATAATAATGATAATAATAATAATAATAACATTGACTGATTATGAAAAGGACAACAACGACACAACAACGATAATGAAAACAATTATAACACTGATAATAACAACAACTACAATAACAACAATAATGATGACGAGGAAGACAGCGATGAGGATAATGACAACAAGAAACTATAACACTGATAATGACGGTGATATTCATAATGACCACGATAACAACAATGAAAATAATGAATGACAACGTAACGATAGTACCAATGACTAATGATCCTTCTGATGTAGTTAAGTGAGGCATCCAGGTTTTCGTAATCCGTAATGGCAGTACTCGTATGTGGCGGAGGCAAGGTGGCGCTGCTGGTCCGGGAGGGGCTGAGGGACGAAGAGGAGAGCGCAGCGTGACGAAAGGAGTCATGGGAAGAGAACGCGGATGCTTAACTGACACCTGTATTCGGAAACTCTTCTCTTTCTCTCTCACGGCGACTGTCTTCAAAAGGCCACAGAGATGATTAGCCGGGTTTCCAAAAGTGTTTCTCCACTTAAACCCTTCAGTACTGGGAAACATTTTCATATTCATTCTGCCTATTATTTGTTGATTTAATACAGCTTCAGAAACTCATGTAAATTAAATAGTACAGACTCTAGCCATTGGTCTTCTGACTTCCATAGACCCTTCCTAATGTCAATAAAATCGTCTGATCACACTCAAAACTCGTGGTAAAAATGTGCCCCACTACTGTAGGGATTAACTGACACCTATATTCAGAAACTTAACTCTCTTACAACGATTGTTTTCAAAGGTCAGAGATGATTACCCACATTTCCAAGAGTTTTTTTAGTTAATAATCTAGGAATCTTGATAATATCTCACTAGAACAGTAAAAATACACTTGAAAACCTGTGTTACCTCACCTGGAGCTATTTCAAAATGGGCTGCAGCCAGAGAGAGTTTCAAATTATGATCCAGGAGAGAATTATGGGAAGCATCAAAAGTTGTGATCTGTAATAATATTTTCCCCCTCAGTACCGGCGGATCTGAGTGCAAGAAACGTTCAATTTGTATATAAATAAGTTTGTCTTTTTACCTACTGACGTGTTTTTTGCGTTTTCTGTGAGATTAGTGAGGAGGGAAGTGCGTAATAGATCCGGCGTCAGTTTGGGCAGCGCGTGGAAGTGATGCGTCGTAAACAGGAAAGAGACGGAATGCATAAACTATAACCATTCTCTCTCTCTCTCTCTCTCTCTCTCTCTCTCTCTCTCTCTCTCTCTCTCTCTCTCTCTCTCCTGAACCCAAAATAACTAGTGGTGCTGGGAAATATTCATGAGCTCGAGTCGATTGTCTTCCCTCTCTCCACCAATATTCCTGGGCTGACACGGGCACACACTCGCCTCATCCTCCGTCCACACTTGCAAAAAACGTACCATTGCTGAAGGCCAAGGTTAAAGCAGGGGTAAATAGTGTTTTTCTTCTTCCCCCCCCTCCTCCCTTCTCTCTCTCTCTCCCTCTCTATCTCTTTCTCTCTCACACACGTGCTGTTCTGCCAAATTCATACCCTCACACCTCTCTCCCTCGCTCTCCCCGAGGGTTCCCTGGCTCCCACCTCACAACCGCCAGCCCCCCCCCCCCCCCCCCCCCCCCCCCCCCCCCCCCCCCCCCCCCCAGCAGCATCTTGTAAACGTAGCCGCTCTCTCTCCTCTCTTTTCTCCCTCTCCCCCATTCTTCATCTTTCTCTCTTTCTCTATCTTTCTTAACTGGTTTTAAATAAGCGGGGTCTTGGTCTCCCCACACATATATCACGGAATGTATAGACCCTCCCACCCAGCTCTCTTGTCCGTTCGTAGCCCTCCACCCATCCACAACCCACATACCCAGCATTTATCCACACACACACACACACACACACACACACACACACACACACACACACACACACACGATCGGCTGTGTTTTGCGTCAGTGCCTTTTTCATGTTGGTGTAAATCGCCGGTGGGTTATTATCATGGACATTTTTTTATTTTTTTATTCTAAGGCTGCGTGAGTTCTTAGGGCGTGTCTTCAGATATTCCGGTGTCTCATCTTGAACTACTTTTAACACGCTCTTGTTTGTGGAAGTTGTCGATATGTTGAGCAATGTTTCTTTTTTTCTTACGATTCTAGTAACGGCTTGACTCGATCTTCAAGGAAAAGAAAGAAAAGAAAAATATACACGTGAATCCGATTAACTGTCTCTGCAGCCATTGAAAACAGTCGGTGGGAGTCTAAAGCACTTCTGAATACAGGGTGCTCCTAATGATGGTGTTCCTCAAGGCAGGCATCCACACAAGGATCAAGCAAGGTTAAGTAAGCAAGCAGGATTAGAAATTTGGTCGCTATTCCGGTTAAGAGGCATCTGGAGCTAACTGGTATGAACGGGAGTGGTCATCTAGTTTGCATCATTTTTAATGTTCAGATAAAAAGTTCAATTCTAGTCCATCAAGCAAGTAAATAACTTTTGACTTTCTACAGAACGAATACACTGACTGTATCCCCTACGCTTTTAGTGAAACATAGCCCATGTTACATAACCCGCGACTTGCAACACATTTCCATTCAGCATGACCGTTTTGAGAATCAGTTTCCCACATCCTTAAAAATTGTTTGAAATAAACCGTCCACTTAAAAGTAAAAAAAGATCTAAAATTTTGTTCTTCATAAAACTCTTAGCTATCAAATCATGTAATGAGAAAGTTATTGTTAAAAAATGGTTTACCATCAGATTATTGAACTGACTTTCCCAATTTTAAGGTATATACATTTTCTAACTAAAACTGGAAACGGTCTGGCCTTTGAAGGAGTAGTAAGAGACTGACGAACACTTGACTCCCACCTTTGGGGAAGTCCCGACTCTCCGTTGCTTAATACTTGTCCAGACAGAACAGTACTATCTCAGTTTTTCATATAATATAGTCTATCCTCCTCCCCACGTCTCACATCCCATTGTCACGCTCTCCACTAAAGTGCAAGGGTAAGGTCGAGGCTCAACCACAGAGGAAGGAGGAAGGATGTTTCTACCACACCAGGAAAATGTTTGGGTGTGTCGAGCATCTTCATTGAGCCTCACTCTATTTTTACAAAGACGCCAACAGGTTCGAGGAGGGACGAAGGGAAATTCCCTTTTATTTTCCCGGGAGTTCACCAGGAGATGTGTCTTGTGGTCCCCTCGTGCAGGTGACCAGCACGTCCACACCAGTCGTTCATCCACCACCTCCCACCGCTACAATAAATTCGTTTGAGGTAACACAGGAATCATAAACCACACTGCAGGAAGTCAGGATGTCCGTACGTGGCAGTCCCTTTGTTCTATGTTCGGGGATCACTCCTCTATATGCATTCGTCTTAATCGTCATTCAAATCTCATTCCTGACTGCGCTAACAACCTGAGCGTATTCTGATCACCTACTCCCCATTTTTTCTTACCTTCATCGCTAATCGTCACAGAATTACTCGTACACTTCTAACGAAACGAATAAATCCAATAGTGCATGGTGACAGCATCATTAAAATCCGACTCCGCAAAAAAAAAAAGAAGATAAGAAAAAAATAGTAGAGATATCATTGGTAGGAAATTGAAGGTCATTGGTTAGTAGAGAGGCGGCGCCCAGAGACCAATTCACCACCACCTTCGCCGTGTTGACTCATTACCAATGCACTGAGGAGACTTGATTAAAAGAGAAACGTGATGACCATATGGAAGTGTACTTGATCATCTATCTCCATCACGTGACCGCTGCTGGGAGGGGAAACCAGAATTATTCCAACCACTCCTCTTGAAGTGCGTTAAGAGAAGTGTGTCCTCTATTCGCTAGTTGATGAATGTGTGAGGAAGACCGGCCATTAAGTTGTTTATGAGGTATTTAGGTTAATGAAAGACCGAAACACACACACACACACACACACACACACACACACACACACACACACACACACACACACACATAACAGAATCAAGAAACACTAACAAACATCACATACCTATCACATAACAGACTTCTATCTATCTTTATCTCGCCAGTCTATTCCAGGCCACCCCAGCACCACATATCATCCACCAATCCTACACAGTTCAACAACACCTTGGCGGACTAAAAACATTGACTTCACGGACACTGGGCGGTCTTCTCATCACATCCCCGGAGCAACAACCTTCAGTTCTTCACGCGTCCCCCCTCCTTCCCCCTGCTGCTACTCTCACCCCCCCTCAGACACACTGCTGGGAGACTTCAGGTTGGAGCATACGGTGAATAACCCTCCAACAACTAGCCAGGATACTTGTTAACCTGAATGTGGAAGAGTGGGTATTCGTTCTTCGCCTGGGAGTCAGAGAAGAGTGTTTTTGTAGAGGTAGGATTTATTTATTTATTTATTTTCGTAGGATGTATTTAATTGTGTTATTTGACGTAGTTTTATCAGTTTCTTTGTGAGTGTAGGCGTGATTTACTTATTTTTGTTTACCTGTTTGTGTATTAATGTTCTATTTCTCCCTCTTCTTTGTTTGGTAATCTCGAGGTGTTATGTCAGAGAACGCAGCGTAATGTGACTGGTATTAATCGTTTGAATGAATCAGTACTTGCTCTGAGGAGAACCGCTTACATCACTTGGTTATTTAAGATCAAGGACATTCCATCCTTGGTTCACCGTAGTTCGTTGCACTTGTGTCCTTTAACAGAGTGAAGAGGATTCTGATACACTTATTGTCCTTTTTTTTTTTTTTGGGGGGGGGGATGAGAGGCGGGGGGACAACGTCTACCACACTGAGCAGACTAAACAGTAACAGTTCTTCACCTAAACGACTCATTGAAATTACTTTGCTCCTAAACAATACATAATTCAGTTTTCATCGGCTTACGAATCTTGTCACGTTTGAAGAATCTTTTTACTTTCTTATTTCCACAAGCTTTTTTTTCGTGATATTGTATTTTCTTTGATCATCCAGTCTTTGTCTTTAATGTTTAAGGTGTACATCACGACTGTTTTGCGCCACCTGTCACTCGTTACCGAAAAGAAGAGAAGAAGAAGAAAAAGAAGAGAATAATCCAGTTCGCTCCTGCTGAACCGAGCCGCTTCTCCAGGGAACAAACCGGTTCACGATTCCCTTGGACTTGACCATATGAACCTTTTTTGTCACAGACCTTGAATCCCCGCCAGGCTGTCCTTGAACTTCCCCCTTCTCCCCTTCCCTCTCTGTCCCTACCTGCCGCCGCGCCCTGGCCTGCCCTGCCCCGTCACCAGACCAACATGCCCGGCTGTCCTTCAAGGTTGTGTTTGCTGTGTACCTGGATCCCCCCTTCAGCTGCTCTAGATGATGTGCACCTCGCCACCACACACACACACCTCAGCCCGCCCTCTATACACACGCTGTCCTTGCTTCCCAGTGTGATTGATTGCAAGATACATACAAGTCTTTACCGAGTACAAACTGTTCTTTTTAAAAATCAAGCATTACAATACGTTGGCGATATATATGATAAACACAGCACAAAGCAGGATGTTATTTTTTTTCCTTTGTGTTTTTTTTTTATGCTGTGACGAAATGTAAGCCTCTTGTGACGCGCCATAAAGTTCTTGTTATAAAAGATGAGTCAAATATGAGGCAACCTAATGTAAAAGGGATGTGACGAATCTGGCCAGCTGCTTTCACGACCAAGGCCAGGCGCGCTATTGTTACGAAACTCTCATACACTACGCAGTCACGTGAATGAAGGAGGAAAAAAGTTTTACATATATTCCCATCAACAAGTGACTTCCTCTCGGCATTGTTGCAGTGGGAGTGGAGGACGATGCAGGAAAGGCACAGTTGACACGCAATAACAAGACCAAGAATTCCTGGATCAATATTTCAAGACTCTTTGTTCTCTCATAAGGAGTGTTTTCAAAGGCCACATACATGACAAGTCAGATTCTCATGTGTATCTCTTCCTATTGATGATACGGAATCCTTTTCGAACACAAGAATCATGGACACAACCTTGGAAAGCCACGGGACTTCCACCATAGATATTGATATAAAAAGTCCAAGCGATTAAAAATGCTGCCTCCTCTCCTTACACAGTCTCGAGGACGCAGATCACACGTTCTTAAACACACACACACACACACACACACACACACACACACACACACACACACACACACACACACACACACACACACACACACAGAAAAGATGAGCCGAGTTTTTCAGGAATGTTTCTTCTAGTCACAATGTAAAAGTCTTGTTTATCTGTCACTAAAACTGTAAAACCAACCTCCAAAACTCCATATAACTTTAAGTAGAGCCTTTGGAGTGTAATGGGGAGGCAGTGTGGATGTGTATCAGAATATGGTCCTAAACACGTGTAAAGATGGAGACTTCCTGCCCTGATGACCTTAAAACAAAGAAACAAATTCTCAGGATAGTGGAAAGAGCTTACATACTAGACGTCCTTTCATGGTATACGTAACTGGACAGACTGGATTCGCGGACCTGTGACCACCTTGGAGGAGTACAGGCAACACCAGGACCGCTAACCCTACCTACACTCGCTTTCTGTTTGCTAGTACAGTGACGTTCCTCTGTCCGGTAATTCGCGCAGCGCTGTTTGTCGCTCAGTTCATCTACGTATATGCAGTTGATGTGGACGTTTTTGAAGAGCAAACGTTGAGGGAAAAGGATCTATAATATTAATTAGCCTTAATACTGTAGTGACTGTCTTTTTTATTATTACTGTTAAGAGTGTTGTGAAATGGAAAAATGGTAATTTTTCCAGGCTATAAGAGTACAAAAAACAAGTTTTCGAAATGTTGTCCTTGATTACGTAAAGAAAAGGTCCAGCAATGGAAGGATTAAACAGCCCAATCCCACAGTCTTGTCATGGAGAAAAGGTTACTCCTTCATAAAACGTGTTAAGGTAACTTTCCCTCTGGAGATGACCTGACCTAAAGTTTTCTCAATGACTTGTCTGGTCTAAAGTCTGAAAATCTTACAGTGTCTTGCCATTATGTAAAAACGTTTTTGTTGAGGTTCAGTAGGTGCAGTTGTGCTGGAAGGAACAAGACTCTCCCTCGCAACACGACCGGCTCAAGACCTTCAGCATCTTAGACATTCTCGCGCAGTAGTCACCCCTGGTAACTAAAGCAGCTGACTGAAGTGAAGCACGTGTCTTGTCCCATTTGCTGTGATTGATCGAATGCGACTGAACTATCCAAAAACAAAACCTTAAAGTTAGAATCAACGTGAATTAAAAGTTTACAAAAAAAAAAGGTTAAATGAGTTTCCAGAGAGAGAGAGAGGGGGGGGGGGGTGTTGTTTCATCAATCATCTTAGTCAGAAGTCACCTTAGCCATGTAGATAAACACCTCAGGGTTGTTAGATCACCCGCGGCCTTGGAGGATTGCCGCTCGGACACCACTCAAACACCGGGTCTTTTTTAAGGAACACCATACGTCTTTTGTGGTTTTCTCTTAGTGCCTTGTGTACCCGGCTGTGGGTAAGCCAGACGCTCCGCAAACAACATCGTGGCTGCTGCGTGCTGGGCATCTGGGAAGGGCATGGGTCGTGTTGCCTGGCCAGACTATCCCAGAGACGCTTAGGATAAAGAAAACGAGTCCAGTATATATGTTTGCCTCCGAATAATGCACGTGTGTGACTTTGCCAAGAAAAGTAGGAAGGTGAGGTCATGTTAGGTTAAGGGAAGAATATATGCAGGGAGGAGTGAGTCACAGGAAAGACGTGAAAGGCATGCATTTGTTGCGGATGTTAAAAAAAAGAAATGTGATCGATACAATGCTTCCTCCTCCTCCTCCTCCTCCTCCTCCTCCTCCTCCTCCTCCTCCTCTTTCTCCTCCTACTTTTCCTCCTTTTCCTACTTTTTCCCCTCCCCCTATCCCTTCTAACCCCCTTCCTCCTCCTCCTTTTGCATAGGTCGATAAGTCGGTAGATTCAAAGTCATGCATCCTGATGACCTTGTGCATGACTATCATGATAGTTAAGAGATTTTTTAAGTAAGGGGACCTCCAGGAGTGCTCCACATAGTTTCGTTAGCGACAGGTTTTCCAAGTGTCTTTTTTTTTCAGATTGCCCACACAGAGTCCACGCTTGAGACACGTGTCTACAAATATACCATTATTCGTTGCCTCTCTCTTGGTTTATTTCTCATTTGTATGTTTTTTTATCGCCACGGCCAAATACATTTGTCTTCCGATATTACTGGCATGGATAAAGTTTTTTGCTGATTTATGACAGATAGTTCAAGCTTGGCGTTCGGTAAAATTAAATAAAAATAATAAATAGGAAGAAGTTGGATCTATAACAGAGTGGTAGATTGTTTGTGCTTGGTCTCAAGAAAACTTTATAGAGATTAGATATTTCTTTATGTATAGGGATGGAAAGTAGACTACCACGTAATATAGTCTCTTGCAGCTTTCTTTATGTTGCTTTCATACGATGATGTGACCCAACTGTTTTTCCTGGCCAGACGCCAATTATGTAAAAATACTCATTTATACAGACGAGCAAGTATTCTAGATGAATCTAACAACAACGCAACGAAGAAAGCATCTTAGCACCAGGAAACGCTTATTCAAGAATGCCAACAGAGTCCAACGTGGATACAAACTCGCTTTTAAATTATATTTTTCTTAATTACATTTTCTTTCATTCTGCTTCTTTTGATATTATCTGTGCCTTAAACTAGTCTCCGTCGTTCATTTCGGCGCCACAAGTTCATGGGTGAAACAGAGGTGAGCTCAGGGCGTGGCACGTGATCGGGAGGCAGGCTGCATGCAACATCCTGGGCTGGAAAACAACAACGCACCGGAAGCTGAAGTTCAAACCCCACACAACCCTATCCTACCCTACCTGGTGACGTAACAGTGTGTTGCAAGCCGCGGCTCCCTGCCCGGGGAACCAACGAAGAACCATCATTGTCCCCCAAGACCTGCCGCTCTTGCCGCTTTTCACAACACAGCACAACCGCCCGGGGACCTTCCTTAACCGGATCCGGTTGGTATTACTATTCACTACGTTGCTTTATTTAACCAAATCAGCACTGACCTGCCAGTCATACGACTAAACTACAAACTGCCATTCGCTCCACCTGATATGATCCTAGGGAGGAAATGCTTTGGAAACGTTTACAATATGTGTGTGTGTGTGTGTGTGTGTGTGTGTGTGTGTGTGTGTGTGTGTGTGTGTGTGTGTGTGTGTGTGTGTGTAGTAGTAGTAGTACTTGAATATAGAAAGAGAATGTGTGAGGTGAGGAGAGGTAAAGTGAGGAGGATTCACCATTGACAGGTTTTTGTGGACGAAGACGCGCCGACCTTTGAATTGTTGCTCTTCTTCCTTTACTGTCAATTTATTTTCTCAAGGTCTCGGTACATTTACGTTTTCTTTTCTTTTCTTCTTTTTCTTGACTTGAGGACATAACTTCAAAAGCTATTGATAGATTTTTTTTTCCCTTTTTTTCGTGGACGGGGAGCGTGGCGGGCCTGTTGTGTTGCCAGCGTTGGTTACGCAGCACGCCGGGTCTTACGGCGGCAGCTCGGTATATAAAGAGCCTCGCTGCGTCCAGTCTGTCTAGTTCCCAGACCCAGCCACCGCGTCAAGATGAAGATCCTCGTAAGTACTCATCTCAACACGTGACTTTCACATGAGAATCTCTCTCGAGAATCTCACGGGATGCTGCACTCCCCCTGACATTTCTCCTTTGCTTTAATACTTCTGTAGTTTGTTGCAGCACTAACACTACAGACATTTAAGGAGTGAGGACTCTTATCAGTGACGAATTAATTGCACGAAAAACATTTAAATGAGCTTTGAATACACCACTTATGCATATTACCTATTCCGATTTTTCTGACATATTGTGTCATTTTCTTCTAATCTTTGTTAAAGAATTAGAAAGATGGATGGATTTATTTTTTTTCTACACCTTTCTGATTTTGATTTTGCGTATAACATTTGTTTCAAATATCCACGGGGATAGTAGTCCTGGAAGCTGAATATCTTTAATGCATCTCGAGTACAAAGGCTGTTCATGTGTCTTCCCTGTGCTCGATTAAGTGACTTGACTTGACTATACAAGTACAAACAATAAATCCGGCCAATTATTTTTGTAGCTTTTGAAAATATCTGTGCAAAGGAGCAGAATGTTGCAAAACACTGGCATTGGTGTGGACTACAGCATCCTGGGCTACGAGGATGGAAATAAGCTGAACTTCTTTCCTTCAGCCAGAACAGACAAAGGTTTTCATGAATCTCAATCGATCATTTGACACATACTTCCTGCAGAGTATCTGAGTGAATATTGTCTTGCAGATTGTGTTGGCCGTAGTGGTGGTGGTGGCGGCGGCCAATCCCATAGGTGGCATGCTGGACAAGGATGGCGAGTTTGTTCTGACTAAAGAGTAAGTTGTTTTTCCTTACTAGTGTGCAACGAAAATATTACAATCTTCAAATATTTCTCAAGACATTAATGTATAAATGTGAAATAAGACTGCAGACGAAACTAAACCAAATAAGAATACAGATAAAGATCTTTCCCTACTAACTACATCGACCTTCCTTCTCCATAGTTACTCCCTGGAGGATGGAACAGAATACTCCGTGAAGTACGTCAAGCCCTGTAAGTACGGGTTGCCGAGGACTGAGGTGACGGTGCAGTGTTTTGAGGAAAGAATATGTTTGGGGAGTTCCTTGTGTGCTTTTTTTTTTTTTTTTTTTTTTTGTGTAGAGAGAGAGAGAGAGAGAGAGAGAAGAGAGAGAGAGAGAGAGAGAGAGAGAGAGAGAGAGAGAGAGAGAGAGAGAGAGAGAGAGAGAGAGGGAGAGAGATGCTTCATTCGTCACATGATATGTAATGAATAACGTTCCTTTCCCAGACACACCTGGTAAGCCGCTGCCTTCTTTCTACCGCAACATGGATAGCTCTGAGGAAGTCCGCTACTACCTGGCCAGCGATCAGGGTCGGGTAAGGCCACTACCACTACTTACATAAAAGAATCTGCAGTGTTCTTTTTTTTTTGTACAAACTTATTATCAGGGCAACCACGGCCTTATACTGACACAATGATTTACTATTTTCCACTATTGTTCCTTTCACTGCTGAGCGTATATTTTCTTCCTCTGACATTTGAGTATTTCTATGTGTTAAAGTCTCCCAAATCGTTCTGTGGCCTGCAAGAGAAGATTAAACTCCATTTTTTTTTCTTTTTTTTCTGTAACAGGAAGTATTTTTTTCTCTTTTTTTTTTACGGATCTAGCAGTGGTAGTAAATGAAGACCCCAATATCTTATGATAGAATTCTAGCTTATATTGAAAGTAAAAAAATTTCTATGATAAATTAAAGAAGCGTTTACTACAGGAATGGGATGATATGTCTCCCTCAGCTGTTAAAACAAAACTATGTATAGTTATGTTTCTTCACGAAGCTTATTCATGTTCCTTTATCCCAAACAGCAACGCATGAGTTGGTCAGAACGCGTGAACAAGCTGCGTCACGTGCTGTCCACTGGCATTGAAACCTCCAATGAACTGTTCTATAACATGTACTCCAAGGGAACATTCAATCTGCCGTCTGACCGCCAGTACTTCGTGGACCCCTCGGGCGAGATCTACTACGAGTCAAACCACCAGAATCAGGCGGTGCAAGCAGTGTAAGGTACCAGGCGGACCAACACAGATAGGGTCTCGGCCAGTGCTGGGACCCTGAGCAGTGAAACTGTCGTAGTTCCTCGGCAATAAAACAATGTGCAACCACTCCTACAGTAGGTACACCTATCATATATCCAGCTTTGTTATCCACTCTAGTGCCATCATCTAGATCTTCTGGATAATGTTGGTAGCTTTAAATGTTTTAGATACAGAACATTGTGACTAAAGGTCAGTTTAGTATTGTAGCTGTAAAAGCTCTAGTTCCTTGGCTGGCATCGACATCATGCAAAGCCATTAGAGTGATGGAATGAAATAAAGCTAATTTATTTTATGACAAAGTGTGATTTTTTTTATCTCGTTAAATTTGGGATTTCTTATTTCAAATAGAATATAAAGCCTGATTAAACACATTCATGTTCATACCAGTGTGTTCACATACACGTATTATGTATCTATGGTAAGCTAATCGGAGAAATGGTGAACATTCTTACATAACTTTAGAAACACACACACACACACACACACACACACACACACACACACACACACACACACACACACACACAGCTTTAGAAACACACACACACACACACACACACACACACACTTAACAAATTATTCACATCTAAAAGTTAGGTTTGCGTCTCTATTAGATAGTCAACTTGAAATTCTTATTTTCTGTACCTAAAACAAAGACACAATTACGCTGGCGACAACTAGCAACTGATATGCAGTGGTGCCAAGCGACTGAGTAAACCATCGTCAGTGTTGTGACGTACCTCGGTCTGTTGGGAAGAACCGCAGAGAGTGAGGATAATACAAAACGGTCTCTATGTGTTGTAAAGCATTATTGGAGCCACATTGCTGTGCCATCCGCGATCCACCGGAAAGACGACGAATTGAAGTACACCTGTTTCCTGTAGACTTGCACACTAGTATCTTCGAGTACTAACAACGCAAAAAGTGATTCGCGATTTAGTGCCAAGGGAGCTTTCTTGCCCACCGTTGTGGAGAAGTAGTCAACGGCTGGTGGACGGCTTTACAAGGCGTTACTTTAGATAGTCGCTTGCACGAGCCAGATGTGATAGCTCATGATGACATATGCTGGACGACTGTCATGAGCTTAAAGATTACACAAGACGTAGAAAGACACTCCGTTCCTTTTAACAAGTATTGTTAGAAAATAGTGACAGTGTGAAAGGAAAGCCATGAAAGTGATCGACAACTGCAATTAACTTTCACAAAAAGAGGAAGAAATAAAAAAGGTTAGTGTTTACTATATTGTCATGCACTTAGTTATTCTAAAATGCAATAGGTGTGTTAGATTTTGTCATGTCTAACTGTGTGTGACTGCCACTAAATAAGCTGTTTGGGGATATTCAACCAATGATGGAAATGCATGATCAGTGATTTTGTTCAATGTGTGAACTGGCAACTCAGACCCGCCGACGCGGGACAGCCAGCCGGAACACGTCGACGCCGAACAACGGTCATTTCGAAGCTTCGGAAACAGTTAATCTTGCCTCTTAAAACACTTAAAACCTTAGAGACCCTTAGGAAAACAAGTAGCGAATGGTGTGACCGTGGATGAGATAGTCGTAACGTTTTGCTAGAGACTTTCACTGTCTACGGTATATAGTTCACTTACACGAATCAGAACTACATTATGAAGTATTTGCGACTTTTTTTTCTTTTTATGAAATATGATCATCATATTTAACATATCAGAATACATGAGATAAGTGTACTCTCTTCTAAGGACTCCAATATTAGCCGTAAGTACCAGAATATATAAGTGGCTCATTAATGGAGCCCCGTATTAACATGCTATCTCTGTGGTGTGTCCGTGTGGCAGCAATTCACGAAAACCCCCTTAGCACTGTATGTTGCTGCCATCTAAGTGTCATGCATGGTACAGGGAGAAACAACACCTCGGTGAAGCCACAAGTCTACTTCAGCGTATGCTCAGAGAATAGTTTGCCATTGTGACTCACACTTGGTGACTGTTACTTGTACCTGCCTGCATTGATGGTTTGCGCTCACGTATTATTGTAGTTTTTTTTTGGTAACAAATACAACGGTAAATATTAATACAATATTCAAGATATTGTGTTGAAAATTTACTTAAGCTTGTATTCTTTTTTGATGAGATTTTTTTACGCCAATAACCAGTAGAACAATAAGAAAACTTTGGTATGTACCTTTTTCAAAAACTGAGGGTAAACAGACAATCATTTAGCGCTAGCCGACTGTAGGCGCAGCTGCCGCATTATCTCCCAGTGTTTAGCTGGATCCTTTCCCTCCCAGTGCTTCTCTGGGAGAGCGTCGAAAAACCTGAAAAAAGTGTTCCACATCAATGAAGATATCAATGAAGGAAAGAAATGTGCTGTAGTCTACTGCGCAGGAACACTTGATGTATTGTGCATGTCCCTGCGCAAAGAGTGATAGCCTCGTAAATCATACACCTTAGTCCTGTATGAAGTAGGACACATGCCTCTAAAACCTCATCCGCCTGTTGCTGTTTAAAATAGGAACCTGCAACCAGCAGTTAACTCAGATTTTTTTTTCATGTAACGGCACAAGAGAATGATTAAAGTTCATAGCAAGTTGTCCCCATTACAGCATGCTGGTCAGGTCTGTTTCTGTACCAACGATTTGAAACCCCATATGGTACTCTCCAGTAACCCAAAACATTATCATCCCATCTCTTTGAAAGCACATCGTACATGACATGAATCCGTGTGTTTCCTCGGTCAGATTTTGTACATTGTAAATGCATGTAGACACTGGGTGTTCAAACTCACTTTTCTTTTATCGTCCTGCGAAGTTCTTCCTCATGCGGCGTCGGTGGTGTGAGAAAGCTGTCTAGATTCTGTTGCAGAATTTCACAGTTGTTGTTGCCCTGCAGGTGCGTGGTGACCCCCTTCAGCCGCATCCCGTGTTGCACCGCCAGGCGCGCCAGGTCCACGCCAGCCTCCTGTAAGGAGAGCAAGGTATAGTGATTTTTTTCTATGTCAAGGCATCTTGCTCATTTTGACATTTCCTTTAATACGTTAAAGGGAGATTGGAATTTTACTCCCTCCAAGTTTACCTTTCCTATCCGGAAATAGAGACAGGAAAGATAGCAGTAAGGATAGATCGAGGAAGCACCCACCTTGCAAAAGAGGGCTGCCTCGCGACAGGCATCCTTGATTGCTTTAGGTGCCGCGTGCCAGTCTGGTGGAGGGTCATTAGTGAGCAGCCTCATGGCGACTGGACTGGCGCAGATCACACCGATACCCCGGGACTGCGGGATGACCGAGGGATGAATGAAGGGAATGTTGTCGTCTCATTCTGAGATGTATGTGTAACCTGTGTATATTGCTGGTCATGAGCATTATAGATGTCATAGTAACGCTGAGTGACACTTTAAGTAATCACCTAGAAAAGAAGGTTGTTCTTATTCACTGTAATTATAAAACAAATAATACCATGAAGAAAATCTAAGCTCTTCATATTAAAAAAAGAATAAATTAAAAGTACGATTAATTGGTGATTTTTCGCACTTTCATCTGTACCTAATTTTCTCTGAGGTCAAATTGATTTCAGGACAGACTTAAAAGAGGGCTCTGGCGATGCTTTACCTTGAAGAAAGGCATGAAGCCCTCCAGGGTGTCGTCGATGAGTGTGTTACGCGCGTAAGACAGAATGGCGCTGATCTTGACTGGTGACCGTTCAACCAGTTCCTTGAGGAGACTCACGGAGTAGCTGGTGATGCCGATGAACCTGTAACGTTTGAGTGTTTTAAACTGACATGAATTGACTTGTGGACAAACTTGTGTCACTCCACGAGACCTGGACTGACCTTGCCTTCCCGCTGTCCACGACCTTCTGTAGGGCAGGCAGGGTCTCCTCCACGATGATATCCAGATTCTCGGCAAACTCAAAGTCATGCACCTACAGAAAGCAACGATTGGTTTAGGGAGTTAACCTTAATTGACGATACAACGTACAAAAATAATCACAATATCATTTCGAAAGGAGATCTATTCGAAACCTTTTGTTTCTTTTTGCTCCCGCGCTCTACTGAATATATTGTGTAACAGTTGGCCAGTACATTCTGGACATGAAGTCGATCAAATACCCTGACGCAGTCTAGCACAAGAATACACGCACCTGGATGAGGTCCACGTAGTCGAGGCCCAACAGTTGCAGGCTGTGGTCAACACTCTGGGCCACTCGCTTGGCAGAAAAGTCAAACATTCGTTCAGGAACAGGCTCGTAGCGACCCACCTTGGTACCGATGTAGAAAGCACTTCGAGGGACGTCCTTCAGGGCCTAGGAAAGATACAGTCAGGTGCTGAGGGCCATATCATCCTCACTCATGGCTATAATGTAGACCCCGTGACTCTTAAACTAACCAATAATGGAAAAGTAATTAAAAGTAAAGTTTAGTTGTCATAACATCAACAACTTTGCCAGTGTGATGACTTTGCCCAAACCTGACGCCCTACATTATTTGTGACTATATACATATTTTGACTAAGTATACCACATACCTTGCCCAGCACTTCCTCGCTGCGACCATTGCCATACCACGGGGCGGTGTCGATATAGTTAATACCAGACTTGAGAGCGAGGTGCACAGTGTCAACACAGGCTTGCTCGCTGGCTTCTCCGTACAGACCCCCGAAGGGACCACTCCCGAGGGAGAGGTGTGACAGCTGCAGCCCTGTCGAAATATCAGTTATGCAAATACACTTCTTGTGTTTTGCCAAGACTTTGCAATGAGGAATAGGATCATTTATGGTCAAAGAATATTTAAGAGCAGTTATTGTCTTAGTGCTTATAACGACTACAATGACTTCTCGCAAAAGTATTATAAGATCATTAATAGACAAGTAACGTTTGAAGCTCACCAGTGTCGCCGAGTGGGTAGTAAGGCATCCTGGCAACAGCCTCGGCGTCGTGGAAGCCTTGTACGAAAGTTGGTGGCAGCATGGCGTCTGGGTGGAAAGAGGAAATGCTCAGATGAGCAAATGCTAACTGAATATAGATAGTTTGTGTGTGTGTGTGTGTGTGTGTGTGTGTGTGTGTGTGTGTGTGTGTGTGTGTGTGTGTGTTTGTGTGTGTGTGTGTGTGTGTGTGTGTGTGTGGGGGTGTGTGTGTGTGTGTGTGTGTGTGTGAGAGAGAGAGAGAGAGAGAGAGAGAGAGAGATTAGATATATATATATA
>CM035188.1:6382856-6384714 GCA_020233015.1 Callinectes sapidus | reverse complement strand
TCTCTCTCTCTCTCTCTCTCTCTCTCTCTCTCTCTCTCTCTCTCGTATTGTATGTATGTGTGTGTTAGGGGGGAGGGGGGGGCACGTGGTTAACATAAGCTTCAAACCGTAAAAGTTTAACGTGCCATTCAAACTGTGTATTATTAAACATCACCTGGTCATCTTAAGAATGGCTTACCAGGAACATGTGCAACAACTGAAACGCTATAAACTTTCCTCATCATACGTTCACCGGTCTGTTTTCTCTTTGCATTCGTCCTGTCATTACATGTGGAATTAGCTGTCATGACCACATAGTGTCTCATAAATCAAGACATTCAATACTGAACGCTATTGTTTGTTTGAAGACTTATTGAGGCTAGTGCTTTGAAATTCTATTGGAATGTGATGACGAAAATTTATGAAGTGAGATGACCAAAGGAGGAAGTGATCTAATGGACATTATTTTTTCATGTTCACGGTGGAGAGAAGAGATCGTTAACAGGGAAGTCACATTGGTTCCAGTTATACAGACTACATCACAAAACTGTGACCCTCTGTTGTTGTTTTTCTTTTGTTCTCTTAAGAAGAAAACAGAGAGAGAGAGAGAGAGAGAGAGAGAGAGAGAGAGAGAGAGAGAGAGAGAGAGAGAGAGAGAGAGAGAGCAGGTGATACAATAAATGTATAATCAATACATAATTGTAATAATGGTCTCACCACGCCTCGAGTGGTGGAGGCCTGGTCATGGACACACGCCTGTCCCACAACGACGACAATGAGGCGAATGACACCCGAGACAGCAACCACCAAGTACCCAATTGTATGTCTGATGGATTCATTCTATAAACAATGAAAAACAATCAGTATCTCCGGCTTGATTTACACGTTCCTTTATCTGTATAATTTTTCACATTTTGCGTCCAGCAACATCTTTAAGAATAAATGAATGAAATATAAAGTTTGCTGCATTAGGGAGACAGATCACATTTGTGCCAACCTTCAGGACTTGTGGGAAGAGAGCGACAGTGACGATGGTCAGCATGGATAAGTTGGCAAGTACAATTGGGGAGAAGATGGCGTTGAAAGTGTTGAGAAGGTCCCCCACACTCTCACGTGTACACAACACTTGCTGAAACTGTTCCTGAAAATCTTCATCACTGAAGTGATAAACTGAGTCCACTTGTAGCGGCCGGTGATTGGGTGTTAGACTCACTGACTTTGGTCTTTGTAGAGAATTTGCCATCCTACCTCCATTTGTCTGGTACCATGGAGGAAAATGTTCTTTTAATATGTTATCTTAAATGTGTGTAGGACTTAGATATTCTTTAACCTCATTACACGACGTGAAAATGTTCTTTTAATATGTTATCTTAAATGTGTGTAGGACTTAGATATTCTTTAACCTCAGTACACGACGTGAAAATGTTCTTTTAATATGTTATCTTGAATGTGTGTAAGACATAGTTATTCTTTAACCTCAGTACACGACGTGGTACATGACGAAAGATTTTGGTCCACATTCTGAAACACTCCACTCTCTCACCACAACTATTTTCAAAGGCCACAGAGATTACAAGCCGGGTCTTCTGAGGGTGTTTCTATTGTCAATTATGTAGTAACTTTGTTCATTAGTCATTACAACCATTAAAACACCCTTGAAAACTTGCGTCATTTAAACAGCAGCCTTTTGAAATAGTGGAGGTGCAGCGTTGAAGTGTTTATGAATATGGCTCTTATCTTACCTTTGGCGTGAAGGAATAGAACAGGGTGTGTAGGCGGTGGTTGAGGACTGCATAGTAGGAAGAGAAGTGGTGAGCGACAATGACAACAAGTGCCTCACTGACAAAGATGCCGGACCACGTGGGTATCACCATCAGGT
>CM035188.1:6355356-6377856 GCA_020233015.1 Callinectes sapidus | reverse complement strand
GGCAATACTTATTACTAAGGCCTATACATTTGTCATATCGCAATACTGGTGAATTATGTTGGGACCTTGCGTGAGTAGAATACTAGGGTGCATGTCACTTGATAGTATGGCCTTTGGTATTGAGGTCATCTGATCATTAAGTAATTTCTCATATCAATTTGACCTGAATTTCCTGGTGTATGAGTCCATTTGGAGCAGGAATTACTCGGAACGAAAGTGACATGAGAGAGGTAAGGGGAAAATAACGAGACAATTTCAATGAGACCAAGTTCTATGTTGTAATTTACTGCGGTCGAGATCAGTGGAATGGCTCAATCAATAATTCTTCCAAACGTGATATAACAACCAGCTGGTTGACTGATGTGTTGCCGCTGTACATGTCAACACATCAAACTGCCGCCATTCTGCAAATGCTGTCCTTGCCAAGACAAAAGTCTATAGAATTCATTTTTTAGTGTTTGTTTGTGTGTGCGTGTGCGCGTGTGGTTGTGTGTGACTGTGTGTGCATGTAATTCACTGTCGTGGTCGCCTGCTGGTTGGGTAGCCAGCCTTTTTTTTTTTTTTTTTTTTTTTTTACCCTACGGAGCGAGCTCAGAGCTCAAAGACCGATCTTCGGGTAGGGCTGAAACCACATCACTCACTACACACCAGCTGGCAGGACGGCGAGGCCACAACCCCTCGATTTACATCCAGTACCTATTTGCTGCTAGGTGAACAGGGGCTAGATACACATTAAGAGGCTTGCCCATTTGCCTCGCCGCGCCCGGGATTCGAACCCGGGCCCTCTGGGTTGTGAGCCGAACGTGCTACCACTACACTACGCGGTGTGTGTATTTACCTAGTTGTGACATACGGGAGGGGAGCTAAGCTCGTACTGTCCCGTCTCTATAGCTATATTTATCCAACTTTTCCTTAAAAATGTGAATATTTCTGGCACACACCACCTCCTCTTCCAGACCATTCCATGCCTCAAGGCTTCTGTGTGGAAAACTATACTTTTTGATGTCTCTTCTGCAGGTAGCTTCTTTTAATTTTCTTCCATGACCTCTTGTTTCTCTCACGTTCAGTTCATATAAGTCTCCTCTGTCTATATATTCCATTCCATTCAGCAATCTGAAGAGTGTAATCATGTCTCCTCTTTCTCTTCTCTTTTCCAATGTTGTGAGCTACATCCTAGCTAGTCTTTCCTCATAAGGCAAATCTTGCAATTCTGGTGTCATCGTTGCTGCACTCTGCACACGTTCCAGCTTCCTTATACGTTTCTTCTCATGAGGTGACCAGATCACTGCTGCATATTCCAGCCTCGGTTTTATCATAGATGTAATTATCTTCCTCATCATTTCTTTATCTAAATATGTAAACGATGTTCTTATGTTTCATAGTAGGTTGAGGATTTCACTTACAATCTTATTAATATGATGTTCTGGTGATAAATCCTCTGTAAATATTACTCCCAAATCTTTTTCTCCTGAGGTCTTATTTATAATTTCATTTTTCATTTACTACTTGTAGATGCACCTTCTGTTGCTTTTTCCAAACTCCATCTTTTAGCACTTCCCAAAATTAAATTCCATCTGCCATTGGTTACTCCATTCACATACCTTATCTAGGTCTCTCTGCAGTTCTTCACAGTCCTTTATATCCTTCACTTTAATAAAAAACTTAGGATCGTCAGCAGAAAGACTCGCATAACTGGTTACATTTTCTACCTTATCATTAATTCAAACTGCAAACGTAATTGGGGCTAACACTGATCCTTGTGGTACCCCACTTAAAACTGGGCTCCACATTGATGGCTGGTCCCTTATCACAGTTCGCATCTCTTGGTTTTCCAAAAAAATTCTTCATCCATTTCATCAGCTTCCTGTTAATGCCTCCATTTTTTTCCAGTTTCCATAGGAGTCTATTGTGTGGTACCTTATCAAACGCTTTCTTTAGATCTAGATAAATGTCGTATTGTATCAATCACTCTTGAATAATAACATAATAAGTTAGTTATACAAGATCTGCCCTTTCTAAACCCAAACTGACAGTTCGTGAGGATTTTATTATCTTCCAGAAACTTGGTTCATTTATCTTTTATTATTTTTTCACATTTTATGTTTTTCATGTTATTTGAGGTCTTATTAAGGTGTTTTCATGTTTTTGATGATGTTTTAAGGGTTTGTAAAGGAGGTTTTCATGTTTTTGACGTTTGTTAAGGTTTAGGTACGGTTAGATTAGGGGATATTTTGTGGGGGGGGGGGTGTTTTTAAGGTTGTTTTCAAGGTTTTTAAGGGTGCTTTTAGGGTGTTTAAGGTTGTTTCTTAAGGCTTTCATGTTTTTTTGCTCTCTCTGAATACTACCAAGTTGTAATAGCAGGAGACATGTAAAGGGCTGTTAAGTTTTGTTAGGATTTGGTTAGGTTAGGGATGTTTTTGTGGAGTATTTTGAAGGTTGTTTATAGGGGTGTTAAGGGTATTAATAAGAGGATGTCCACATACAAGCCTAAAACACCCTTAAAAACATTAGAAACAACCATAAAAACACCCCCCTCCAAAATATCCCCTAACCTAACTGAACCTAAACCTTAAAAAACGTCAAAAACATGAAAACCACCTTTACAAATCCGTAAAACATCAAAAACATAAAAACACCTTAATAATACCTCACATATGAAAAACTCTTAAAAACCAATATAAACATGAAAAACCTCTTAAAAAAAAAAAAAACCTTAACCCCCCCAAATCACCCGTAACCCAATGTAACCTAACCTAACGTTAACTACTCTTTGCAGGTAGGACATGCAAAAACATCTTCTAAAAACCCTAAAACCACCTTCAAAAACCTTTAAACAAAGGGGACATGAACAAGGTTCTTAGGATCAATAGCCAGGTTCAAGCTGGGGAAATTTAGGTTTAGTAAAGAAATGGGAAGAAACTGGTTCTGTTATAGGGTGGCTGATAAATGTAGTGTGCTGAGACAATGGAGAGGTTTGAAGGAAGATTGGAGAAGTTTATGGATGAGGAGGATAAATGGAATCAGGCAGGGTTGTTCATACAGGGACTGCCATGAGTAGGTCTAACTGCCTGTTGCAGATTCCCTCATTTTAATTACATTCTTATGTCAGAAAAAATTAAATAATACAAAAAATCTTTTATTAAAATAATTGTACAAAAATATTTTAGCAGCCTTGATATTTGCAGCTGCTGTGACTGTAATAAAACAATTCTCATAACAGTCAAAACAAGTGTGGTACAGTGTCTATAAGTACAGTCTTTCCTATTTGCATGTACGTCACGATTCTACACAGAATATCATACACAATAAACTCCATATCTATTATTTCTTTCTTACAAAATGGCCATATCCCAAGAAAATAGTTAATCATATGGAATCCAGTAGATGATATACATGTATTGCAAAAATTTTTCAGCCTCTTAGAAGTGAAAAAGCTTTTCCTGTTTCAGATTGCACAAGAGAGGTTAGCGAGGCCCAAAAATTCTGGCTGTGGCTTCTCCCTCAAAGCATAAGCTTAGCTATGGAAGAGGTGGGAATGTGTGAACAAAAGTGGACTTGGGCACATAACAGGCATTGAGCTAAGTGAGGTAAGAAGTGAACTTTACTCTCTGACTTCACAGCTATTGACATTAATTTTGGTCTATTTTGTATAGTTCGAGATTGCATGTGATAATTTTTTTTAAATAAGTTACAGAAGTTGGGCAATAATTATTACCAGCTAATATTATACAAAATACAATTCCAGTATATACTGAACTCCGTCTGTTGTAAACTGCATTAATTGACTGCCTTTAATGCAACACTGGTATTTATGAAATAAAGTTATGTAGCACATGACACTGGTATGATACTAGTTGTGTACATGCAAAGAATGTGTTTGTCACTTGCTAATGATGTAGTACAAAGTTCATTATATTTGCCCAAGTTCACTGAGCAGCATTTCCAGTACATTTGCTAAAGGTGCAATAAAGCAGTTCATTCTGCTCACTGGTAACCGGATTTGTTCAACACTTGATACTTGCCTGCATGACACCTAACATGCAGATCCTTCACAAAGAACAAATCAGCTTTTATCTGTTTGCAACTACAAAGTAAAAATACCCATATTAGGTTTACTCTGTGGTACATTGTCATTGTCTGATACTACTACACATCTAGTGTTGAGGAAGAAAACTATTTGCACATAGAAATTACATGATTGTATGCACTGTATATGCTAAGTTTGTTGATTTTTGGAAGCAAAACTTTCACAATTGAAAATTAATATTACAATGCATTAGGAAAGGGGAGGTAAAAGTGCAGCATTATGAGATGCACCATTAAGTGAAGAGTTACAACTTAAAATTAATGAATCAAACAAGTGAAGACAAGTAGATTACATTTGATCATGCAGAGCAAGGATAAGTGACAAAACAAAGTACAGACAATAATAAGTTAATAAATATAACAAGTCATAGTAAAGTTGTCCAAGGAAGATCCTTCTAGTTAATTATGTAACCTGAAAAACAAGTTGCACACAGACCTCTTCATAAGACCTATCCATTCAACTGTATTTTCAAAATTATTACGTATTTTCGTGTTAAAGCAGTGGATTTTATCAAGTACGTAATTTTTTTAATTGAAAGTGAAACTGTACAATAATTTCTATTTGTAGGTTATGTTAGTTGTCTAAAGTTTCATTCATATAAAAATCAACTGTATATCAAAATCCATATTTTTACAAAACTCTGTACATAAGCCTCCACACCAACTCAGATTGACATGATCAGAGTGAATAATAACAATATATATAACTTGCACTATATTTTCTTGATTTAGTATCAGGTGAGCAGCTTGTGGTCCGAGTCATATGTTGCTGTCACAAGATATACTGTACAAGGTATATTGGTCATTCATGTATAGCAGTGTCTTAATATGTAATGTTTGTGGGGGCACCTTAGTTCTAGATTAAAATATATATTTTTAACCTCACTCAAAACATTATACTTATTACATAACACATACACAGTATATAAAAATATATACATACAACAGCCCAAGGTTGCTAAAGTGAGAAATGCCTTATGACATCAGATGAAAGGAATGAACAAGTTCTGTGGGGCTGAAGAGGATAGGTAGGGCACTGATGAAGCCCAAGGATGGCACATTCTAGCCACATTGATTGAGAATAGAAGCAAATGCACAACGGGTACAACCTGCTGTGCCTCAACTGCCTTGTTACCGGTGTTCATGTTCACTCTCTGGGGGATAACCCATGTAGTAGGAGTGGTTTGGATAATATCCTCGTGCACTGTTAGCTCCTACAGTTCCATATGCTGAGGGAATAGGTGTGGCTGGTGGGGGCAGCATTTTCAATGTTCCAGCACGAGATGAGGGAGGTGGGGGTAGAGTTGCAGCATAGGGGCCTGGGTAGCCAGCCCAGCTGCCGGGTGGTTGGGGAGGCTTCAAACAAGTACAATTTCCATGATTTCTCATTGCTAATGGGCCCGCCATGGGACCTCCGCGGTACTGAGAGTCTGAACGAAGACGAATAAGGCATATGATGATAATCAATATTGCCACAAATGCTACGACTCCCCCCACAATACCAATGATGACAGTGTCCATATTGAGCCCAGCACTTGTACGTGAAGGAGATTTCAGATCTTCACTTTTATCCTTGCCAGTGTTTGATCGATGTGTCATGTCATCAAATGTAATAATGTTGTCTGTAGTGGTTGGCCGACGTCGAGTTGTTGTAAACAGAGGAGGGTCTGTGGTTGTGGTAGTGGGTCGACCTTCACATGTAAGGTCTGCCTCACTTGATGAGGTCAAAATTGTGCCATTTAGACTTGCCGGAGCATCACAGGTCACATTGAAGAGCCTGTCTCGGGGGCCCCGTCCTAACAGCCAGCGTCTCAAAGTCCGAATGTTGCAATCACAAAATAGTGGATTGGAATCTAGTCCTATGAGGCTCAGATGGCGTTGTTTGGAATCTAAAGTACTCAAGAACTGAGGGCTGAGGGAAGTAATACCAGACTCTGAAATGTCAAGCACAATTTTTGAAGACATTGGCACTGGGAAAAAGAAGTTTGACAACAAGTTGCTGATATTAGTATTAATAAGTCCAATAGTCAACTCTGGACTATTAATGCCAGCAAAGGCACCTCCAGATAAAGCTTCCACAGAGCGTCCTCGCACAGTTAAACTTCGTAGCCGAGGATAGAATGCCGGATGGAGTTGATCGTGGACTTCTCTATCTGTCAGCTCAATATCCACTACTTCCAGGCCTGGATGGCCTTCCAGGATGCCACGCACATCTAGCACAGCAATTTGTGGCAGAGTGTGCAGGTGAAGCTCCCTGAGTGACCGCAAGGGGCCAAGGGCAAGACGCTCTATGCGATCCACTCGAGGCAAATTAGAAGCTCGGAGAACTTCAAGATTGCCAAGGTAATTGAAATCACCACGAACAATGTAAGCAAGTGGGTTATGTGATATATCTAATCTCCTGAGGTCAGGTATCTTAGGCCAAGCCATAGCTAGTCCATAGCTAAGATTGGGTATTTTATTTTTAGACACATCAAGTTCCTGCAGGTTTTGTGTTAATTGAAAAGAAGATTCTTTGACCTCAATAATATTGTTGTCTGATAGATTTAAAGATAACAAAAATCTTGCTTCAATTGCAGGAATCTCCGTCACATTTGTACCTGCAAGACTCAGATGTCGCACTGTCTTGGGTTCATTTAACAAGGTAAATATATCCTCTGGGGTGAGCGGATTATACGATAAATCAAGGGTCTTTATATTGACTAAAATTGCAGCATTGCTTGGCACACCACTAATGTTATTGTGGGCCATATTCAGTGAGGATAGGAAGAAGTATTGTTGCCTTAGGGTCTCCACAGGTACTTTGTCAAATAGGTTATAGGCAAGATTTACCGAATGAAGCTTGTGAATCTTCGTTCGTTGGAATATCATTTTTGGAAGAGCCATGAGTTCATTGTGACTGAGATCCAGATGAAGCCGTGCAATACCCAAAAACGCATCTTCTGGGAGTTGTTGGATTTTGTTGTGGCTCAAATTCAGATCTTGAAGTTGGGTTGAATTTTGGAAAGCTGTCTCAGCTATTGATGCAATTAAGTTGTTCTGAAGGTTTAGCTCTCGCAGACGCACTGAGTTAGAGAAATCATTGTCTTCAAGCTTTTCAATCTGGTTATTGTGAGCATCAAGATGTTCCAAGTCAACAAGATCATCCACAATTTCTGGGGGAAAGAAGGTCAGCCTATTGTTGGAAAGGCTGAGCCAGGTAAGTTTTTTATGTAAAGTAAAAGCACGAGGCTGTAGGAAAGTGATATCATTGTTACTCAGGTCTAAAATCCTTAATGCTGTATTTGGTGCTGGTATAGTAAGTTTGAAATACTCCCTCTTGAAAGATGGCAGCATGTTTTTATTTAATCGAAGAATATGAATAAGTGGAATATTTAGAAAAGCACCATCACTGATGCTCCTTATCATGTTGTGGCTCAGATCTAGTGTGTGCAAGAACAGTAGATCTCTGAAAGCTTCACTTGGGATTTCTTGTATTTTATTATGTTGGAAATTTATAACATTGATAAAAGACTCATTGAACTGCCCAGGGCGAATTTCTGTGATTTGATTTTTGCTAAGATCTAACGTGGAAAGCTTTCTTATTGGGTGTAGGAGAGTAACAGGTAACAAGGAGAGATAGTTTTCACTCAAATCAAGCATCTTGAGCTCTGGCAGTAGAACAAAAACATCAGAAGGAAGGCTCGTAATGTTGTTTTTAGAGAGGACTAGTGATTCTAGCAGTGGGAAATCAAATTGCGGTAATTCACTAAGACGATTTAAACCAAGATTAAGTGACTTCAAGCTATTTCGAAGACCAATTAAACTTTCTGGAATGATGTTCTGAAGTTGATTTCCATACAGGTTCAAACTCTTCAAAGATGTGAAATTGGAGAATGTTCCTGATGGCAGCTCTCTGATGATATTGTGAGCTATGGACAGCTGGTGGAGCCCAGTGAGTGTTTGGAGACTGTCTGCCGAGATCACTCCAACGCGATTGTAATCCAGCGATAACTCGGTCAAGGTTCCCACCTGTGCATGGAAGAGAAATTTTAGAACTGGAATATACAATTCATGGGGTGCAAAGCAGTAGCTCTCTGACAAGATAACTTTGTAAATAATTTTGGGGTGATTATAATTTCTAGATTGTTTATATGTGTATTATATTACAGGGTACCCAGTATTGAGACACTATACCAACATACAGGGTGTCCCATGAGTTAAGGTACTTCAAGATTCGATAGTTTCAGCAATTCTAAATAAAAAAAAAACTTTATACACATATGCTGTATTTTGCTCTATTTTCAAAGAAATTAAGGTAGAACAGCAATCCCAGGTTGCTACCCTCTGGAACATTACCACACAGCACTAGTTAATATCATTATTTTTTGTGTAATGTAAGCAATCATAGCCTAATAGAAAAGGGTTAGCAAATGACAAATTAGATTAATTATTGTGTCAGTGAGGAACATGTACAAATAAACCAATAGAGTGGCTGTCAAGTCCTACTTTTAAACATATATGTATAGCAAACTTCCTACAAGTGACCCTCTCACCACTGCTAGCTTTAAAAAGTAGGACTTAACAACCACTGTATTGGTTTGTCTGTACATAATCTACACTGACACCATGAAATTCAATTTGTCACTTACTGTTTTCTGTTAAACTGTAACTGTGCACAATGCACAAAATGATGATAGCTTATACCATGCAGCAATGTTTCTGTAAGTAGCAAGGTGTGAGGTTGGGATTATGGAGGCACACCAAGGGGGAGCAAAAAATCACTACACAAAATTTCTACCTTAACTTCTTGCAAAATAAAGCAGAATACGGTATAGTATAGTATAGTATTATAAACTTAGATCTCAGATCTATTGAATCTTAAAGTATGTACAGTGGTACCTCTTGATTCAAACAATTCGTTCTTTTTGACTTCAAATTGCGAAAATTTTTAATTGGGAAGCAATTTTTATCATTGAAATTAATGTAAAAACATTTAATCCGTTCCAGTTTATTTTAACCCAGCTATTGCGAGAAATTGGTCCCTTAACATCACCGCAAGAGCCATTGTTAAGATGTAATGGGAAAAAATTTGGTCCTGGCCCATCAGAGTGGCACCTTGTGTTCCCCACAACTCATCAAAATTCATAGATATTGTTTACATTTTAGAGAGTATAAAGTAAACACAGACATGAAATGCATAAAAAAAAACAGGCATAGCAAAAGATTTATTTACTTCAGTGTGAAACTCCTGAGTCCCGATGAAGATTAAACAGGCCTCCCCGGATCCCACCCTTCCTCTCATGCACTAAATAAGGGAACAGATTGCGTAGTATTCCCTCCCTCCCCATCACTCTGTCCCTATCCACTCCCATTCAATACACAAACAGACCAAGTAGAATGCCCAACTTCCCTCCTCCAGCCTCTCACCAACTCTCTCTCTCTCTCTCTCTCTCTTATCAAGTAGAATATATTCTCGCAGCATCATTTTCAACAGTAATTATTTTAAAAGTATAAATTATTGTAGAAAACTGCAAATTATAGTATTATCATAGTTTTTGCAAATGACAACGGTATTTAACAATTCATTCTTCATTGGTTGTTTAAAGTGTTAAATATATCTTTATTAGTAAATAAGTTTGCCCGTGACCAGGGTTAGAGGCTGGAGTAAGCCAGGCAACTAGGGGGCAGAGTGACTTGAAAGCCGTTCATGAGTCGCAATAGAGAGAGGTGTTCACGGTGGAGAAGTCAGCCGACTGGTGGTAAGGCGGCGTCGGCCGCCACATGTGTTTATGTGCAAATTGAGAGGCCGCGTTCGGATTGGAGGTTAAAATTTGTTCACCAAATGTGTTCAGATTGGAAAGTGTTCGAGTCAAACGGTGTTTGAATCAAGAGGTACCACTGTACCTTAACTCGTGGGACACCCTGTATGTGGAAAAGAAAAGGAGCACATCACTGAGACCTTCATCAAGCTGGGTTACTCAAACAAAAATCCTGTTGCAAGTGAAGGATATGTGGCACAGAAGATTTTGGAGAGGAAACGACAAAAACACATGCAGTGACTGGGAGCAGTCCTCCACCACACTGCTTACAGTGTACCAAGTACTGCAAGATGGAAAAAGGCTAAGAGTTTCAGACAGACAGAAGAGCAGCCCACAATAGGATGGTACACTGAATACCATGCAGCAGTTGTGAAGCCAGCTAGTACAGCAACACAAGCAGGGCATGTACTAGAATAGAAGGATGCCATGAATCTTGCATCTATGGCCCATGGAGGAAGGTACTGGAAGCCATGGTGCGGGCAGCTCCAGCAGTTACTCCAAGCAATCAGTAATTAGTTTGGCTTGGCACAGTGTGCCATGATACTGTGCTAACTCTTACCACCTTCTTCAACTTGTCTAAACATCTCAAATCTACAGTATGTCCATTGTCATTATTTTATGTCATTTCTTTTAAAGGTAAGTAGCAGAGGCTCACAACTGTCCTACTATTTTGCTTCCTCCTACCCTCTCAACTACAGGCAAGGAGATATGCAAAATGATTACTTTACACAAGTCTGGCCGATCTTCCATTTATCTCCACTCAAATATGAGTTAAGCTGAGGACTACAGTGTGGTTGTGGACAATTTCTAGAACACTAGTTAGCTTACTTTCCATGTCTGGTAGGTGCCTTAGAATGATGTACCAACCACTAAGTTATACACAGCCTAACTCCTATTGAAGTGGAATGGGAGACCATGGCCAGCCTTACATAATGTAAGCATCTCCTTATGTTATGTTCTTGCTTGTAGTCATCTAAAACTTTTGGTATGTTGAGAGGATGGGAAGGAAGCAAAATTGGTGTACAGTTGGCCTTTATCTGGTACACCGGACAATAGACCACACTCTTTATACCTTACATTCCCAAGAAGGTAGTTGTAAGCCTCAACCATTTACCGTGAAATAATAATAAATTTTTTTACCTTGGCCAAAGCTGTCCAGGGTATGGAGAGGATGTTATCATCATCCAAGTGAAGTGTCTCCAATGAGGATAGGCCATCAAATGCATCCTCATCCACCTGCAGGATAAACAACACAAGTAACAATACTACTACTAAAACAGCAATACAAAGATCATGCAAAAATCACCATTTAAAAGGAAATAAATAGATGCTATTAAAGTTACTAATACTCTCTGTTTGGCTGCCATGAATGATGATTCTCCTTGGCTCTCTTAGTTCTGGTATCCATCTGATGGTCACCAGAATGTCAGCCAGGTGAAATCAATTGCCTACTGTGGTGCCATAATCACAGCAGTAACCTCCCAGTAAACAGCTTCAATTCACAAGCCCAAGGAAGATTTAATCAACCAACTATAGCAATGCCAGGTCAGCGTGTTACCAATGTACTAGCCAGCCCATTCTTTTCTGTATCTCTAAACTGTCCTTAAGTGTTATTATTCTATACTTCTCTAATATCCATCAATAATAAAATCCATGCATACATTTCTTTGTAATCCTCCAACATAGCATATTATCATCTAACATATACCAAAAATATATAATAGATATTCACTGATCACACGCATCAACAGTAACAATAACATCTATTTACCTGTCTCATAGAATTAACAGCCAGCTTAAGTATTTTCAGTCCAGACAGTTGCCTGAAAGTACCAGTTGGGAGCTCTCCAATGTTGTTACGTGTAAGATCTAAGTGCTGGAGATTTGCCATGGGACCAAGAGCCACTACACCTCCCAAAGTCTGTAAAGAATGTACTTTATGAAAACAAAAAGGAAAAATGTCTTGAAGAGAAAATTTAATATAATCAATCAACTTTGTTTGGGAGAAAAATACAATAAATCAAATCAAAATATCAATAGCAATCATTTGTCCCACCTGTATGAGATTATCATGCAGCACCAATGTCCTCAACTTGGTGAGATCTTTCAGGGCATCTGCAGGAACCTCCATTAAGAAATTTGAAGAGACATCCAGCTCCTCAAGATTGGTAAGCCCATTAAAAGCCCCACCTTGCAGATTGGCAAGCCTGTTGAATGTAAGTCTTTATAGTCTATTGAATATGTCTTTATTAACTTTTTAAGCACCTTTCCTGTAAGTGACAAACAGCAAACCTGAAAATGAAATAGTTTCCATACTCCTAAGAACCATCCAGCAGGTTCCATAAAGTGCACACAACCAATCATCCTATCTGACAACTGGCAAAGATACCAGATAATAGAAGAGCAAGAATTATCCCATGTTTCATTATACTTGGCTTGGACAAGTGAAAGCTGAGAACTAACCCTTCCTCCAATACTGTCAAGTATTGTGTGTGATGAATATCTGTGAGATAAGTGGTATAGAATGTGGAGTAGTGGAACAATAAAAAAGAACACATATGGGAAGATTATACCATAGGATAAAAAGTGCAACAACATGTGATCAAAGTTAAAAATGCTAATTGTACAGGAAGGCCACTTAAAAAGTTTTTTTTTAATCTATACAAAGTGGGCACTTTCATGGGAATTTATGGGCTAAAGGAGATCACCTAATGGAGGTCTATCTGAAAGCCCACCCACTAGAGGGCCATTACCCCGAGTATTTGTAGAAGTTAAGTAATTCCATAATACAGGAAAAGAATGTTTGAATAGGAAGAGGTGAAAGCTACTTCATGTGGATACTCCCAAAGGGAAAAAGGTAGCAAAGATAGAAAAATAAGAGTATATTGTATCAAAATCATGTATCTTTATCTACACTAAGTCATCTCTACAGTCAAGCCTAAAGCTCATCATATAAAGGTTAGATTAATATCTCTGTCTCAGCTCCCAGAGCCCTCTTAGATCATCTCTACTAACACCACATCCTAAATACCCTCATTAAAAGTTATACACAAACTGAATTGATATCAATTTTACCCCTTAAATTATCCCTACACCTCTAAGTAAAATCATATTAAAATCAATGAAGAAAAAAAATCTCAATCCACAATTCTTAATTTACTTTACGTACCTGTTGTATGATAGGTCCAGAGTGACAAGCTGGGAGAGTTCCATGAAGGCATCGACTTCAATATTAACAATACGGTTGTGTGATGCATTGAGGAAGACTAGGGTGGGTGTCTCAAGTAGGGCTGACTTCTTGATGATGTCTGGGAAATGTTATAGAAAAGTATTAGTGGCATGCCATACTACTAAATACTGTATAGGAGGAAGAGTAGTGGTTGAGGGACCAGTGGCAGTCAGGAGGGTTTTGGAAAGCTTGAGCCCCCCACAATAATAAGCCAAATCCCCCTGACCCCAATATTGTTACCAACATTTATACATAGAAATTACCAACATTTATACGTAGAAATTTAACACTGATACTTCATTTTGATGACATTTTGTGAAGCTCCTCCTTACTTTATCCGACAGCGACGATACTCTACCAGTTCACCTCCACTAAACACAGCTACATTAAAGCAAGTGTCGTGAATATTTTTTTTTTTTTTTTTAACATTTAAAAAAAATAATAATCTAGGTTTTTTTTACGGGTTCTTGATGTTTTTAGGCAACCCATCTAGGATTTTCTATCCTTAGTGAGCGGCGCGTTATCCTGATTTTCAAGTTAAGAAACGAAGACAATCGCCGAATTTGTTGCTCAACATTGTTAAGCCACTCCATCGGCATCATCACGGGATCGCTTGCAAATACATAAAAACCCGTTTCCAGGTTATCATGCTCAATCCAGGGCCATTTTGGTCATTCGAAGCCGAGGCCGTATTGGTAAAGCGACGTATTAACCGGATACCAAGCTGGGGGGAGTGACAATAAGTATCAATTTCAGTTGCATAGTGAAGTTCAAAACTCTAGACGTAACTCGCACGCCAATTTTACTGCAAAACTTTGGTCTCACGCTTCCCCACTTCTTGTCGGGGAGTCTGGGAGGATAAGACAACATTCCTAGAGTAAGGTGTGAAGGTAAGTGCAATAGTGTTCCTCAAATAATAGAAAATTGTGTAGGAAAAAAGTGGGATTAACGCATGGAGAAAAAAGCTGTTCCTCCTCTTCCTCCTGCTGCTGCTGCTACCTCACGATGTAAAGTGGTATAACAGTGCAAGCAATAAGTGGAAAGGAATAATGGTGTGATTGAGAAATACGAGCGAACGCCCTATAAATATAAATTTCTCGTAAGCGAGTCCTGGCAACGCCTTGTCGTTTAATATTCTTATCAACATCCTGCCAGTGTCAATGTCAGTCAGTGCTAGCCATACTATGTCCTCTCAAGTCTAAGTTAGGTATTTCTCGGTAACTCCCTACCGTGCCTTCATATCACTGCCACCAGCCTACCCATTCACCACAATCCGTTATGACGTGTTACATTCAGGTTCAGCAGACTCCGCCTTCTCCCCCCCACCACTCCCTTTGTAACCACCACACGTCACACAGACCAAGGATTCTCTGCTTATAATATCCTTGCACCAGACATACTATCTTAACGGCCAATGACGTATTTGTATCTCTCTTGATATAAAATAATTGATCATATCATGTTATTTTAGATCGTCCTTAGAACATGGTTTGTTGATAATACTACGAGTAGAAGACTGTGAGTGGCAAGGAGATGTATGTTTTGATTCGAGATTTGTCACAATGGCCACTCCCACCCTATGGGTCAGTACAATTTGGTTTTACTATAGTGTCCGCCACCAGTGGCGGACACTAGCCCCTCTCTTCCGGGCGAGTCGGTAAAAACACTCCCTTATCCCGGGCGGTTTCCTGGCCGCTCCCCCGATTTCGCTCTATTTCGCTCTATCCCTGTGCCTAAACTACCTAAGTTATGAACTTTTATTTTGTTCAGTACTCACCGCAATTCCTTCTTCTTTAAGTGGATACCTCATAGAGCTCTGTAGGTGGTCTGGTTGTGGAGTGAGGACTTGATGAGTAGAGTGATCTCCCGGGCGGAGAGCGATGATGTGTTCGTGTGCGTTTGCCGGTCTTGACTTGCGCTAGCCTAGTCACCACCACACACTCACTCACTGTGCGCTTGTAGGCATCACCACTCGAGATGAAGTCCTAGGAGTGGAGGTAGATGGTACAGGGTGGATGGGTGTGGTGGGCAGTAATGGAGTGGAGGTAGATGGTACAGGGTGGTGGGCGGCGAGCGAGAGGAACGCACCGATCCGAACGCAGGAAAACTTTCAGAGGCACGTCTTTCCTTCTTGAGAGCTCAGAGGTAACTGAGATGCAGTGTGTCATCCCTTTGGGCGTGTATGTACCGCAGGGTAGCAAATGTTTGGCGCTAAACGCAAAATTACCGCAGATATTAGCGAGAGCGGGAATCCCCGCCACCCGGAAGCAAGGGGCTAGTTGCTGATTTTTGACGAATATAAATTTTTGAAATTATGGTTCGTTTTTTTTTTTTTTTCGCTAATCCTGTCCTTCATACCTCAAACTATCACTTGGTGAAGTTTTTTTTCTTCCAGAAATATGTTTTTTACCCCCCCCCCCGGCCATATTTAAATGGCCATGGGTGTTGCGTCATGGCATGACGCGCGCGCTAAAAATTGCGATACCTTTCAATGCCTAAAATTACGTAGAACTGACTAAAATGGTTTTCTTTTTAAATAAATTTCTCCAATTGGCATTTATTTACCGTAGAGTGACTGGGGTGTCTGGCTGACACACACACACACACACACACAACTAATAATAACAATAATAATAATAATAATAATAATAATAATAATAATAATAATAATAATAATAATAATAATAATAATAATAATTTGTCTTGAAAACCCGGGTAGTTAATTGTCCATGTGATCTTGGAAAATTATTGTGGTGAGAGCAAACATACACCACTAAGCTCCGTCCCCTTTTCGGAGTCAACCCAAAACATTGCTATACTGATACGTGCAACATTCACCCACCTCAACATTTTGCTATCATGCTGGCTTGCTCGGCCTATAACCGCTCCAGGAGTGACAATGGGGACATAGACATTTGGTTGTTGAGTTGTATAGATTTTGTCAAAATTTTGTGGTGTTATTTATTGTTGTAGGGACACCTACATGGAAATACTTAAATCTCATAAGAATTTGAACCCAGGCCACCAACACCAGAAAAAAGAAAAACAGAGCTTCATATACAGAATAGCATGGCCTACATTTGCACATACCCTTTAAATAGTTATGCCCCTAGGACCTTTAAAAGCCACATGGCCATGATTTGAATCCATGTTCCTATATATGTCACTGCATACACGTACACTTCCAATCTCCTTAAAACTTGGTTTTTAATTTTTTCATATTTTTCAACTATATCAGAGGATGAAATGCCCCTTAACTTTTCCCAAGTGTTTTGTAGTTTTGTAGACTTTTCCTTTACTTTGCAGGTCACCCTGTTGACACACACAGCTGCTGCTACTCCACCACCAGCACCTATGCCATGAACAGTACTTATCTTTAGTATTGTGGAGCAGGAACTCTATTAATGAATTAAGACCAACCTTATGTGCTGGTTTCTGAATTACTGAATAAAAGGGAGACATTACTAGCCAGGTGGACAAGCCATGGCAATAGACATACACAGGGGCAAGCCACTAGTCCAGCTGTTGAAACTAATTGTAGCATTTGTGTCAATGAGCCTGGGAGTGTTCCTGGGCTATGCCTTGGCCCAGGAGGACTGTGATGCTGCTGATGTAGTCCTGGGAAGAGGAGAAGAACACCTCTTCATTAAGAACAATGTGGAAACTTACAGATCCCAAATTAATCTGTTTGTGAAGGTGGAGAGCAATTTTGAGGGGTTCAGTGCCTATGTGCAGGATGTGGGTGGCACTGGATACACTGCCTGGTTCCCTGCAGAGAACAAATGCTTCCCTGATAAGGACACGTGGTACCAGCTGCTTACATTTGCAAAAAAGAACTCAACTACTATTATTTTTGGCTTTGAGACAAAAACATGCAGGAGGGAATGTAAGAAGGAGAAAGCCTCACAGAGCCTACAGCAGCAGAGTGTAGTGCCTCGAGGTGCCTCCCGCTGGCTTAAAACCTTTCCAAAGTCTGACTGTACCTCGGCCATGCTCGATGGGGCTTTTTTCTCTGGTAAGCTGCCCACCTGTGCTGAACCTCCTGTCTCCATGTCACCATATACTATAATAGGGATAGTAATACTGGTGCTGGGGACGATCTTACTGCTTGGCCTTGCTAAAGAGTGGGTAGTGAAGTTTATCAAGAAGTGACCTACACCATGTAAGTACTGTACACTGTTCATCTGTTTGTTCAGGTGTTGGGTTGTATTAGATGTACTATAGTATCAAGTGAGATTTAGGTACAAGTGATTAGGTCAGGTCAGATCAGACTAGATGTACCCCTTGCTTCATGATGCATCAATTGCCTAACCTAACAATTATCTGCAATCAATTGGTTATTTCATACGTATAAAATAGACCTGATGCTTTCATTTATAGAGTTTCGGTCTTAAAATTAGATAAATCATAATTATTCATGTAATTTCTTTGCTTTCAATGATCCCAACCTTGAGGAAACAAAAACTTTGCAATTATATTTGCGAGAGTATATGAATTTAGTGAAGAATGAAGACCACTACTTTATACAAAGCATGTACATGTATGTATGTATGTATGTATGTGTGTAGTGTTCTAGATGGAGGAAGGTGTGAGATGGTTAGGGGAGTGGGGAGAGAATGAAGGGGTGTGCAAAAATTTAAAACCAGTGCCTTATATGTATATGTATGTATGTATGTAGTGTTCTGGGTGAAGGAAGATGTGAAGTGGTTATGGGAGGGGGAGAGAATGGAGGTAAACACAACTGAATAGAGGGTTATGAAAGAAAAGCTTCCTGTAAAACCACGGGGGATTCCACTCACATAGACTTATTAGATAAGATCAAATGTTTTATCTCTTGCTATCTTCTATTACTATTTCTAAGTTAACATTAATCTTACTAACTGCATGTCCCCCCTCCTTCTGCAGCCTTGACGCACAAGGCTTTCTTCTTCTTCCTTCCGTCCAACCCTCTAATGCAAGAGTTAACCAGTACTCTCAATCATTTATTCCTTTCTCTGGTAAACTCTTGAACTCCCTACCTGCTTCTGTATTTCCAGCTTTCTAAGACTTGCTTTATTTAAGATGAAGTTTTCAAGACATTTATCCCTTCCCTTTGGCTAACTCTTTCGGATCTGTTAGGGGGCTAGCAAATTAGCGGGTCAGTTTTTCTCATCCCCACAACTGCTAACTCTGTACAATGTATTGAGTACTTTTTGCATGTATGGGAGTGTTTCACTCAGTTTTGTTAGAGTGGAATCTGCCATGCATACATTTCTTTCTTGAATAATTTATTTACCACTTTGGTGATTTAAGAATGTTCTAAATGTTAAGTTAAGAAATTGGTTTCCTCAATTCTTCACAGGTCTACCACATTTACTCTGTTCTTACCTATGTCGTTCTCCTGCAGAGTGAGGACCTTCAGCTTGTCCAACCCCTTGAGTGCAGGTGTGGGCATGGCCAAGAAACTGTTTCCTTCCAGATGAAGCACCTCCAAGCTAATCAGCGTTGCCAGAAATCCAACATCCAACTCCCGAATATGGTTAAATGCCAGGTTCAAAGTCTGGAAGATTGGAGATGAAATCAAATTAAATACATGAAATAATGTTTCTACTATAGTTTCATACAATAAACACTACAGTCTACGTGGTAAGTTAAGGCACAAATCGGGTTGTGCCTTAACTTTTCGCGCAAATTGTTTTACCCTTCAAAATTAGCTTGTGGTATCCTGGCACAGATAAAAGAAGAGAGAAGAAACAAGAAAATGAGAAGAAATGAGAGAAAAATAAATATTATGATATTGATATTTGTTAGATATATATTTGCTTGATATATATTAGCTACAGATAAAAGAAGAAAAAGGTTGATATAATATTGAGGATTTTAAACAGGAAATGGCAGTAAAAGTTAATAGAGTGTAGGCAAGATATCAAAAAAAATTTTAAAAGAAACTGAAGGTATGACTGGAAAGGCTCATTCTAAAAGAATTGAAATAAGGAAAATTAAAATTGGTGATACTGTTATATCCACAGAGCGGTGACAGCCTAGAACCACTGTAAGTTGAAACAAAAAGTTATAAAGAAAGTGAGTGATATAAGGTTAGAATTAGAAGTACTAGAACTAGAAATACAAAAAACATTACATGCTAATAGAGAAAAAAATCTAATTATGAGGGAGTGATATACCACAAGTGAATCAAAATATCAGAAGGGCATATCTTATACGTAAACCAGGTAAGCCAAAAGAATATAAGGTAACAGTGAAATAGTAGATCTCTTTCCATATTTTTGGCAGAAGATACAAATGGGAGGATAGATACACATGAAGATGTTATATTACTATCAGATGAAGATAATGATATTGGTAAGATAGTGAAAAAATTACTGAGAGAGTAGAGAAAGAATCTAAAGGAGAATCCAGTGATTCAGACCCATTTAGTTACGGTCAAGAAAAATGTTCCAAGTATTAAATTGATATTGATACATATGCCTCTAGAATATGATAAGAATTAGTGATATGATAAGATATTCTTTACAGACTATAGAACTATGTTGAGGATCATTGAAAAATTTTGTTTTACCCAACTAATTATCTCATTGTCAAGGGACAAGCTCATATAATGCAATTTTTTACCGAGACTGGATGACATTTATGAATCTATAAGGAAGGCAAAAAAAAAAAAAAAAAAAAAAAAAAAAAAAAAAAAAAAAAAAAAAAAAAAAAAAAAAAAAAAAAAAAAAATCAACTCAAAGTATACTAGATGAGTTCAATGAAATGAAAGGACCAGATTACATTTTACCATATTTGATAGCCCAACATGTTATGTTATTTCAGGAAAAGTTAAAAGAAAATTGGAAAGATAATATACAAGATTTTATACTGAATAATTAAGCAATAATGGTTATAATTATACTTCACAAGGAAAAACTAAGAATTTCATTAATTTTGTGAAGACTCGGTCTCACACTCTTGTTGGAGCAGATATATGAGCTCAGATTGATTCATCCACAAATGTTGCATTTAGAGTATACCTTAACTAAAGAAGAAAGAAAAGTTCTCAATGTTCACTCTAAGGTTATTAATGTTATTTTCAAGGAATTAACCAATGTCCAGCAAGTGTTATAGAAACTGGAGACTGTTACCCATATCTCTCACACATTTATGCATCTAATGAAGTTAGATATTGAACAGAATCAGTACTCAGTTATATCATTAAAAATATTATAGTGTGTACAGTTCGCTTTAACATCCATCGCAACTGATTATATTAATTTTAAAATAAGATTACAAGAATTTATGGAAACAAACTTTTCTCCAGATATTATTACAAATGCCTCTGTATTGAAAATTTTAGATGAGATATTACCTAAATATGAGTTACTAATTCCTCCAAAACCAGAATTTGGGGATTACACAGAACTTCTTTAGAGTGATCCATAAGACTGCATTACACAATTTAAGCTCCCACTTACTCGTTCCTTTATGAGGGATTTCAGTTGACACCTTTGATGTCTTCAGAATGACTCCCTTCCATTTACTTTTTCTAAAGTAGATGTTTTTCTAGTGAATAACCCCTCAAAAAAAAAAAATATTGGATGATAAATAAGGCAAAAAGCAAATTATTCTTCTCCAATGGTTTTCATGATTGTAATATGTGTTATAGTTATTGATATATATATATATATATATATATATATATATATATATATATATATATATATATATATATATATATATATATATATATAACCGAACCTAAGCTAATGAAATTCCAAAAGCCAGACACTCATTCTAGCCAGGGGACTGTGCCCCCCTTGATCCCCCCCTGCTAGCCGGCCTGGTCCTTCCTAAATAATTTCCCTAACCTAACCTAATGAAATCCCTAAACGTAGACAAAGCCAGGATACTTGATTTCTGTGGAAATTTCCCTAGATTTTTTAAACTCCATATATCTCTCATATATGCCTCTTCTCCCAAAACACTCGATTCCCCACAGTCCCCCAAGCTTGCTTGAGGGGTTGGGGGGGGAGGGTGTGAGCTCAGTGTGCTTCGGGAACCACAAGGGAAACACTGTGTCTGGACTTAGATTCTGGAGGGATGTGTTGTTTTTCAAGGTATTGTTGTGACCTCCATGAGACACTGCACTCACCAAAACCTACAGAAATGGTATCTTACATATACTGCACTGTGCCACAGCTATTATAGAGATCGGCGTGGAGCAGTAATTCTAGAGTAGTACCGGTTCCTGTGACGAAAATAAATCTTACTGATACATCAAAAGATTTCTTGACTTTGTCCCTTTGACTTGCTTACCTGGAGTGCAGTCAACTTGGCAACTTCAGAAAAGGAGAAGCTGGGATTAAAGTTGTTTCCCAGAAGGTTATGGTCGAGGTGAAGCTCCAGCAGGTGAGACTCAAGGCCCTCCAGGACATCCATGTTGAGACGACGGATGGCATTGCGGGAGAAATCCACCTGAGGACATCATAGGGTGAGTAGTACGGGTACTGTACCAGCTTGCTCACACCTAACAAACACGGAACAGTCTCATACATAACATAATGCATCCACATTAACCTACCCAACACACCTGATTCTAAACGACTTGTATTCATAATAACTATCATAACTCCAAAATAAGTGAATGAACATCCTTCACAACCTGGCTTGGCGAGGAGCGATTGATAACTGCATCATGGCGGACAGTCAGTCTTCTCTTCCACACAGAAAGCCAATTGATTGGCTGATATTTTTATCTATTTTCATTGGCTGTGAAAAACTTCGAAGAGCATGGCGCACCCAGGAATTTTGGTAATTATTATTACACAAAGAAACAACTATCTCCAAACATACTAATCTGCGACGGAAACTCAGAGGGGTAGAGTGTGTCAGAATCCAATAAGGTAAGTGAAAACCATATTCCTAACGTTCTGAAGGCTATTAGTTTACATTATTAACCTTAGATTAGGTCTAGAGATCCTTTTAGCCAAATGCGTGTCTATTCACATTTATAGGCTATGTTTATCAATAAAACCCGGTATTGTATCCGTGACTAGACAAAACTGTCTTGATACTCACCTTCCTGAGAGGGAGATCAGAAGCGGTAAAGAGCTGCCCTCGAAGAGCTTGTATTCCAGCGTTTCTCTGCGAGAACTCAACAATATTCATCCTGCGGACGACATCATCACAATCGTCATTAGTTACCGATTATATGAATATTCATCTTAAGGTGCAAAATATATAGTAAAAAATATTCAAAGCAGCGAGGAAATAATCTTTTAACAACATAACATAAGGAAGTTGTATTTCACACACACACAGAGAGAGAGAGAGAGAGAGAGAGAGAGAGAGAGAGAGAGAGAGAGAGAGAGAGAGAGAGAGAGAGAGAGAGAGAGAGAGAGACTTACTCTT
>CM035188.1:6331339-6355256 GCA_020233015.1 Callinectes sapidus | reverse complement strand
GACCAAGAGCCACTACACCTCCCAAAGTCTGTAAAGAATGTACTTTATGAAAACAAAAAGGAAAAATGTCTTGAAGAGAAAATTTAATATAATCAATCAACTTTGTTTGGGAGAAAAATACAATAAATCAAATCAAAATATCAATAGCAATCATTTGTCCCACCTGTATGAGATTATCATGCAGCACCAATGTCCTCAACTTGGTGAGATCTTTCAGGGCATCTGCAGGAACCTCCATTAAGAAATTTGAAGAGACATCCAGCTCCTCAAGATTGGTAAGCCCATTAAAAGCCCCACCTTGCAGATTGGCAAGCCTGTTGAATGTAAGTCTTTATAGTCTATTGAATATGTCTTTATTAACTTTTTAAGCACCTTTCCTGTAAGTGACAAACAGCAAACCTGAAAATGAAATAGTTTCCATACTCCTAAGAACCATCCAGCAGGTTCCATAAAGTGCACACAACCAATCATCCTATCTGACAACTGGCAAAGATACCAGATAATAGAAGAGCAAGAATTATCCCATGTTTCATTATACTTGGCTTGGACAAGTGAAAGCTGAGAACTAACCCTTCCTCCAATACTGTCAAGTATTGTGTGTGATGAATATCTGTGAGATAAGTGGTATAGAATGTGGAGTAGTGGAACAATAAAAAAGAACACATATGGGAAGATTATACCATAGGATAAAAAGTGCAACAACATGTGATCAAAGTTAAAAATGCTAATTGTACAGGAAGGCCACTTAAAAAGTTTTTTTTTAATCTATACAAAGTGGGCACTTTCATGGGAATTTATGGGCTAAAGGAGATCACCTAATGGAGGTCTATCTGAAAGCCCACCCACTAGAGGGCCATTACCCCGAGTATTTGTAGAAGTTAAGTAATTCCATAATACAGGAAAAGAATGTTTGAATAGGAAGAGGTGAAAGCTACTTCATGTGGATACTCCCAAAGGGAAAAAGGTAGCAAAGATAGAAAAATAAGAGTATATTGTATCAAAATCATGTATCTTTATCTACACTAAGTCATCTCTACAGTCAAGCCTAAAGCTCATCATATAAAGGTTAGATTAATATCTCTGTCTCAGCTCCCAGAGCCCTCTTAGATCATCTCTACTAACACCACATCCTAAATACCCTCATTAAAAGTTATACACAAACTGAATTGATATCAATTTTACCCCTTAAATTATCCCTACACCTCTAAGTAAAATCATATTAAAATCAATGAAGAAAAAAAATCTCAATCCACAATTCTTAATTTACTTTACGTACCTGTTGTATGATAGGTCCAGAGTGACAAGCTGGGAGAGTTCCATGAAGGCATCGACTTCAATATTAACAATACGGTTGTGTGATGCATTGAGGAAGACTAGGGTGGGTGTCTCAAGTAGGGCTGACTTCTTGATGATGTCTGGGAAATGTTATAGAAAAGTATTAGTGGCATGCCATACTACTAAATACTGTATAGGAGGAAGAGTAGTGGTTGAGGGACCAGTGGCAGTCAGGAGGGTTTTGGAAAGCTTGAGCCCCCCACAATAATAAGCCAAATCCCCCTGACCCCAATATTGTTACCAACATTTATACATAGAAATTACCAACATTTATACATAGAAATTTAACACTGATACTTCATTTTGATGACATTTTGTGAAGCTCCTCCTTACTTTATCCGACAGCGACGATACTCTACCAGTTCACCTCCACTAAACACAGCTACATTAAAGCAAGTGTCGTGAATATATATATATTTTTTTTAACATTTAAAAAAAATAATAATCTAGGTTTTTTTTACGGGTTCTTGATGTTTTAAGGCAACCCATCTAGGATTTTCTATCCTTAGTGAGCGGCGCGTTATCCTGATTTTCAAGTTAAGAAACGAAGACAATCGCCGAATTTGTTGCTCAACATTGTTAAGCCACTCCATCGGCATCATCACGGGATCGCTTGCAAATACATAAAAACCCGTTTCCAGGTTATCATGCTCAATCCAGGGCCATTTTGGTCATTCGAAGCCGAGGCCGTATTGGTAAAGCGACGTATTAACCGGATACCAAGCTGGGGGGAGTGACAATAAGTATCAATTTCAGTTGCATAGTGAAGTTCAAAACTCTAGACGTAACTCGCACGCCAATTTTACTGCAAAACTTTGGTCTCACGCTTCCCCACTTCTTGTCGGGGAGTCTGGGAGGATAAGACAACATTCCTAGAGTAAGGTGTGAAGGTAAGTGCAATAGTGTTCCTCAAATAATAGAAAACTGTGTAGGAAAAAAGTGGGATTAACGCATGGAGAAAAAAGCTGTTCCTCCTCTTCCTCCTGCTGCTGCTGCTACCTCACGATGTAAAGTGGTATAACAGTGCAAGCAATAAGTGGAAAGGAATAATGGTGTGATTGAGAAATACGAGCGAACGCCCTATAAATATAAATTTCTCGTAAGCGAGTCCTGGCAACGCCTTGTCGTTTAATATTCTTATCAACATCCTGCCAGTGTCAATGTCAGTCAGTGCTAGCCATACTATGTCCTCTCAAGTCTAAGTTAGGTATTTCTCGGTAACTCCCTACCGTGCCTTCATATCACTGCCACCAGCCTACCCATTCACCACAATCCGTTATGACGTGTTACATTCAGGTTCAGCAGACTCCGCCTTCTCCCCCCCCCCCCCACCACTCCCTTTGTAACCACCACACGTCACACAGACCAAGGATTCTCTGCTTATAATATCCTTGCACCAGACATACTATCTTAACGGCCAATGACGTATTTGTATCTCTCTTGATATAAAATAATTGATCATATCATGTTATTTTAGATCGTCCTTAGAACATGGTTTGTTGATAATACTACGAGTAGAAGACTGTGAGTGGCAAGAAGATGTATGTTTTGATTCGAGATTTGTCACAATGGCCACTCCCACCCTATGGGTCAGTACAATTTGGTTTTACTATAGTGTCCGCCACCAGTGGCGGACACTAGCCCCTCTCTTCCGGGCGAGTCGGTAAAAACACTCCCTTATCCCGGGCGGTTTTCTGGCCGCTCCCCCGATTTCGCTCTATTTCGCTCTATCCCTGTGCCTAAACTACCTAAGTTATGAACTTTTATTTTGTTCAGTACTCACCGCAATTCCTTCTTCTTTAAGTGGATACCTCATAGAGCTCTGTAGGTGGTCTGGTTGTGGAGTGAGGACTTGATGAGTAGAGTGATCTCCCGGGCGGAGAGCGATGATGTGTTCGTGTGCGTTTGCCGGTCTTGACTTGCGCTAGCCTAGTCACCACCACACACTCACTCACTGTGCGCTTGTAGGCATCACCACTCGAGATGAAGTCCTAGGAGTGGAGGTAGATGGTACAGGGTGGATGGGTGTGGTGGGCAGTAATGGAGTGGAGGTAGATGGTACAGGGTGGTGGGCGGCGAGCGAGAGGAACGCACCGATCCGAACGCAGGAAAACTTTCAGAGGCACGTCTTTCCTTCTTGAGAGCTCAGAGGTAACTGAGATGCAGTGTGTCATCCCTTTGGGCGTGTATGTACCGCAGGGTAGCAAATGTTTGGCGCTAAACGCAAAATTACCGCAGATATTAGCGAGAGCGGGAATCCCCGCCACCCGGAAGCAAGGGGCTAGTTGCTGATTTTTGACGAATATAAATTTTTGAAATTATGGTTCGTTTTTTTTTTTTTTTCGCTAATCCTGTCCTTCATACCTCAAACTATCACTTGGTGAAGTTTTTTTTCTTCCAGAAATATGTTTTTTACCCCCCCCCCCGGCCATATTTAAATGGCCATGGGTGTTGCGTCATGGCATGACGCGCGCGCTAAAAATTGCGATACCTTTCAATGCCTAAAATTACGTAGAACTGACTAAAATGGTTTTCTTTTTAAATAAATTTCTCCAATTGGCATTTATTTACCGTAGAGTGACTGGGGTGTCTGGCTGACACACACACACACACACACACACACACACACACACACACACACAACTAATAATAACAATAATAATAATAATAATAATAATAATAATAATAATAATAATAATAATAATAATAATAATAATAATAATAATTTGTCTTGAAAACCCGGGTAGTTAATTGTCCATGTGATCTTGGAAAATTATTGTGGTGAGAGCAAACATACACCACTAAGCTCCGTCCCCTTTTCGGAGTCAACCCAAAACATTGCTATACTGATACGTGCAACATTCACCCACCTCAACATTTTGCTATCATGCTGGCTTGCTCGGCCTATAACCGCTCCAGGAGTGACAATGGGGACATAGACATTTGGTTGTTGAGTTGTATAGATTTTGTCAAAATTTTGTGGTGTTATTTATTGTTGTAGGGACACCTACATGGAAATACTTAAATCTCATAAGAATTTGAACCCAGGCCACCAACACCAGAAAAAAGAAAAACAGAGCTTCATATACAGAATAGCATGGCCTACATTTGCACATACCCTTTAAATAGTTATGCCCCTAGGACCTTTAAAAGCCACATGGCCATGATTTGAATCCATGTTCCTATATATGTCACTGCATACACGTACACTTCCAATCTCCTTAAAACTTGGTTTTTAATTTTTTCATATTTTTCAACTATATCAGAGGATGAAATGCCCCTTAACTTTTCCCAAGTGTTTTGTAGTTTTGTAGACTTTTCCTTTACTTTGCAGGTCACCCTGTTGACACACACAGCTGCTGCTACTCCACCACCAGCACCTATGCCATGAACAGTACTTATCTTTAGTATTGTGGAGCAGGAACTCTATTAATGAATTAAGACCAACCTTATGTGCTGGTTTCTGAATTACTGAATAAAAGGGAGACATTACTAGCCAGGTGGACAAGCCATGGCAATAGACATACACAGGGGCAAGCCACTAGTCCAGCTGTTGAAACTAATTGTAGCATTTGTGTCAATGAGCTTGGGAGTGTTCCTGGGCTATGCCTTGGCCCAGGAGGACTGTGATGCTGCTGATGTAGTCCTGGGAAGAGGAGAAGAACACCTCTTCATTAAGAACAATGTGGAAACTTACAGATCCCAAATTAATCTGTTTGTGAAAGTGGAGAGCAATTTTGAGGGGTTCAGTGCCTATGTGCAGGATGTGGGTGGCACTGGATACACTGCCTGGTTCCCTGCAGAGAACAAATGCTTCCCTGATAAGGACACGTGGTACCAGCTGCTTACATTTGCAAAAAAGAACTCAACTACTATTATTTTTGGCTTTGAGACAAAAACATGCAGGAGGGAATGTAAGAAGGAGAAAGCCTCACAGAGCCTACAGCAGCAGAGTGTAGTGCCTCGAGGTGCCTCCCGCTGGCTTAAAACCTTTCCAAAGTCTGACTGTACCTCGGCCATGCTCGATGGGGCTTTTTTCTCTGGTAAGCTGCCCACCTGTGCTGAACCTCCTGTCTCCATGTCACCATATACTATAATAGGGATAGTAATACTGGTGCTGGGGACGATCTTACTGCTTGGCCTTGCTAAAGAGTGGGTAGTGAAGTTTATCAAGAAGTGACCTACACCATGTAAGTACTGTACACTGTTCATCTGTTTGTTCAGGTGTTGGGTTGTATTAGATGTACTATAGTATCAAGTGAGATTTAGGTACAAGTGATTAGGTCAGGTCAGATCAGACTAGATGTACCCCTTGCTTCATGATGCATCAATTGCCTAACCTAACAATTATCTGCAATCAATTGGTTATTTCATACGTATAAAATAGACCTGATGCTTTCATTTATAGAGTTTCGGTCTTAAAATTAGATAAATCATAATTATTCATGTAATTTCTTTGCTTTCAATGACCCCAACCTTGAGGAAACAAAAACTTTGCAATTATATTTGCGAGAGTATATGAATTTAGTGAAGAATGAAGACCACTACTTTATACAAAGCATGTACATGTATGTATGTATGTATGTATGTGTGTAGTGTTCTAGATGGAGGAAGGTGTGAGATGGTTAGGGGAGTGGGGAGAGAATGAAGGGGTGTGCAAAAATTTAAAACCAGTGCCTTATATGTATATGTATGTATGTATGTAGTGTTCTGGGTGAAGGAAGGTGTGAAGTGGTTATGGGAGGGGGAGAGAATGGAGGTAAACACAACTGAATAGAGGGTTATGAAAGAAAAGCTTCCTGTAAAACCACGGGGGATTCCACTCACATAGACTTATTAGATAAGATCAAATGTTTTATCTCTTGCTATCTTCTATTACTATTTCTAAGTTAACATTAATCTTACTAACTGCATGTCCCCCCTCCTTCTGCAGCCTTGACGCACAAGGCTTTCTTCTTCTTCCTTCCGTCCAACCCTCTAATGCAAGAGTTAACCAGTACTCTCAATCATTTATTCCTTTCTCTGGTAAACTCTTGAACTCCCTACCTGCTTCTGTATTTCCAGCTTTCTAAGACTTGCTTTATTTAAGATGAAGTTTTCAAGACATTTATCCCTTCCCTTTGGCTAACTCTTTCGGATCTGTTAGGGGGCTAGCAAATTAGCGGGTCAGTTTTTCTCATCCCCACAACTGCTAACTCTGTACAATGTATTGAGTACTTTTTGCATGTATGGGAGTGTTTCACTCAGTTTTGTTAGAGTGGAATCTGCCATGCATACATTTCTTTCTTGAATAATTTATTTACCACTTTGGTGATTTAAGAATGTTCTAAATGTTAAGTTAAGAAATTGGTTTCCTCAATTCTTCACAGGTCTACCACATTTACTCTGTTCTTACCTATGTCGTTCTCCTGCAGAGTGAGGACCTTCAGCTTGTCCAACCCCTTGAGTGCAGGTGTGGGCATGGCCAAGAAACTGTTTCCTTCCAGATGAAGCACCTCCAAGCTAATCAGTGTTGCCAGAAATCCAACATCCAACTCCCGAATATGGTTAAATGCCAGGTTCAAAGTCTGGAAGATTGGAGATGAAATCAAATTAAATACATGAAATAATGTTTCTACTATAGTTTCATACAATAAACACTACAGTCTACGTGGTAAGTTAAGGCACAAATCGGGTTGTGCCTTAACTTTTCGCGCAAATTGTTTTACCCTTCAAAATTAGCTTGTGGTATCCTGGCACAGATAAAAGAAGAAAGAAACAAGAAAATGAGAAGAAATGAGAGAAAAATAAATATTATGATATTGATATTTGTTAGATATATATTTGCTTGATATATATTAGCTACAGATAAAAGAAGAAAAAGGTTGATATAATATTGAGGATTTTAAACAGGAAATGGCAGTAAAAGTTAATAGAGTGTAGGCAAGATATCAAAAAAAATTTTAAAAGAAACTGAAGGTATGACTGGAAAGGCTCATTCTAAAAGAATTGAAATAAGGAAAATTAAAATTGGTGATACTGTTATATCCACAGAGCGGTGACAGCCTAGAACCACTGTAAGTTGAAACAAAAAGTTATAAAGAAAGTGAGTGATATAAGGTTAGAATTAGAAGTACTAGAACTAGAAATACAAAAAACATTACATGCTAATAGAGAAAAAAATCTAATTATGAGGGAGTGATATACCACAAGTGAATCAAAATATCAGAAGGGCATATCTTATACGTAAACCAGGTAAGCCAAAAGAATATAAGGTAACAGTGAAATAGTAGATCTCTTTCCATATTTTTGGCAGAAGATACAAATGGGAGGATAGATACACATGAAGATGTTATATTACTATCAGATGAAGATAATGATATTGGTAAGATAGTGAAAAAATTACTGAGAGAGTAGAGAAAGAATCTAAAGGAGAATCCAGTGATTCAGACCCATTTAGTTACGGTCAAGAAAAATGTTCCAAGTATTAAATTGATATTGATACATATGCCTCTAGAATATGATAAGAATTAGTGATATGATAAGATATTCTTTACAGACTATAGAACTATGTTGAGGATCATTGAAAAATTTTGTTTTACCCAACTAATTATCTCATTGTCAAGGGACAAGCTCATATAATGCAATTTTTTACCGAGACTGGATGACATTTATGAATCTATAAGGAAGGCAAAAAAAAAAAAAAAAAAAAAAAAAAAAAAAAAAAAAAAAAAAAAAAAAAATTCAACTCAAAGTATACTAGATGAGTTCAATGAAATGAAAGGACCAGGTTACATTTTACCATATTTGATAGCCCAACATGTTATGTTATTTCAGGAAAAGTTAAAAGAAAATTGGAAAGATAATATACAAGATTTTATACTGAATAATTAAGCAATAATGGTTATAATTATACTTCACAAGGAAAAACTAAGAATTTCATTAATTTTGTGAAGACTCGGTCTCACACTCTTGTTGGAGCAGATATATGAGCTCAGATTGATTCATCCACAAATGTTGCATTTAGAGTATACCTTAACTAAAGAAGAAAGAAAAGTTCTCAATGTTCACTCTAAGGTTATTAATGTTATTTTCAAGGAATTAACCAATGTCCAGCAAGTGTTATAGAAACTGGAGACTGTTACCCATATCTCTCAAACATTTATGCATCTAATGAAGTCAGATATTGAACAGAATCAGTACTCAGTTATATCATTGGAAATATTATGGTGTGTAGAGTTCACTTTGACATCCATTGCAACTGATCATATTAATTTTAAAATAAGATTACAAGAATTTATGGAAACAAACTTTTCTCCAGATATTATTACAAATGCCTCTGTATTGAAAATTTTAGATGAGGTATTACCTAAATATGAGTTACTAATTCCTCCAAAACCAGAATTTTGGGATTACACAGAACTTCTTTAGAGTGATCCATAAGACTGCATTACACAATTTAAGCTCCCACTTACTCGTTCCTTTATGAGGGATTTCAGTTGACACCTTTGATGTCTTCAGAATGACTCCCTTCCATTTACTTTTTCTAAAGTAGATGTTTTTCTAGTGAATAACCCCTCAAAAAAAAAAATATTGGATGATAAATAAGGCAAAAAGCAAATTATTCTTCTCCAATGGTTTTCATGATTGTAATATGTGTTATAGTTATTGATATATATATATATATATATATATATATATATATATATATATATATATATATATATATATATATATATATATATATATAACCGAACCTAAGCTAATGAAATTCCAAAAGCCAGACACTCATTCTAGCCAGGGGACTGTGCCCCCCTTGATCCCCCCCTGCTAGCCGGCCTGGTCCTTCCTAAATAATTTCCCTAACCTAACCTAATGAAATCCCTAAACGTAGACAAAGCCAGGATACTTGATTTCTGTGGAAATTTCCCTAGATTTTTTAAACTCCATATATCTCTCATATATGCCTCTTCTCCCAAAACACTCGATTCCCCACAGTCCCCCAAGCTTGCTTGAGGGGTTGGGGGGGGAGGGTGTGAGCTCAGTGTGCTTCGGGAACCACAAGGGAAACACTGTGTCTGGACTTAGATTCTGGAGGGATGTGTTGTTTTTCAAGGTATTGTTGTGACCTCCATGAGACACTGCACTCACCAAAACCTACAGAAATGGTATCTTACATATACTGCACTGTGCCACAGCTATTATAGAGATCGGCGTGGAGCAGTAATTCTAGAGTAGTACCGGTTCCTGTGACGAAAATAAATCTTACTGATACATCAAAAGATTTCTTGACTTTGTCCCTTTGACTTGCTTACCTGGAGTGCAGTCAACTTGGCAACTTCAGAAAAGGAGAAGCTGGGATTAAAGTTGTTTCCCAGAAGGTTATGGTCGAGGTGAAGCTCCAGCAGGTGAGACTCAAGGCCCTCCAGGACATCCATGTTGAGACGACGGATGGCATTGCGGGAGAAATCCACCTGAGGACATCATAGGGTGAGTAGTACGGGTACTGTACCAGCTTGCTCACACCTAACAAACACGGAACAGTCTCATACATAACATAATGCATCCACATTAACCTACCCAACACACCTGATTCTAAACGACTTGTATTCATAATAACTATCATAACTCCAAAATAAGTGAATGAACATCCTTCACAACCTGGCTTGGCGAGGAGCGATTGATAACTGCATCATGGCGGACAGTCAGTCTTCTCTTCCACACAGAAAGCCAATTGATTGGCTGATATTTTTATCTATTTTCATTGGCTGTGAAAAACTTCGAAGAGCATGGCGCACCCAGGAATTTTGGTAATTATTATTACACAAAGAAACACAACTATCTCCAAACATACTAATCTGCGACGGAAACTCAGAGGGGTAGAGTGTGTCAGAATCCAATAAGGTAAGTGAAAACCATATTCCTAACGTTCTGAAGGCTATTAGTTTACATTATTAACCTTAGATTAGGTCTAGAGATCCTTTTAGCCAAATGCGTGTCTATTCACATTTATAGGCTATGTTTATCAATAAAACCCGGTATTGTATCCGTGACTAGACAAAACTGTCTTGATACTCACCTTCCTGAGAGGGAGATCAGAAGCGGTAAAGAGCTGCCCTCGAAGAGCTTGTATTCCAGCGTTTCTCTGCGAGAACTCAACAATATTCATCCTGCGGACGACATCATCACAATCGTCATTAGTTACCGATTATATGAATATTCATCTTAAGGTGCAAAATATATAGTAAAAAATATTCAAAGCAGCGAGGAAATAATCTTTTAACAACATAACATAAGGAAGTTGTATTTCACACACACACACACACAGAGAGAGAGAGAGAGAGAGAGAGAGAGAGAGAGAGAGAGAGAGAGAGAGAGAGAGAGAGAGAGAGAGAGAGAGAGAGACTTTACTTGAAGGGTAATAAAGGAAAGTCCCCTGGGAAGGCCACATTGTCACAGTTGATTGTAATGTTCCCACTGCGGCTTTTACACAGGCAGGGGAGTGTGAGTTGACTGTCCACATTGACGCAGGGCACATCACCCAGCACCGCCCCGACCACGCCAGCCAGCACGGCCACCGCCACCCACACCTGCATCACACACGGCTCTGCAATAAATAACTTATGAAGTATATGACAAGTGAAGGTGAGGTGAGGTGAAATGTATGGCAGAATATTCCAACTTAATACCTTTAGAGGAAACATGAAATCGGTGCATGTTACCACGCAATATCTAATAGTCCTTGAAAAAAAATATAGATATCTAGTGTGTGTGTGTGTGTGTGTGTGTGTGTGTGTGTGTGTGTGTGTGTGTGTGTGTGTGTGTGTGCAAACGTTGAATCAACTACTATGAATGAGAAGGGATGCAAGGGGGAGGAGGGGAAACACCGGATGAAGATGTCAGGGCAGGGCATGGGAAGAGAACCGGTAAAGGGAAGCTGGCTGGAGTTAACGGGTTTGTGGGAAGGGACCGTCGCGCTGGAGATAAACAAACTAACCCTTAGAATCAGACAAGAGTGGGACTAAATCGTATTTCGAGAGTGTCATAACCGCCTGGGGTATTCATTGTAGTGACACAGGAGATGACGTGAATGGCCAGATCTATTATGAAAGGTGGTGATCATTACACGCTTAAGTCACGCCACCAACATCCATCTGACATCGCGTATCACGAAAAAAATGTTGAGAGGATCCACGTCACTATTTGGTCATGAGGCACTTGTGATGAAGTAGTGTGTGTGAGCACGAGAGGAGTGTTTCTTTCAGGTGGTCCGCGTATACTGAGATGCGTTCAGGAAGGGAGAGCTTATAGCTGAGCTATGACTACAAAAACTATGGCGCACTTGAGATCGTATTCAGGAGTAATGCTTAAGGATTATGATAGGACAATTCAGCTCAGTAAATGTCGCAATTATACTGGCTTGTAATTCGTATGCATCAGTGAGAAATTCACACACACACACACACACACACACACACACAGTAAATGTTTATCATATTCCCTCATAATTCTATCCCTGAATCTTCATTACTCTTTTCTAATCAGCTTTAAATTAACGTTCTCTTGATTGTATGCAGCTGTACAAATATCTTCCTATATACAATTGCATACTAATTATTCACACAAACCACTAGCAAAGTACGTCATTTATACCACGGAACGTTCTCGCCTGACTGTTGTCTTACATTTCAGAACCTAATTACCTAAACCTACAGCTCAAACTACATCGCACTTTACTTTAATGCTTCACTGCCGATCACCTTCCTTACCTCAAACATGTTTACAAATTCTGCGAGATAATTTTTGTTATTTGGCACAAGTCGGTCATCCGCAAATATCAGCGACTTTAACCATTTTTTTCCCTTAGTACCTCAAAGCTCGACTCTCCGCCCGTATCCCTGACTTTCACTTCCTCTCCACTCCTGCTGAGAGAAGAATGGATAAATGTCCGCGATAATCATCTAGAAAGGCAGCGGGTCCTTACACAAGACTACCTCCACCAAGAGATGTCTTTAGGCTGCCTGGGAGGAGGAGAGGAAGGAACGGGAAGAGAGAGGAAACCTTCGCATGTATAAGTGGAGAAAGATTCGATTAACTAGAAGACTGCAAACCGCCTCAGGAACAATATTTTCCATCTGAAAAGCCATGTTCTTCTGGTGACTGTAGCATCCTTTTATTGATGAAGGCTACACATGGTCTTGCCGAAGGTAAAGGAGAGTTGTAGCGAGGGAACTGTGACAAGAACAAACTGGATCAGACGCACAGACTCCGCAGAGTTTTATTTGGTAAAGGACCACAGCAACCTTAGCGACACCAGTTCAGGTTAGCGCGAGGCAAGAAGGCCAGTGACACCGCACTGGAAAGACCTGCCTTGACTGGTGCGGGGAGTGGAACTTCACAGCTGCGAAATGTAATATGTGATGTAACGTACAACTTTTCAGGGACCTCAGTGGAACCTTTTTTTTTTTTTTTTTTTTTTTTTTTTTTTTTTTTTTTTTTTTTTTACCAGCTTTGGCCGGATTCCCTTCTTGCATGAAAAGAAAAGAAAGAAAGAAATCCCAGCTTTATGAGGAAACGAATGGTATTGATTATCACCTTTCAATGAGAGACAGACAGACAGAAAGACAAAAAGACACACACATAAAGACAAAAAAGACAGACAGAAAAGCAAAAAAGACAGACAGAAAAATAAACCAAAGACATCTATAAAGAGACAGAAAGACAAAGAGACAGAGCCAAAAAGACAAAACGATAGAGGCAGACTGAGACAGAGAGACAGACAGTTCACACCTCTGCTAACCTATTCTCACTACCAATCAGTGCACCATCACGCATCACCAGAGACAACATTTCCCCGCAGTGTTTCAGCGTCAACATCCCGTACCTGCCTGACGATCGTGCAAGAGGAAGACGGAAGGCAATTAGTCATGGGGTAATTAATATTAACTGTTATTCCTGGTTCACATGTCTGACTGCTAATGTACGTACGTGACTTCCGTGACATCGGGATTTCCAACATGTATACCTGCTGGGGGTGTGGGGGGGACTTGTAGGGATGTGCTGGGAAACTATTAGCGGCGTAATGATCACTGCCTTAGTTGTGCCTAAAAGATTCACACACGCGCACTCTTTCCCCTCACACAACCACAAAAAATCAGAGATAAGGATAAAAGTGGGGCCGTTGGAAAGGATGTATATACCCAGAATTATCATCTGTGCACATCAAGCATAGTTAGTGGTTGAAGTTGCCTTAAAAACGAGACGAAGGCAGTTACGAATTCTGAATCTAACCTAATCAGACTTTAAGGGATGTTGAATTCATGATGGAGTGATGAAGCTGCTTGATTTCGATGGAAAAGAAGAGTGAGAGAGTCTCCAGTGACCATTAAAATTAGAAGAGGAAGGCAGCTACACATTCCGAATTGAGACGAATCAAACTTTATGGCGAGATGAATAAATGAAAGTGTGTGAAACTCTTTAATTCAGGAGGGAAAAGAAGCGTAAGGGAAAGTTTCCGATAACCTGCTAACCTACATATTATTTATGAAGTACAAATCATCTGGATGAGACGAGTATGTAATGTGAACAATAATTCAAGCGATGCACACGGGTACTGAACTAAAACAGGAAGAGAAGGGCTGGCCTATCCAACTATCTATCTGGCTGTCTATCTATCTATTTACCTATTTGTCCGTCTGTCTGCCTATTCATCTATTTCCCTGTATGTGTGTGTGTGTGTGTGTGTGTGTGTGTGTGTGTGTGTGTGTGTGTGTGTGTGTGTGTGTGTGTGTGTAGCGTTGCTTCCCTTTGCTTTGTACACTCTGACTCAGTGTTGACATAACGCGCCACACACCGCCATGGATTGCACACCAGCACTCACTCCTTCCGGATGCTTCTTACCCTTCCTTCCTGTTTTTGAGTTCGCAGACGACTATTGTTATGCATACTAAAAGATGAGCCAGCCTGACGCTCCCTACGCTCACCACCTGACGCCTCCTCCTCCTCCTCCTCCTTCTTCTTCTTCTTGCTACTTTTCTGACGAGCATATGGATGGAATAATGCACACACGCACGCAGACACACGCCCTCCCTCCCTCCCTCCCAACAGAAATCCAACAACATTGGAACAATAAACGATAATTTTACTTTTTGAAGAGAGATAAAAATAAATACACTTCAGACAAATGGGTAAAAGATCACAAGATTCACGCCTAATTAAACATCAACCTCAGTGGAGCAGTAACTTGTTTGAGTGAATAAGAACAAATAGTACCTTTAACACAAAACAGTAAAAGACAGTTTAAGCCCGCGCACACACACAGGGAGAGATTCATCATTTGTTCGGCCACGTTAACGAATAAAAGGAAAGTAAAGAGAAATTATGACGGTTCTTATTTTGGGGTAATACAATGAAGGAATTCTCTTTTCGATGGTGTTTATTTCCACTGTATAACATTTACAAAGAAGTGAAATTTGTCTTAAGGGAAATCTTCGCGGATTGGATTCACTTAAAAGGAATTGGACTCAACACAAACCTAGAAGCAGAAAAGGGGAGATATTGACACTACCAAGAAATTGCCCCCCCCCCCCCCACATTAACACAAATACACTAAGAAGAAAAGAAAAATAATTCAAGTAAGAACACAAGCCAAGAAAATGACAAAACCAAGTAGACCAGAAACAAAAACAAGGCGAGGAAGAAATCTGGGGGAAAAAAAAAAAAAAAAATTTACACGAACCAAGAAAACGAAAACAAGACATCGACGCAAATAAACCCAGGAAATAACACACAAACAAAAGAAAACCAACATGAAATCGAGGTTCGTATTCTGAAACGCTCCGCTTTCCCACCACTACTATTTTCCAAGGCTGCAGAGAGTACAAGCCGGGTTTCTGAGGATGTTTCTCCTCTCAGTTATAGAGTAGCCTTGTTCATTTGTCATTGGAACCATATAAACACCCTTGAAAACTGGTGTCTCTTAAACAGGGGCCCTTTGGAATATTGGAGGTGCAGCGCTGAAGTGTTTCTAAATATGGACCTCACACACACACACACACACACACACACACACACACACACACAAAGAATTAAAAAACGGACTGAGGCGCAGCAGGAGGAATACAAATAAACCCAAGAAATAACACACAAACAATAGAAAAAAAACATGAAATTGACACACACACAAAAAAATATATATAAATAAAGAAAGAAAGAAAACAGACTCAGGCGCAGCAGGAGGAATACAAAACAGAATAACCGCATCCCCACTTACGTTCAAATCATTCCCTTGCGCTTCCTTCCCGACCGCAGGTGACGCAACACGGGCAAGACAAGAATTAGACACACTGACTTATCAAGCGAGAGTTACCGGAAACATAAAACGAAATTAGAAAGAAAAAAAATCCACGGAAATCATTAAAAAGAGAGAGAGAGACAGGAAGGGACTGTTTACAAAAGGAAGATGCGAGGAAGACGAGAAGCAGGATGGGAAAAAAGACAGTGGGGGAAAAAAACCTAAAAGGATGAAAATGCACTTTACGACCAGAGGTTATAATAATTAGCTGTGTGTGTGTGTGTGTGTGTGTGTGTGTGTGTGTGTGTGTGTGTGTGTGTGTGTGTGTGTGTGTAAGACAGGACGTACTACCATATTAATACAATGAGAATCTACCAGGATATAAATGGTGGAAAAAAAAAAAAGAAATCAAAACAAGAAAAAGAGAGAGAAAGAAATTAAATAGCCAAATATGAGTAAGAAAACTAAAATGATAATTCGTGAGAGAGAGAGAGAGAGAGAGAGAGAGAGAGAGAGAGAGAGAGAGAGAGAGAGAGAGAGAGAGAGAGAGAGAGAGAGAGAGAGAGAGAGAGAGAGAGAGAGAGAGAGAGAGAGAGAGAATTTTATGATGCTCTAATGGGGTCTTGTGAAAGCTAACAACAGAGATTTCTTGTGATTCATCTTCCGAAAGCGAGAGAGAGAGAGAGAGAGAGAGAGAGAGAGAGAGAGAGAGAGAGAGAGAGAGAGAGAGAGAGAGAGAGAGAGAGAGAGAGAGAGAGAATCACCGTCAACTTCCGCACACATCACAAGATTAACGAAGACGACGCCAGTGAAATGACTTAAGTACAGTTCCTTCCTCTTCAGCTTCTCAAATTGCCTATGAATGACTCTTCCGTGTCGGGGGAGGGGGGGAGGGGGGCGGAGGAGGGGGGGAGAGAACCGGGGGAGCCGAGGAAAGCAATGGGTTGGTTGGTGGGTTGGCTGAAGTAGAGGAAGAGAACCTGCCACGTAATCAGGTAATCAGGTTCGTGTCGTTTTAGTCATTCATGCGGGGAAGATGCGTTGCTTTTTAATGCCAGGCGTGTTGGAATTCCTGGAGTGTTCATCAGTATGGGTGCTTCGTCTACTGAGGCTGGTTAAGCGACTCCATAAAGAAAACGTACAATCTCACGAAAAGAGGCAACCTGACATTACATTCAGAAAAAAACAGGAGGAAAGAAATGATTGTACGAGGAAAAAATACACCACATATACTTAGCTAGATTGATAACGAATAAAAGACATTACGTTAAGATAAATCATTAACTTATCGCCCGATAACTGATAAATCGATACATTTGAATTTTCATTATTATTCATAACTATATTAATATTCTTGATAGAATAAAGGGTCAATAAATCCAAATCATCATTTTATATCTATATTAGAAAGTTTATCCTATCTCTTCACTAACAAAAAAAGTTTAAATAACGTCTCCTTCAAGTTATCAACACATTTTAATTATGTTTATTTTCTGGAAAAAAATATATATAGCCACAAAATTATTTGCACAATTCGTCAGAGAATCAAATGCTTAATGAAAAACTCGTAATGATAAGCACGAAAATGTTCGTATCTCAAAATTATCTAGAAATTCAAATTGTATTTCCTCCTGGAGCTATTAACCAATTTTAATTATAAAGGAAAGACAATCTTTAATTCAAGAAGGAAGTACAACTGGAGTTACATTTTACACCTCAAAGACAGCAGCACTCCCACTCCCTCCCTCATTCACAGGAACATTCGCATGACCCTTTCCATACACACTTATCACAACAGCCCATCAACCTGAGACCACATTCCAGAAACGACTCAAACTCATTCACTCGTCATTTCCAGGCACGCCGCGTCATGGCCCTCCCTGGCTCCGTGTCGTGCTGCGGGAGGCGTGCTCAGTCAAGGGAAAACTCAGCCATCGGCAGTATGAAGGTCACACAACCTAGAGGCCTGGTTTCAAGTATGGCAGCGAGAGTAGGAGGAACGAATCGTCACGCTGGTTGGCTATTGAGTCCAACCTCAGAGGCAGGGACGGGGAATGAAAGCAACTCAGAAAATGGTAGGGAGTGAAATGACACTGCATGAGAGTAAAGGCAAAATCAAGTCGGTAATCAAACACAGCCATAATGTGAAAATAGACAGAAGGAAGGAAAGAAAATTACTGGCCATGAAAGATGAAATATGGTAAAATGATACAGCAGAATGTTAAAAAAACCAAACCACATAATATAGACAAATAAATACATAAAAGGGAGATGTGTTTATAAATGTGCAGGAAAATGATAAACGAAGAGGAGGAGAAAGAGGAAGGAGTACGCGATGAAAACATGACTCAGAACACAATAATAAACAAACAAGAATAAGAAAACCATGACAAGCAATCCTACAATAAAATCAGCACTGGAGAGCAAGAACAAGGAAAGGAGAAAAGTGCAGCCAAGAATAGACATCACGGAGAGACACACAGAAAAAGAGCGTCGAGTAGTGAGTCAGCAAGAAGTGGTAATGCTGCAGGCGAGACGAACCACACCACCACACGCCAAGGGGAAATGGAAGCAGGGGAGGTGGGGAGGTGGGGAGGTGGGGAGGTGGTACGTTAGGTAATTTCTGATGCGGATAGGGAAAGACACATTGAAAAGAAGTTAGAAGAAATGCGATAAACAAAATCAAGTATAAAAAAAAGTAGTATAAGGGGAATATAACCTAATCTAGCCTTGCCTATTCTAACCTATCGTAACCTAACCTCAATTAATTCTAACTACCCTAACCTTAAATCACCATAATTATTACATATCCTCTGACGTAACGTATAACTTAATGTAGCCAAACCTATAACCTAACCAACCCTTACCTAACTTAACCCTTAACCTGACGTCACCCAGATTGGCCTAACCTATCTGATGCGGATAGGGAAAGACACATTGAAAAGAAGTTAGAAGAAATGCGATAAACAAAATCAAGTATAAAAAAAAGTAGTATAAGGGGAATATAACCTAATCTAGCCTTGCCTATTCTAACCTATCGTAACCTAACCTCAATTAATTCTAACTACCCTAACCTTAAATCACCATAATTATTACATATCCTCTGACGTAACGTATAACTTAATGTAGCCAAACCTATAACCTAACCAACCCTTACCTAACTTAACCCTTAACCTGACGTCACCCAGATTGGCCTAACCTATCCTTACCTAAGCATAACTGTCCTACCCTGAAAAATCACTGTGGAACTCCAAACCTGCTTCTGTATTTCCAACTTCCTATAACTTGACTTTATTTAAGAGGAAATTTCAAGACTCTTTCGGACTTACAAGGGGACTGGCAAATTAGTGGGGTTTTTTCATTGTATTTCCTCTTGGCCAGCTTTCCCTCTTTTACATACTATATAAAAAAAACACCTACTTAAATTATTCATAACGTATTATTTCTTATGTGGCATTTTATATTGATCAAAATTCGTAACACCTATTCACGTGTCCTTTTCTTTTCCGGTAATATAAATGTAGGGCTTTTTATATGCCAATATTTCTTTTTCTTTCTTTCAGTCACATTTATTCCTGCACCATTTCTTTCTGGCGACATTTCTTCAACACTGAAACCCATTACTGATCCATTTTTCTTGTAACAGTAAACCAATGCAGTCTTTTTAGCCATTTATTTCCCCCCGAGTAGCGGTTGAGAAAGGGAAGAATGTAACTTTGACAAATGGTCTCATCCACACTATCAAGGCATCGTCAAGGAGTGAGTAATGACAGACCGAAGGCGGGGAACAATGAATCGACAACCAGCTAGTGTCACCGCCGTCTTACTAATGATGTGGTGGAGGAAGGAAACCAAGCATACTTTCCTCTCCCGCAGTACTTACTTTGGCCTCGTTCTTTCTCAGCACATCAGCACTGGGAGGAGAAATCTGGAAAGAGAAAGACCAGAGTCATTACAAATCATCCAATTATAGATTCACGTCCTTTAACCCCCTTTAGAATTGGGACGCATTTCTATCATGGGTTTTTGGTGTGACTAGACGATTCTATTGACATCACGAAGCATATATGAAGGTGAACAGATTAATAATTAAAATCTTCAATCTTAATCCCCACCAAAGGTTCTGAAGCTGTATGAAATCGGAAAAAAGTAAGCAGAATAAAATTAATAGGAAAACGCGTAATGGTAATGAAGGGGTTATACATAAATACTAACAGAGAGAGAGAGAGAGAGAAAAAAAAAAAAAAGTGTTCTTGGTGCGAAAAAATAGTTATAACAATGAAGGGACAGGAGCCCGAGGTAGATCAAAAGTCTCTCTAGCCTTGATATTGGCCTAATCAGTAACCTTTCATATTCACGTGTTTACCTCGAGTGTCTGGTTAAAATATCCCTTACTACAATCTCTCGGTCAATTCTCGCCTTCAGAACAATTTCTCGTTTGTTTCTATGATGGCTCAGAAAAAGGAAACTACTTCGCTAATCACTTTCATTCCAACACATCAAATCATAGTTCTTTTCAGTAATCAACTCTCTCATTCTGACACCAATAACTTTCTTTGCCAAGCCATTCTGCAAGAAGTGAGGGAGTGAAGCTTCAATCTATATAAATGAAGACTACCAGCCTGGCATTACCAACACTGCATCTCGCCGCTGTGCAGAAAGTGAAAGGATGAACTGACACATGCCAATCCAAGCCAAGCCAAGCCTCACATTAAGAACGTTCACCACCTCACCTTTGTGTGTCAGATGAGGAGTGAGGATTTCGATCAGCATATATTAAAAGTAAAAGCCTTACATTATACCAACGCTCCACGCCTCACTCTTGCGTAGAAAGTAAAGGAATGAGTTTTTAATCTACATCACTGACGACAATTAGCTTCACAGTACGATTTATTTTATCTATTTCAATTCATTTTATCTGTTTATTTATCTTATGGAAGTGGGATTAGAATGTATATATGCGTGGGCTACCGACATCTCTATCCACGTGTCTCCCCGTCTGTCTGTCTAACTGCCCGTCTTTCTATCTGTCAATCCATATCTATCACTTCGTATCTATTAACCCCAACCATTTTATTTCCCCTCACGTGCAAAAGTTTTTTGTGCCACAGTACAGCCAATCACACTAAAACAATAGTAATATATAAAAAAGCGCTGGTTAATCTGCAGTTATTCATTTTTTTCCCTAAGCATTGTCTTTCATGTACACTTCGACATTAAAAATCGTATAAGCTATCATTAGATGATTGGAATGTGGTATCAAGAGGAAATAGCAAAAATCAATTACTTTCTCTGCTCGTGTATGATGAAATAATGTACCTCTACTTCATTCCTTGTTACTTATCATCACCTCACTCCACTTCCTTGTCGTCCATTGATCTCTTTCCTTTCTCTACAATTACACACAACTTGACGCAAGAACGTAAGGTAAATTTAAGTTCAACGTTCCAACGCGTTTTGTCGCCGTGTAGGGACGTGACTGTTCAAAACACGTCCGCGACCCTTACTCCGCCTTGCCTCGCCTCTCCCCGCCAGCAAATGCTTCGAGCAGTAAATTTGTGTTCGTGTATAGAGAGAGCAAGCTTGTGCAGTCTGGAGCCCATCGTAGAATGAAGCAATACTGACTTCAATCAACATCGGTAAAAGGAACCACAAACAGTTGAAGAAATAACCAATGGAGTGAAGAAAGATAAAAGACAAACTGGCGGATATTTACGTGAAAGGAGTACAATAAAATAAAATAAAAAACGAAAAAAAAAAAAGACAGGAAAAGAAGAGAAAAATGTTAACAGACAAATTGTTATATAAATAAATAGATCAGCATAACTGGTCTGTAAAATGATGCACCTGTACAGATCGCCTAATAGTTCCATCCTGCCAAACATTTGCGTCTTCTTTCACAATGCTGAGAGTAAAAGAACGAATTCAAGGAGAAAATTTACTACCGTTTCACATGAGTGGCTTCATTAATCAACTGCTTCTCATCTACAAAAAACTTTCATTAGCACTAATATCAAAACCACGTAAATTCATGAATACAATAAAAACATTTGAATTGCGAAGATTTTTATTTTATTTCATTGATCTCATTCTATTTTATTTCATTTATCTTAATTTTGGTTTATTTATTTATTTATTTTTGTTAATCTATTTATCTATTGATCTTTTATCTATTAATTTATCTTTATTCATTGATCTTTTTTGTGTGTGCGTGCGGAAGCTTCTCCACGCAACAGTGACAAGGAAATTCAATTCATATCATCTGAACAAGCTTCACATCAGCCACCTGCCAGGCACCAGCCCACACCGCCCCTCAGACCTGCCCACCTCAGAGGGTAAGGGATCGGCTGGCTGTGCTGGGGTTATATACCTCTCACTTGGCCAGAACCTGTATTCCTACTCACTTCCTACCACCAGGATTCTTTCTAAAGGGTATTTTTTTGTAATTTACGTTGCAGAATCCTTGTTAAACTCGCTGGGATCATTAAATCATCCTTGAAACTCACAACTTCCGGTATATGTTGTTAAACCCTTCAGTACTGGAACGATTTTAATGAGATCAGCAAGGGTTTACGGAGATCAGAAAATTATTGGCCAGAGTCTGTACGATTTTCATCCCCACATGAGTTTCTGAAGTTGTATAAAATCGACAAATAATAAGCAATGAAGGGGTTAAAAGTGAAGATAAACGGCTGAAACTTCAAGAATGCAGTCACTGGTTTGAGTAAGAATGATGTCGATCTAACATTCTTCGACCATGGGGTGCTCTATAAGGAATCGTTTCAGCGTCTCATCTCAACTATTTTTAATGTTTTCAGCACAGGGACTTGTTTTTACCACAAGTTTTGGGTGTGACGAGACGATTCTACTGACTTTTAGGAAGGGTCTATGGAAGTGAGAAGATTAATGGCCAGTCTTCACCGTTTTAATTCCCATAAAATCGTCCAATAGTAACCAGAATGAATATAAAAACGCGTCATGGTACTGAGGGGGGGTTAAAAGGATCTAGCGAAAGTCATGTGCTTTACAGGTGTCTTCATGATTGTGGTGACAGCTTATCTTGAACTCTATATCATCAATGGAAAAAACATGAATAAGAACCCTATCCGTCATCTGTATAGCCTTTGAGAATAGTCTTTATGGGAATTCGAAGCGAGGAAGAATACAAGCGGCATGTGACAAGACTCGTGTAGGAAGAGACGATACGCCAAATTACACTACATTCACCATTACACTACACTACACCTCAGCACACACGAAGGCGGAAACACGGACTAACTTTTTCTTTTCTTCTTTTTCTCTTATATTTTTTTTCTTTAGGTTACGGGATAGAAAAGGTAATTCGTGAAGCACATTCCCCCTTGTAACTATCACCGAGGTCATGAAAACACACTGAAAACTCCACTAACTTCCAACAGATCCAGGTAAGAAGAGTAAAAGGTGAGGCGAAACATTTGAAACTGTTGCTCTGGGAAAAGTACTCTCGTGTCTACTACTTTTAACAAACTCTTCTAAAAAGTTATTAAGGGGTTTTAAAGATTTTTTATACACAACATTGGAAAAAAAACATGAAAACTCCAAAATTATAGTATCTGTGGCCTTTGAAAGTAAGTATTATGAATCCCCGAGGTAAATAAGAATACATAGTCATACAGGGTAACAGACCACGTGCATAGATGAAGGTGAGCTATGCAGAACACAACACCGTATACACCACCACGCTACACCACACACAGAGGCGGAAAACACGAACGAATCTTTTTTCTTTCTTTTTTTTGAGGGAGACGGAGAGGGGGAAAATGAGAGAGAGAGAGAGAGAGGGAAGGTAAGTCGCGACGCATCCTTTCCACTACTAAAGCCGCAAAAAATGGACTGTCACTTGCCACCGGTCTGTACATCACCCCCCCCCCCCCTCTCACACACACCTATAACCCCCCACCCCTGTCTCCCTCCCACAACCCCAGTTACTCTCTGCCTTGTCTTTCCTCTCCACGAACACCGCCGCTCCTCCGTAGATGACCCCGGGAAATTTTTGCACCAGGTCCCCTCTAGCTCTGTATCGTCGGTAATTCCACGTCGCCTCTGACAGGAAAGAATAATTGAAGAGTTTAAATTCATACATATAATGGGAGAAAATGTATGATGATGAATATAAGAAGTATAACCCCCATGAACTGACATCCTTTTATAAGAGTTGCAGTGTCATAATGAGAGAGAGAGAGAGAGAGAGAGAGAGAGAGAGAGAGAGAGAGAGAGAGAGAGAGAGAGAGAGAGAGAGAGAGAGAGAGAGAGAGAGATAGAGATAGAGAC
>CM035188.1:6311789-6331319 GCA_020233015.1 Callinectes sapidus | reverse complement strand
GAGAGGAGAGGAGAGGAGAGGAGAGGAGAGAAGAGAAGAGAAGAGAAGAGAAGAGAAGAGAAGAGAGGAAGAGAAGAGAAAAGAGAAAAGAGAAAAGAGCAAAGAGAAAAGAGAAGAGAAAAAAAGAAAAGAGAAGGAAATAAAAGAAAAGAAAAGAAAAGAAAAAAAAAAAGAAAAGAAAAGAACAGAACAGAACAGAACAGAACACAGACAAAGAATGCACCAGACATACATGCATACATATACAAACATACATACATACATACATACAATACAGACAGACAGATAGACAGACAGACAGATAGACAGACAGACAGATAGACAGACACACAGATAGACACACAGACAGACAGACAGACAGACAGACAAGGAGAAAGAAAACCAGCAGGGTGAGAGTGAGCTGGACAAAATAATGCGGAAGACCAACACTCGAACTTGAACTTGAGAACGAGTCGCCAAGCTAAGACCACCACCACCACCACCGCCACCACCACCACCACCACCACTACCAAGTCCTTCCCCGCGACCTGTCTTGTGTCCACTTCCCGGGTCGCTCATTCCGGTAAGTTCACTGCATTGAGAGGATCAGGAAGGTCAGTCAGTCAGGTTGAGGTTCAGATTCAGGTTCTTTATTTATTTATCTATCAAGGGAGACTATAATATATTTTGAGGTTTGGTGGTATAAGCGGATTAACTTTCTCTTCTTGTTTTTCATGTTGGTATTTAAGAGCACATAAATTTTTGATCCCGTTACGTGTTGTCATTCTATTAGTGTTGATTTCATTTTATTCGTCTAGTTTTTATTTATACAATGTGGACTTTTTACGGGAGTTTATGGGCTAAAGACCACATAACGGAGACCTCCGCCCGCCCATTTGGGAAGCGTTACCCCGAGTGGATGCCCAATCTCCCTTCGGACCGTGGCCAGGGTTCGAACCCATGCACTTGGGGATCTCTAGGCCCCCAGAGCGCATGTGGTTCCACTGTACCACGGTGAAGACATTTCAAGGACTCGGGTATAATATTTCCATTAACTGACGTTATTTTGTTTTCATTGTTTTTTTTTTTTTTCTTCTTCTTCTTCTTTCCTTGTTTATATCCAAAGAGTCGACATATTTCAAAATCTGCTGAATACACTATTCAATACTCTCGTTGCTTGTTTACTTCCAAACTCGTCGTACTTCAAGGGTTGATATTTTCAAGACTTACTTTCATTTAATTGCTCTGTTTTATATCAACAAAAGATAATGTAGCTTTCATTCAGCACGCAAAAAGATTTCGTTCTCAAGGCAATGACATCTGTCCTTCAAATCCCAGCCGAAATGTTGAGATATTTAATTTCTTCACAAATATGCTTTGGACTTGATCACTTGAGCAATTCTAGAATCAAATTTCTATTACAACAATCATATACGTACGTTCGTGGTCAGAAGTCGAGTAATCTTCAGCATTTACTTCCATTATCTTCTGTCTTTCCTTCAACCTCAAATTTTCAGATATCAGCGGACTTTAGCTCGAGGGAAAGGGCAAAACACTACAAATTTACACGCAGGTCATATGAAAACTTTTGAGAATGCGGTTCCTGGTTATTTAGATAGTTTCATGTCTTCTGTTTTCAAGAGGTTCTTATGAAAGTTACTAGTTATTTTTTAAATATTTTCGTAATTCTAGCAATAGTTTAACTCTTTCAGTAGTGGGGCGCATTTTTACCATAAGTTTAGGGTATGATTAGACGATTTATTGACATTAGGAAGAGTCTATGGAGATGAGAGGATTAACTGCCAATCTTCGCTATTCTAATCCCTACACAAGCTTCTGAAGCTGTATAAAATCACCAAATACTAAGCAGAATCAATATGGAAACGTGTTCCAATACTGAAGGCGTTGAATACGAACTATATATCAACAAAGAGGAAAACTTTGAGTAAATGAGAACAAACATACAACTGACGCTAAGGAACACTTCACGCCTCAACCACCCACGACAGCTTGCTCTGCTTCCAATCAACGTTCACTTCACCGCCCATTGTATTAAGCTGCAATATCTCACGATCGAAATTACCCGTGCAAGAATTACATATAAAGCGCTTCTATCTTGATTGAAATGGAAGTTCTTTGTGCTTGTAATTACGGACACTGAGGAGAGGAGACAAAGAAACTAATAACGGATAACGAAGAGACTGAACGTGTGTGTGTGTGTGTGTGTGTGTGTGTGTGTGTGTGTGTGTGTGTGTGTGTGTGTGTGTGTGTGTGTGTGTGTGTGGACTGGAATGGTTTTACAGTAATTTATTATTTTCAGTTACAGTTTTAATTACGTTACTTTGATGAGAATTGTGCTGAAGTTAGTACGAGTATATAAGCATTATGTATCATGTGAAAATTTGTATCTACACACACAATAAACATCTATCTATCTTCCTGTGTGTGTGTGTGTGTGTGTGTGTGTGTGTGTGTGTGTGTGTGTGTGTGTGTGTGTGTGTGTGTGTGTGTGTGTATACGACCACCAGCAGTACCTATGAACGAGATTCCAGGAAAGATGTTAATGGAGAGGGAGGCGGCTCACTCACCAGCGCCCGAGGAGGAGAGAGTACACGAGGGAGGCAGAGCGATACGGATGGAGCACCAAATGAGGCGGTAATAGCACAGCCTACGTGGGGAAGAAGGCGGGAGTAATTTACCTGTCCTGTGGCCCTGTGAGGCTTATACAGCAAGACCTGGCTGGACGTGACTCGCTTCATCAAACTCACTTCCCAGAGACAGTCGATGCGTGAGAGTCAAACATATCATTTAACCACGGAACCTTGGCGAATGGATATTTATTTAGACTCGTATGGATGAATGTTAAGGTTGTGAGTTGAAGGGAAATGATTTACTGGTGTGATCTTATGGAAAGTTCAGATTCTATTCCTTCATATCGCCTCGGCTCATCTGCGTGGAGACCGACTACACTTAGAGAGAGAGAAAAAAAATACGACTGGCCAGGAGTGAGAACCCAACGCCGGAGGGGAGACTACCTGCCCATCCACTCAGGAGGAATTTCGGGTGCACTGCCCGCTGTACTATGAATGGACAGACATTCTTCCCCGCGCTAGTATCCATTACAGCAGGTGAACAGTTACATTGAGTTCACAGTGATCATTAAAGCTCAGAACATAAGAACACAAATACAGAACACATGAACATAGACACTAGAATGTAGGGGAGGTTCCATCAAGTCATTAGGCCTACAAGGGGTAGTCTCTATATACATGCCTACCTGTGTCCACCGCCAGGTAATCTTTAAAGTCTCTCACCTCTACATTTACTGAAGTCATCTGACTGTTCTGCCTTCTTTTACCATCAATTTACAACGAAGAATGAAGTAGTCAAATCCTCAGTCAACACCGTACGACAGACACACGATAGTCAAGAGATCATTTCTTATTGTCACTTACGTATTTGCTTTAGTCAACAGAATTGTTCATATTTAACACCACCAAAACTCAGAATGAAACACTGATTTAACTCCTGTAATAAAGATATTGAATTAAATCTTCCAGAAAAATAGTTCTTCATGACTTATCTGCTCTATTCAACTCTATACAAAGATTGGTAACATCTATAGATTTTTTTCTTTTCTTTTCAATGACAAAACTGCCATCAGAATACAAAGCAGCATTACCTCAAAGTCTTAATCGTGCTAACATCAGAAGAATCAGGATGGAGGCGGAAGTCACTCTTCTCTGATTAAGCAACTTGTGAAATGTGTATTCTACAGAAATGAAAGTGGCTCGTGCGCTGAAAATACTGATTACTTGTTTTTTCTATCGGTTCTCGACTAATACAACAAAATAATAACTTTCTCCACATCGGTGCCGGCCAGGGGTCAGGTAGGTGAAAGTCTTCCAGGTGGTGGGTGCAGTGCCAGGGGCCATGCGTGCCCTCTGCCACCAAGCCGGGCGTGGGCTTTACCCACCACTGTACCAACACTCAATATGAACACCGATGCTGAACATTCTATATCATATCAACATCACAATGCAATGATGAACTATTAGCTGTACATTCGTTTGACATGGGCCAGTGTTTCCACATTAACATGGGCAAACATTACAAAAAGTTTCCTCTCTTTACTTTATGCGCTGTTTCGAATGAATTGACAAGGACAATGAAACCTTTAATATATTTTCACGTCCTTCATTTTTCTATTAGTTGCAGTAAAAGACAAAAATGTAAAGAAGGAAATCAAAGGAAGGGATGACTCATAAGCGCCAGGGTAGTAATGCAAACAAGTGAGGCGAGGCATGGGATGTTCAGGTGATGGGAAGACACAAAGGCGTGACCTCGGAACACCTGTGACTGCCTTGGCCTGCACACCACTGGGCGCGGGGCTGAACGTCACGACCTGGGCCAGCGGGAACTATTTTTTCTTGGCTATTTACGTCATGAACCAAAGGAAATAGATATCCTCACCACCATTTCCTTCAGAACCCTCCTGACATATGCTGTGTTTTTCATTATAGTCTTTAATTTCGAAGATCCTGCTTTTTCTTTTTCTTTTTTTTTTTTTCCTTATTCATTAATCGCGCAGCCATATGAGCAACTTCTTCCAACGCCTTATTCCCTTCAGTACTGTGACGCATTTTTACCATCAGTCTTGGGTGGGATTAGATTATTCTGCTGTCATAAGCAAGGGTGTATGGATGTCACAAGATTAATGACCTGAGTCTTTACTATTTTAACCCCCACACGAATTTCTGAAGCAGAATACAATCACCAAATAAAAAGTAAAGTAAATACAAAAAAACGCGTTCCGCTACTGGAGGGTTAAGTCCACTAATCAGTCAATCAATCAGAAAGTTATCTATTCACTAACCGCTGCAGTATTTAAACGTAAAGGTACAATCGGCAAACGTCTCAGCAAACTACATTATTTTCCACTGTCAATTACTCTTCATTCTCTCAATTACTCAACCAATGAATCAGAAAGTCATCTATTCACTAACTGCTGCAGTATTCAAATGTAAAGGTACAATCGGCAAACGTCTCAGCAAACTGCATTATTTTCCATTGTCAATTACTCTTCATTCTCCCAATTACTCTATCAATCAACAATCTGTCATCTATTCACTAATATCCGGAAGCCGCAGCAGTATTCAAATGTGAAGGTGTACTCGGGAAACTTTCCATTAACCTGCCTTACTCACCCCGTGCTTCCTGGGACTCGCACTTTCAACAGAGGAGTGAAAGGTCACCGACAGAATGCACCGAGACTTCCGCTTGTGCTTCTCTTTGCATTTAAGAAGCCGCGCTACTCTGTTATTCCTGCCATTTTTTCCGCCTCAAGTTATTACCATACTCTCTCCTTCAGGTATACACGTAAACTATCGACCAGACTATTTTATCACCTTCCTAAAACAAAAAAAGCTTTAAAATGAGAAAAGTAAGAAGACAAAATTAAACCTGAGTGACTTTATTGAAATGCTTTTTACATGTAGTTCCTTTTACATTTTTTCTCCAACTGCATGTAGTGTGACTTTGCTCTTTTCTTTGAAATATCAACATCTATAATATTTCAATAAATTAATGACGTTTTGTTCATATCATTCTTGGTAAATCTAGTAAAAAAAATAGAGAGAGAGAGAGAGAGAGAGAGAGAGAGAGAGAGAGAGAGAGAGAGAGAGAGAGAGAGAGAGAGAGAGAGAGAGAGAGAGAGAGAGAGAGAGAGAGAGAGCACACTAACCTGAAAAAAAAAAAAAACTTAACAGACTCTTTTCTATCTTCCGCACCCTCTGGTCAGCCTGCTGTACTCGTAACAAAACAAGCCAGGCATAACAACACAAAGGAGGCTGAGGCGGTGGCCGGAGCATCATCGCCTGGGTATATCATGAGCACGCACGACTTTTAACTCTTCCCCTGCCCTCTGACGGAACCCTGGCACGAGACTCCCTACCTTCAGCATTCCCACTGTGTTACTGAAGCTCGCCAAGGTACTGAGTGGCATGACACGAACTCCTCTTCCTCGTCCTCGCCTCCCCTTCTGAATCATGCCTTTGTTTATTTATTTATCTATCTATCAATTCTTATTTTCTTTGGAGAGTGATATGGTTATTTTTGGTAATAATAAGAACAAAGAGAAAGAGAGAGAGAGAGAGAGAGAGAGAGAGAGAGAGAGAGAGAGAGAGAGAGAGAGAGAGAGAGAGAGAGAACACGAACCTAACCTATGGAACACACTTGTACACACACACACACACACACACACACACACACACACACACACACACACACACATGCATATATTTTACCCCGTCTTGTCGAACACATCAGCAGCTGCCACAGTTGACGCGGGAATCACAGGTGTAGCCTCCTCTGCCCTCACAGCGGGAAACATTAACCCAGTAACCCGGCAAATAAGGGTTTTTCTTTTCTTTGAAGTGCACTTTCCCAGGTTCAACTTCCGTATGTTTTCACTGGAGCTGCCGCCCGATTGTTACTTCCAAAGAGTGACACAGACTCCGCTTTCACCGCCGCTTGATGACTCAATAAACAATTCCGAGTACTATGTAGTAGAGAAGATCGTAGCGAGCGAGATACAGAGAATGGAGGAGTGCGAACTGTAAAATCTTCCCTTGGCACTATCAGGTTTTCAAAATGGAACGAAATTGTTAATAGATCGTGACTTTTACACGAATTAATAAAGTTTTTCTTGTAATAACCGAATTTGTCTGTGTTAAGTAAAGACAAGCCTAATAAGTCTAGAGGAGCAACTGCCAGCACAAGGTACAGGGTGATGAGGAGCAGGCCAGCCACTTGCAGGTAGCTGAACAATGCACAATTCGCAAACAGGTATTCTTTGTTCTATCTGAGGCAAACTTGTACAGGAAAGAGAAAATTATATGCACAGTACTTCCTCAGTCTAAGTTTCCGTACAAAATGATACAATAACATCGTATCACACTTAACATCTGTTCTTTTACTATTTTGCGTTACTATTTCGACTCAATGACTCTGCAAACACACGCCAATATTTTCAATTAGTATTTGAATCATTTGGTATTTTCACAGTATCCGGTAATAACTATACTTATAATATTCATAATGATTAGACAAAATCCTTATCTTCAATTATTAATATGTATTCTTAAACAACATTACATGATTTATCAAATTCGTACTGTGAACAGACATTTCGCGTTCATAAGTCACAGTATGAGTGATAGCTCCAACCTTTTAAAGAATCTAAAAAAAGTTGAGGAAAAGAGCAGTTCTTTCCTTCTGAGCTGCTGAAAATAAAACAGAAAAAAAATATTCCCCACGAGTGCCTTGCGTTATTTCTCTGCTGCTTTTCTCTCTGGGTCGAGTGGCAATGAGCTCATAACCACAAATGAGTGCATTGTGGTTCACACTCTCAAAAACATGGACCGTTTAGCACTACCCCATGCTGATCACTTGACAGCAGTACCGCGTCAGGAAAGGCACGGAACACACTCTGAGCTTCGCGAACATTTAGATGTATAAAACACGTAAAATGTAGCCAGTGCTCATCACGGCCTTTACGGTCACTGAACATACTCCTATTTTTGCTGTGGAAGAAGCAATAGCAATCATTTTTACTTTTTTTTCAGCTCCACGACGCGACTCCGTTTACAGTATGTAGGACACCGCAGGCCACGAATGGAAGTCCAACAAAGAGGGAAAAAGTTTACGTTCAACTGTTATCAGCGAAGTCTTCCTGAAGCCACAAATGAAAGAGAAACAAGCTGTTATCAGAGAATAGCCTTGCAAATACAAAGAAACAAAGATTACAGTCTTACAAAGAGAAAGAAAGTGAAGAACGAAAGAAAAGCAGAGAAAGAAAACAAAGAGCTAACAGCCTAGTTGATACTAAAATACTCGTATCACAAAAGTCTTACACATCACACTTCAGAAATCAAATGAATAAATAAAACGCTAACGTCCATATGTCATATGTCATGAGGGAAAAATATTGCAGTGCCAAGTTCAAATCAATAAATGTCTGCAAAAAATAAAGCTACAATCTCAACGGAGATTTGACTTCCAGCGTCCTTTGTTCCGGTCCTCTTCTCTGCTTAATAAGTGCGACTCGACTCGACTTTATTCCCTCAGAGGTTATAATGAAACTTCTTTCTACATCATGATAGCTCGAACTTATAGCGAGATGTAACCCACCCCACAGCTCATGATATGAATCCGATCCTGCCTCTTGTGGGCCCGAGCAACTTTATATCGAGTACACTGTGGTGAGAACTGTCACCGATACAGGCCATATAACAAAGCGATGGGTCACATATCTTGACCACCACGCTAATCCTCCACCGACCAATGATATCTGACACTTGGCATCAGCGAGTTATTAATGGTGGAAAAGAAACCGAAACAAGAGCTTGCATTTTTGTGCAGCATTCATCACATACTTCAGGAAATACGATTCCATTAATGTAGCAAAAAACTTAAGAGAACGAAATTGTGGCGGTGAATTACCGTAATCTTTCCATCTAGTGTATAATTAAGACGAAGATAAAAACGAAAAACGTTCTCTCAGGTCATATATTAAAAATAATTTTTGCTACTTTGCTTATTCATAACACTGCTTTGACTCGCAGGTTCTCACAGAAGTAAAGGTGACTCACGGTGACTGCACACGTGCGTGGGACTCTGCAGCGGGAGTGTCTGTCTTGGCGCTGCCGTGACATCTTGTGACAGACACTTTCTCGCAAGTTCCTCATTAACCTTGCTTCGTTCCCAGGGTAAGAGAATGGTATCCCTGGTTTCCTAATGCTGGCTTGATCATTCATTCCCAGTCGACCAGTGATTTCCAAAGCATAAAGATTGTCTCACTACACTAATGACGCAACGACTTCTCTCATTATCATGCCCCCCCCCCTCTACTGCCTCCTCATTCTGGAAGGAATTGGTCTTAAAATTCTTTGACATTGTTCTGATAAGTTTCAGGATTTTTCTTCCTTCACTCGATCAGATAAAACTTCTTTTTATTTTTTTAACCGATGGGAAGGAAGTATTATTATAGTTTCCTGTACTATAACATTCTTGTACTTCTGAACTTCATAGACTGGATTGTAAAGAAGCCAGTGTTCTTTCCCTAGCCATGCTTTGTTATTCGGAACGTGACTCTGCCCCAGGCGTCTGAGATCGATTCCCGCAGCCCACGGTCCAATGACTATGTGTTCCGTCTTGACCTGCGCACCGGCCGCAGTGCGCACTCTACTGGCGCCAAGGGAAGGACCGCCGACAGCTCGCGCTTCGCCATCCAACTTGCGCACTCAATCAACCAATAGATCCCCAACGAGTCTCAATCTGCGCCACGCCCCAGACCCGCCACTGAGCGTTGTCAGGCGTTACATTACGTCACCATACAGTGTGTGTGTGTGTGTGTGTGTGTGTGTGTGTGTGCGCAGATGCATTACAGTTACCAAGAATAGTGGTTGTGCAGTACTTCCACGGCTTCATCTTTCTTGACACATCGTTACCACAGTTACTCATTGACGTGAATGTGAGCCCTAGTCAGTTCACGCCGTGTCACTGGTACACCCTAGGCACGACTGGAACGAGCTGTGATGATGTCAACGCCGGCGGTAGAAGAGTCAAGAAGCAGGTTAATGACTTACTGAGAAAGTGGTCCACAGACGTTTAGGTAACTTTTTTCTATAACATATAATCTATAACAGTAACAGTTATACCTACACACTGCCATATCATTACTAGCGAGAGGTGATACATGAGTGTGAGGGGTCGTCACGGCGGGGCGGAGGAAACAGTAGCAAATCGCGTGGTGTGGTGTGTGTGTGTGTGTGTGTGTGTGTGTGTGTGTGTGTGTGTGTGTGTGTGTGTGTGTGTGTGTGTGTTGTCGAGAATGAACTGTCTAGTGGCGGTGATGGGCGGTGCACATCCATTGTTACTCCCCACCTGCAGCAGCCAGGAGGTACCCCTCCCCAACACCCACACTCCTGGTGGCGGGTAGAGAGGGCAACCAGTACCTCCTCAGGCCGCTATACACACCCACTTTTCCGTGAACTTCACTGCACTGCTTCCCGGCATGCTGCGCCAAGGGGTGCCGGCAGGTGGCCGGAGTCTCGCTGTGGAGAGCCTAGAAAGTGTATCACGAAGCCTCAGACCGTGGCGGGCAGGTGGGCTTTGTTTGGCCTCACGCCAAGCAGACCACCGCCCGGCCCGCTGCGCTAACTTACAGCTCTCACACGTTTTCCCTTTCTTTCCAGACTCACACAGGTAAGGATCGTACCGGCTCCCACCGGCGGCAATATGACACCTGGGGATCACCACTGGGTGCGTTACCATAACATGCCACCTTATTCATCTTACAGTTTTCTTTTTTTAGTACAGCTGCATGACACAGTCCATTTCCGGACATTCCCAATACCTCTATAAAGACAAATTCAACACGTGCACACACAAAAGGAACAAAATCTCTGACTTCCCATTCCAGGCAAACCTGGTCTTGTATCATGTATACCCACATTGCTATGTACCTACAAGGACACCCACCCAAACCAACTCCCAACGGCCAGAACTTGAAACAGAGACTTCTGGACGCGAGCCAAGAATACTAACCACAAGAGCAGCAGGTTGTTAGTACATCCTGAGGGCAGCCGTGGCCCTGAAGCTGCTTGTCTTGTGAAGGACATCCCATAAGCTTCGTTATGCTGTGTTCTTACACGGGAAAACAATCAATCCTATCTATCTGAAGGAGCAGTGTGAGGTAGCCGGTGTGTAACCTTCCAGCACAGACCAATACAGCACCACGCGTCACTAGGTAGTAAGTGGGTACCATGAAATCATATTATCGATGACATCATGGCTCTACTATATAGTGCATTATCATGATCTCCTTGTTAATCTAAAAACAAGGCACATGTTATTGGGCCTGAGAAAGATATGAGAAGGAATGCACACACAATTCACTCTTTTACATTCGTTAACAACAGTGTTAGGAGTAGAATGGCATAACTTACACTCATAACTCACACGTATATCACACGAACTATTTCATACGTTGTAGTTACATCACAACGCACCATGGAACTTAGCAAATCAAACAAGACATTTTCAAGCATAATAATTCACTAATAAACCAAACCTGCAATACACCAAAAGAACCTATCGAATTATCAGGAAAGATGTCTGGTTACGTTTAGCGACGCTACTGGAAGACAGGGACACTTTCAAGGATAGAGAGAAGAGAAGACAAAGAAAAGCAAGGGAAAAGGAAAACAAGGAAAGGGAAATGCAGAGAAGGTAAAGAATGAGAGAGGAGGAAGAAGAGAAATGAAGATGAAAGGCACGAATAAGAGATGGGAAAGAAAGGAGATGAAGAAGAGGAAGGAAGAAATGGAGGAGAGGGACGACAAATGGGATGGACGAAGGTAGAGGGAGGGAGAAAAAGTGCAACAAAAAGAGGTGAGGTGAGTCGAGCAAAAAAAGGAGATGAGATGAGGGGAGGGAAGGGTAGGAGAGGAAGGGGGAGAAGGGGAAGGAAGAGAAGGAATGGGAAGACAAGATGTGGGGGAGTGGAAGAACTGGAAAAGGCGGATAGGGCGGAAAGGGGTGTGGCTGGGTAGAAACACACACACACACACACACACACACACACACACACACACACACACACACACACACACACACACACACACGATAGCACTACGCCATACCACTACCACCACCACCTCCTCCTCCTCCTCCTCCTCCTCCGGCAATTTCGAAACACGTAGACCTCCCTTGTGTGAAGCGTCTGAAGCGATAAGAACGTGCAAGGGTGTGTCTGCCTCGCCTGGGAAGGGTACGTACACTCACTATACCAAAAGGAGGCGGTGGGTTGTCCTTGAAAACAACCACGATCGCCTTACCGCCCACCCATCTTTGCCCCTCTTTGCTGTGGACGGACGGAAGGTGTGGCGTGCAGGGCTGAGCGACGTAAATGGAAAATGAAAACAGTTGAGCGCCTTATAGCAGTGTCCGGGCGGTGGGATGAGCACACTACAGGCGTCAGGGAGCGTGGGTGAAAGGTCATGGGGAATTGGGACCTGGCCAAGTTGGTTTCTCATACCGTCCAGGTCGAAGGGTCAAGGATTGCAGTGACTTGCCGGGAGGGAGTCTAAAGGGCAGACGTGAGGGACAGGCTGCAGTGGTATAGACATACGACGCCTTAGTAAAAGTGAGTCGGGCTTCGGTAAAAGTGTAAGTTGAATTGTGTAAAAGGTGCGGGTGTAAGAGGAGGATCGTGGAGGGGAATGTCTTGTAATGGCGCAGCGGAACTAATGTGATAAGATGATGCTTCAGATATATTTCAAATGCATTAGTGTGATGTAATGGATCTAATGTGATGTAGTGGTTACGATAGGCAAAGTGGGTGTATATAATTGGGGTTGAGGTGCTTAGCTTGTCTGTAGCCTCATGAAAGGTGAATTCTTCAGGGAATGTGTCGTGTAATAGTATGGGGTAAGACTGCTGGACCTCGTGAGTTTGGTGTGTATTATGCACATACAAGTACGGGGATTACAATATACTAATCGGTGAAGGTTAAGTTAGGTTGGGTTGGGTAGGGTTGGGTTGGGTTGGGTTGGGTTGGGTTGGGTTGGGAAGGGCTGGGCTGGGATGGGTTGAGTTGCTTGATCTCCTCGTCTTTGGCAACCGTAAATTGAGGAAAAGATTAAATAAATACTCCAATTTCACCCCTGATAACTTGAGGCGAGTAAATTTCAACACGTGTGAGTTCGCACAGTTATGATCCATCAGCCGCTCGTCCAACCTGCAGACAGACAATACCAGGTGACTTTTTGTTTCTTGTCCCACACGCACAATCACGTGTCGTAATCTTGGCGACGCACCTGTACCGATAGATTAGTCTTACTCTTACATTTTACAGACGCTACATGCTGAAAACGTATTTGCCACGAGCCACTGGTAAAACAAACAAACACTCAGGGCTGCAGCATCATTGAACAGCCACACACCGCCACACACACAGCCACGCACTGCTGCATCCGTTCATCACCACGCCAAGAGAACACGCCACTAACCACACTGACCCTCTTATCGAGAATGCACGTACACACACATACACAACATATAACTACATTATATACTATTTCCTCCCAAATCCAAGCGTGACTCCATCATCATTAATATTTTCAAAGACCATAGAGATAACCCGGGTTTTTAAGGGTATTTCTTTTCTTGATAATGAAGGAATATCGTTGATTTATCTCTATCGTCTTAAAAACACTCTTAAAAACCCGTGACACCATAATTAGAGACGCATTTATTTCGTTTGTTTATAATGAAGGAATATCGTTAATTCATCTCCAGCGCCTCAAAAATACTCTTGAAAACCCGTGAAACCATAAGTAGATCTTTTCCAATGTTGTGGAGTGGCGGCACATGTTTCAAATTACAGACCAGCGTACGAGAGGTCCCGTTATTCCTAAGTCATCATTGTGTTGGTCCTGTCACACTTGAGCTTAATTCATCATTGCATCAAGGCTCGCCGTGTCCTCCACACCCTGCTGGACATGACACACAAGGGAGTAACGGGACACGACGCACGGCCGGCAGGTTATATTAAGGTACAACGAGGGTGATTGTAGGCGGGAGGGAGAGGCAGGTGTGTTGTGCGGCGAATCGCAGCAATCACTTCCTTAACAGACTATCAAGACACAAGGACTCGACTCTCTCTCTCTCTCTCTCTCTCTCTCTCTCTCTCTCTCTGAAGGATTTGGAAGTTTAGTGTGGGAGGAAGGCGTGTCTGCACTTTATGGTGTCTCGTTTAACAAAAATATCAAAAGCAGAAGCAAAAACAAGACCTATGAGGACGGTAAAAAGAATGACTACCACTACTACTACTACTACTACTACTACTACTACTACTATTAAACCCACTACCACTGCTAAAACTACTACTATTCCCATCAACACCAGCAACACCACTACCGCAAATGAAAGGTAATAAAATTAACAACAAAAACAACTGTAATAATAATGTAATATAATAATAATCATCATCATCATTATCACTTCCACCACCACCACCACCAGAACACCACAAGCCCATCATCATTTAGAGCAGAGCAGGGAAGCAGTGAAGTCATCAAGTCAACTACAGCCTGACCATTTCTCGCCTATCTCAGTATTACGATCCATTTCCATATTTATTCTGCTTATTATTTGGCGATTTCATACAGATCTAGAAACTCATAAGGGGATCGAAATGATATAGATTCTGGCCATTTATCTTCTGATCTTCATAGACCCTCCCTAATGTCAATAAAATCATCTAACCACACCCAAAACTTAAGGTTAAAATGTGTCCCAGTACTGAAGGAAATAAAATACTTATCACGCCAACTTGACTGGAATGTTAATGAGAGAAAAGTCTTGAAGAACATCCTTTATAAACAACATCAGTTCGCGTCATCATTGTAACCTTACGAGTGAATCACCATTATTGTCACTATCACCTGTATTGCTACGGTACTAACACAAATTATAATATTACTTCAGCCCCTAACTCTATAATAACTCCTTACTTCAACTACTGATTTTCCTCTCATCTACTACTACTACACCTACTACTACTACTACTACTACTACTACTACTACTGTTTCCGCTCCCGCTCCTCCTCCTCCACGTCCTGTTAGTGTATGGAACACGTAAGATGCGGGTTGTGGTGCTGGCGGCAGCTGCGAGTCTCCCTTCCCTTCGCACGCATGGGCAGTGACACCATTAATGCAGGCAGGTTACAGTTGTCAGGTCCTATTGAAATACTGTAAACATTCTCAAGTAGCGTGACGGGAATCAAGACAGATACACCTGCCACTGCGCAACAAGTCTAGGCTCGCATTATGTACAGCAAAGGGAGGGGAGAGGGGAGAGGGGAGGGAGTGATACTAAGAAACGGTGGACAGGCCTCGCTGCCTCACGCGTAAGACTTTCTCTTTCCACAAAGCAGCGTGAATGACGTAGCGATGGTGCGGTGTGATCCAAGCGGTGACTGTACCGGCGTGGAGACAGACACCGCAAGATGTGAGGTGCGTGCACGACATCGTGTCTAACAAGCTCTTGGAAATCCAAACACATTATACAAAAAAAAAATGTAATTCATATGAACTGCTTCGTTATAAGAATAAAAATTACAAACAGAAAATATCCAATATCACTTGTAGACCATGAAAATAATCAGTGAAATAAAGAAAAAAAATCTACTACGACATGTGATCGGCATTTCTTTCCGACGTTGGTTGTTCAGACATGAAAAAAACACGAGAAGCCTCTCTGCGTGTTAGCACTGCGGCGTACGGCAAATGTCACTCTCCCACAAGACGGGAACCGCGGTACTGGAGGGACAGCGACCAAAACCACATTTACTCTTATACTGACTCCACATAACACTCTCCTCAAGGCCACATGACAAACAAATCCTCACTTCAACATGACCAACAACACCTCACAACAGTGCCACCAGTCAGTCCTCCACCGCCCCCCATCCCCCCCTCGCCACAGCCTCGACATGCATCGTATTCCACACACTCCCCATATGGATCTTCCCCACATATCACTGGAGAAAATTATATAAAAAAAGAAAGATGAAGTGATGTGCGTGACGTGTAACATTCCGGTACATGTTCCCCATGACGGCCATCTTCCCTGCACCGCCACTCTTCCTCCACTTTCCTTTCGTTATCTCCACTCTCGTCTACTCCTCATATTTTCCTGCGTCTCTTTACCTCATCACTCTTCCTTCTCTTTTTCTCAGTTTTCGCCTCAATTATTATCTTTATCTTAACGTATCTCAACAAGTCTCCACACACTCATTCACGCATCATATATTCTACTCACTTTTCCTCGGTCTTCTACCTCTCATCCGCTCTACCACACCTGACTCTTCCTTTTGTCCTAAGCACCTCTGAGCAATTTGTCGCCTCGCTGCTCAACACTCCAGTCTGATCCTTTAACACACTGAAGGGAAGGAAGACCTATAAGCGATTAAAAAAAAAGTGGAAGAGGTCAAAAGAAAAATCACAAAAGGTAGCTAACATTATGACAACTTTATCCACTCCACTATGACAGACAAAATTCCATCGTTTTTCATCTTCCTTTCAAGGCTATGGGCTCCCAACACAAAAACTAATCCGATCTTTCTGAAGGCTGAGACTTGGCGGCTTCTGTTGTTCCGTTTAAGCCTCACACTCGCCTCCGTTTGAGAGAAAAAAAATTACAGAGATACGGTTTTATTTTTACTGGCGATCAATATCTTGTACCCGCATACGTGTGACCCTGAGAACATGAACTCTCACTGGTGGAAAAGAAAACCAGTCCCGAGTGTCTATCTTCACGTATCTAGTATTGATTGGTGTGTATTAGTTTTATTTCCTCTAACGACCACCTTCAGGCTGTACTGCATGCGTGTGACCCTGAGAACGTGATATTCTGATGGGAAAAATGAAACTCGTCTTGTGTACATACTTTCAATGTACTTAATGTTGAGAAAAGCTTATTATTTCTTTTTACTTGGAGATAACCTTATACACACATATATATAACCGCAAAAACATGATCTTACAAGAGTGAAAAAGCAAACCCCACTCTTGCGTATGTTTCCTTTGAATGCAGTTAAACAGTGAGAAACATAATATATAAATTGTCTGGTTTTCATTAACAATCGCTAAATATATCATCTCTATTTCTGAGAATATAATCATACACTTCTAATAAAAGAACATTAAGCGTATATCTTTTTTCTATGTTGAGAAATTAATATGAAAAAAAAAAACTGAGGCACATTATCAGCAACGTACTTTAATTAACTTACACTCGCCTGAGGACATGTCGGAATGCAGTTGTAAATTCACTACGTACACTATCACCCGAGCCACGCCACGCCAGATTATGAAACCTCATCTAATTCCTTCTCCACGTCAACAATAAGAAAAACTCAAGTCGAGGCCACAAACACTGTAGACAATTTGTTTTCACAGTTTGATTATCCTGTGGGACTTCCCCGCAACTCTCCCCTGTCCCTTTATCCCGCTCTCTTAGGCCTCCCTCTATCCCTCAGTTTTTAGTGACAACTCTAATTCTTGCATTTAACCCCTTCAGCACTGGGACGCATTTACATATTTATTCTGCTTATTATTTGGCGATTTCATACAGCTTCAGAAACTCATGTGGGGATTGAAATAGTACAGACGCGGACCATTAATCTTCTGATCTCCAAAAACCATTCAATAAAATCGTCTACTCAAAACTCATGCTAAAAATGTGTCCCAGTATTGAAGGTGTTAACTTGCTAGATTAACGTACAAATACATGTATAACACATTAGTCAACCAATATAATTATGAGAAAATCATAGACAAATAAAAACAAAAGTCAATTTATCAATGTGCGTGTGTGGTGGAGGAAGGGGGTGTCGGGAGGTGCGGTCGTGCCAAGAAGTGTTAACGTGCCACCAAGTATGAGGCAGAAAGATCAAGAGTCGCAGCCGCAGCCTGGTAACGCAGGCAATCAGGCAGGCAGGCAGACAGGGAGGCATGCGGTGAAGGTGAACCATACGTGTGTGTGATCTTAGGAGCCACGAGTGCCTTAGAAATCCACGTTACATTAACCTATTTACCTCTATACAGGACGTGTTTCCCTGCGAGTATGTGTACGTGCGTTGCGCCACTCTTTTGTTAACGAGCTACGCATCTTCCTTTTATGGGCGTTCTTTGTCCATCAGCTACACCACAGCCATTGCTAGGAAAGGGATGGGCTCAAGGGCTCACGCGGGAGCAGAGTGACTGGGTAAGAAGCAATGAACTATGGGTAAAGAGTTGATAGTTCGTGGAAGGCAGAAGGCTGAGTGGCTAGAGCAAGAGACGTGATGAGGACGAGTAGCAGAATGAGATTGAGTGGGTAAGAGACAATAAACTATGGGTAAAGAGTTGATAGTTAGATAGTTCATAGTAAGTAGAAGGTTGACGAGTGGCGAGAGCAAGAGACGTGATGATGAGGACATGTGGTGGGTAGTAGAACAGAGGTTAGAAGCAGCGGATTACACAGGTGGGGTTTCTGGCAGGTGGACAAAGAAGGTAGTAATTAGTAGAGAACTGGCGAGGTCATGGATGCGAAAAAGCAATCTCGGCATATCATTTGTCTGGTTACGGTTTGGCAATTAGAGTACGAATCACGCATTCCACTTCCCAAAAATGTCAGGTTTCTTGAAGCTTGCGTAATAGTGACTGGCAGCGACACACACACACACACACACACACACACACACACACACACGTTCCATCTTAAGGCCTCCCCTTCCAGACTCAGCCTTGTCCTGTCTCCCGGCGCGCCTGCGGGCAAAACAACGTTAAGCAAAACAACTTCTTTAGGGGAGTGATTTAGGAGGAGTGACCCACAGTTGTTATGATGCCTCGGGTTGCCTCTCTCCTCTCTCCTTAGGCCAAGACTTACCGCCACCATTCCTCTAATGACTCTAATAAGCAGCAGGAAGCCACAACCACGTTTTTACCTCTGATGTAACTGGGTCATTTTAACATTTAACACTGTAAAGACACGAAAACTCAAATAATTACAATTTCGTTTTTTTTCCACCCCACCAAAAGAATGATTTCATTACACAGAACGTCGTGCAGGCATTGCGCAACATTACCACGAGGTTGTCAAGCTATAAAAAGAGAAAACAAATAAAACAGTAAAATAATAATTGAAAGATAACATTAAAGGAGTGTGTGTGTGTGTGTGTGTGTAAAGGTGTGTGTATGTGTGTGTGTGTGTGTGTGTGTGTGTGTGTGTGTGTGTGTGTGTGTGTGTGTGTGTGTGTGTGTGTGTGTGTGTGTGTGAAGGATCGTAATATAGAGTAACAATGTTCAGGTATTTCCTCCGTGAAGTGGAGGGCAACCAAAAACTGGCCTAGACAAACCGATAAGAACAGTCAACCAGAAATGTTGTCCTTTACTCGAAACACGAACCACGAACACTCTGCTCCGTATTCAGAAACCCTTTGCTCTCTCACCACGACTATTTTCCAAGGCCACAGAGATGATTAGCAGGTTTTTAAAGAGTGTTCCTACTGCTAATTATGTAGAAATCTTATCAGTCTGGAACCGTAAAACCACCTTAAAAACTCGTGTAAATTTAAATAAAAAGCCTTTTGAAATGTGCAGGTGAAGCATAGAAGTGTTTCGGAATACGAGCTTATAATACACACACACACACACACACTCTCTCATGGGCGTTGCAGGCAGGACAGACGCGTACAACCAGTATACTGTAGTCTGACCTATAATCATGTAATTACACATCTCACGCAGGGCACCACACCACGCCCTGCTCTCCCTGGATCCCTGAGGCGGCCCTGCGTTCACCGGGAGCTTTACGCAAGACTGTGGTGAGGGGGCGGGTCTTCAGGTCAGACTCAAGTGCCAACCCCGCCCACCTACCCCACCAGAGAGGTCACGATTGCAGCCGTTGTCGAGAGCAGGTCAGGCCAGGAAGGTCAGAGG
>CM035188.1:6269727-6296819 GCA_020233015.1 Callinectes sapidus | reverse complement strand
GAGAGAGAGAGAGAGAGAGAGAGAGAGAGAGAGAGAGAGAGAGAGAGAGAGAGAGAGAGAGAGAGAGAGAAACAAATTAACAACAGAAATATAAACAACTGAATAAATAAACGAACAGAAACCAAAGCCAAACAAAAAAGACAACAAAAAAAACAAAAAAACACATAAAAACCAGATCCAAACAGGACGAAGAGGACACGACACTCAATGATCAAGGTGGTGGTGTCGCAGAACCAAAACTAACAAGTAAGCGGTTCCAAGGGCAGGACAGGGAGGGTCGGTCGTTCACCCAGATGCCCAGGGGCGGCGGAGGAGGATGGAGGGAGAAGGCGGGGCAGAGCAGGGGAGTTTCCAAGACCCCGCCCGCCCGCCGAGTCACCGTTCCTGCCTGTCTCCCTATCAGTGCCCGCCCCGCTGATGCTACACCGCTTCTCCCCCGCCCGCGCGCCCACCCTCTCTCTCTCCCCGCCGCCACCACCATTAGCGGCGCGGTAATAGCAGTGGTTATGATAAGTGATGTTTCTTACGGGTGATTACACGACGTTTCATTACGCTACTAACGCTGCCTTGGTGGGTTTTTACTCGGAAACTGCAGAGATGTACAGGATGATTTCATTAAGCAATTAGCAAAGGGGGGAATGTTAGTTTCTTTCTTTCTCTTTTTATATATACAGTGAATAACAATAGATTCCACTGCGTTATTAGGTTTAATATGAAAGACTAGAGGAGAAGTCATTGACGGCTGCTGCTCTTGTTGGTGGAATAAACACTGTGTGGGAGGGTGATTTGTGAATGCATCGTGACATTTCGTAATTTTGAGGGGAGAGAGAGAGAGAGAGAGAGAGAGAGAGAGAGAGAGAGAGAGAGAGAGAGAGAGAGAGAGAGAGAGAGAGAGAGAGAGAAACCCGACGATTGGCTTCTCTATGCCTCGGGGGAAGCACGGGACGAGGAGGAATGTCTAGTGGGAGTGCGTGCGTGCGTGCGTACGTGTGTGTGTGTGTGTGTGTGTGTGTGTGTATCCGTGACCGAGCAGCGCCTCCGCCATGGTATTTATAATCATGAGGTTTGTTGTCTTGACGCGACGAACAGGTTTCTGGTGCGTGTTGCGGTGGTGTCGCGGGAGCTGCGGGCTGCGGGGCTGCGGGTGGACCAATCACCGATAATTAGGATGAAAGCTGGGAGTATTCGCACACTTAACAAATACGAGGTCGATCCGTGACATGTGGAGTGGTTTGGGGGTGGACAGCCGTACGACGATGATCAGGTGACACGGTGGAAGGGATTGGTGTTGACTGAGACACCACCACACCACTCACTGAGCTATGATTTCACGGTAGTCTGAAATTGCCACCCTCACACCCGGGGATTGACGGTGTTAACTTGTTTGTGGTTTGGAATGGTCAGTATTACGCACTTTGTTCATCAATGCCACTGTTGTTACTCATGTTGGGTGGATGCGGCTGTTTGTCAATCCGTCTAACACCACTCACTTAGAAGGCATGGGGAGAAAAGTTTTGTATTGTCGGTGCAAACTTTATCTTCGTCCATTCCATACGAGATTATTAGCGTCTCTTTCATCAGACGTGCATCACAGAATTACTACATCCAGTGCCCTGAAGTCCCTCAACTGATGGCAAAGCTTAACAAAACACCATTACAAAAGCATCTGAAATACCCACTACTAGACCCACGCTTGGATGTATGTACGTTCCTTTTCTGTAAATTGTAGTCTTCTTGAAAGCTAAATTTAATGTATACCTAAATTTTGTCATTAAACAACCAACTCTGTACGTAAGACTGGTCAGGTATTACTTCCTCGACTGAAACTTTAGTACCGTAGAGAAGCAAACCAACGGGACGACCAATTCCCATTACGACCTCCGTTATTTATCACGTGAGTTCGTTCCAGACCCACAGCCGCCCCACCCACTCTACAGACAGACAGACGCACGCTGCATGTCACTAACTCTCTGCATTTCAAATTATCTAAAATTCTCGCTAATTACTTGCTACTGTACGGAACTGTGCACTGTTACCACTCTGAACAGGGAGAACACTTTGTTGTTGTGAGAATCGAAGGTAACGGAAAGAAAAATATAAAAAAAAATACTAAACTGTCAGGAAGGGTTAACTGACAGGTTGATGGGTGACGTTAGATAAGGAAACAGTTACGCTGACAGATTGACAGATAGACATTAATCCTTTCTGACAAATGTCCCAGCCTTCTTTCCCCCGTCTGAAGAGAATAATATAACTGTTACTTCCTTTTGTGGCGCCGAGCAGCTCTGAGACAATGGGCAGGCGAGGTGTGGTGTGGTGGGGAGGCTGCCTTAGGTACCTCCTTATGGCTGTACTAATCAACCTCGCAGACAAACTATGCCTTATTAACAATCAGTTATTACACACGATAAGCAATACGTGCTAAGTGACAGAACATGTACAATTTGTGATGGGGAAAAAAGAAAGAGGATTGAGAAGGTGAGGTAAAGAAACTGGATATTGGAGCGCGGCCTTGAGGCACCACATTATGACGTGTACAGTACGTGTCTGCCTGCTGCTCTATTGTACAGGGTGGAGAGCGAGGGAGCGACAAGCGGCCCTGGAGCTGTCTTATTTGTGCGACATGATTGCCACTTTGTCTCGTTGTTATTAATGTGGTTATTCCTGTTCGTAGTAGTAGAAGTGGTGATGATGGTGGTGATGGTGGCTGTGGTATTGGTGACGGCAATTTCAGTGGTAATGGTAGTGGTGGTGACAGCGGTGACGAATTTATTATAACAACACACACCTATCTTCTTATAAATCTGTAAATACCATCACGAACACAACTAACAATACAGATACTTATATGTACGCTTCCTCATCAGACTCGCAACACGCATAATCACAGTTTCCAATGCTAATAATCCCTAACGCGCTACACATCATTAACATTGTGAGACTTAAGTGGAATGGTCGACTCGGTTCCATTCGGCCTTGCGGGGAAAGTCGAGAGGGCTGATCCGGTAACTCAACCGGCCCAATGGGGAAACTCATGGCAGGTGAAACTTATACTGGGGACTGAGGGGGTGGGGGAAAGTGGGAGGGGACGAGGAGGGATGGAGGGCATGTAGTCTTGGGGTGAGAGGATGAAGGAACAACTTTTTTTATGTAAGAAGGGAATAAAAACTATTGAACAAAAAGGCCCACTTAGATGCCAGTCCCCAAGCATGACCGAGAGTACGTGGATACGGAAAAGAGAGGAGGTGTGGAGTGTTGGGATGTGAAGGACTGGTGGGTGTGGTATTGAGTGAGTGGTGGGGCATCAGGATATGGAGCATTGGGGGGGACTGGTATGCAAGGTGTGGAAAGAGAAAGAAATGGAGGTGTATGCGGGAACTTGTGTACTAGGATTGTGGGGTACAGGAAAGTGAGTGATGCAAGGGATTGTACTGAGTGTGTCCAGGATGTAGGGAATGCGGGAACCTGTGTATTAGGACTGTGGGGAAACAGGAGTACGAGTGATACAAGGGAGTGGTGTAAGACTGTAATAAAGCCCGTATTCACACCCCAATAATTTTCGATCACTAAGACCACCAGCCGGATTTTCAACACAGTTTCTCCTTATAACAAACAAGAAATATTGCCAATCCATCACTGAAAATCATAAAAATAATCTTAAAAACATGATTTCTTCAACCAGAGCCTTTGGAAATTAGTGAATGTGAGAGAGCAAAGTGTTTAAGAATACAGGCATGAGTGTGTCTGGGGTGCAGGGATGCAGACGCCGGGAGGGACTGTGGCCGGGGCGTGGGGTGCGGGTTGGTGGAACACTGCGAAGTGGGGCGCTGGATTCCACAGAGGATGGCTGAGTACCGGTGTGTGGAAGGATAGCAGGATTCTTAGTACAACTTCCACAATCACCCTTTTTCCGTTTGCTAATCAACAGAAGTACTTTTAGCCGTGATCAGGTTCTTCAATCAACTCGAACAGCTATTTTTAGATTAGGATCGTATCAAAAAGGGAGCTGATAAGACAATAGGGTCTTAAATAGCCTATCCAAACCAAGCACTTCCTATATTGCTAAGTCCCCCAATAAATAGAGTGAGACTGCCCCTGGACTGGATTCCAAGTGGTGGGGTGCTTTGGCAATGGTGATAGGGCGAAGGGGTGCTGTGGTTGTTACTCCGTTAGGAAGTGGACGAGGCTTAATAAGACGGTGCTTCGCCAGCCAATCAGTGTGTGCTCGTGACTGACTGACTGGCCTGCAAGCTCCGCCGCCGCCACCACCACCACGCTGCTCAAACACAACAAAGAAAGTAGTCAATAGTGAAGTACTTACATCACATTACATTTTATGAAGGTTTTGATGATCCACGTTGTTTATTGCGATGATTTAGACGGTAAGTCGAAAAACACAAACAAAATGATCCGTGGACTTGAAAACAATCACGTTCTTTTACCAGTTGGGAAATAGAAAAAAAAAGAAGGAAAAATGACGGTACTTTATATTTTCTTCTTTTTTTTCCAGACAAGCTCTTTCCACTTTACAACCGCAAGACATGAGATATGACGCGCACCTGACATCATTAGATCCCGGAATGTCAAGCTTGTGCAGGTGAGTCTCACTATAAACCAAACCACAACACAATCAGTTTCTTAGCCGCAGGTAGACACCAAAGCCATGGTAATATAAATAGCTATCCAGTTTGTTAACACACCAACACCAACAATCAATCAAAACACCATCAACTTAACATAAAAGACTACACTAATGAAAGGCACAGGAGTTGAAGTTTCACTATACGCATGACCTACGATGCGCTGCCTTCCCATTTAATCCCCGTTTCTTGGAGTGGCGGGGAAGGTAGCGTGGCAGATGTGGCGGCGAGGAATGCTAGGCGTGAGGGGTTGGAGGCGAGCCCGGTGAGGCAGGCTTGGACGGGGAGTGGAGGAAGGATCCAGCAAGTAGCGGTTCCACAAGTCCAGCGGCCAGTGGTAGCCTTGGCAACACCACTGCCGACTGAGCAACTTCACCACCCTACCATTTCTAAACATTGCGGGATAAATGATTGATACACAACCTGGCGCACTGACTAAAGGTTATACTTAGTAACAAAACAATGTAACAGTGAAGAAGTTGGAAAGTATTGATGGCTACTATGTAAAGTAAAACATGTTGAATGAGCTTATTTCTATTTTGTTATTTATTTATCTACCACGAAGGAAAATATCCAGCGAAATAATGTCAAAATAAGAAGTTAGAAAGTATTGATAGTAGTTAATGGTATGCACTGTGAAATGTTTGGTGGACAGATGATTTTTACTTCATTATTTATTCAGCTGAAGGAACAATAGGATTCAGCAAAAAAAAAAGAAAAAAAAAAAAGACACAATAAGAAAGTAATGGTAGCTAATGATATGAACAGTTAAGATAGACAGATACTTACATCATTTACTGCATTTTTTTTTTTGCCGCAGCAACAAAAAAGATGGGGAAAAAATGATGGGAAAAAATAAAGTGAATTTGAAGGAGTAGGACGCGTTCATAGTACATTTCTTTAGACAGATGACAACATAACTCCTATTGTGGTATTCTGCTTATCATTTGTCAATTTTATACAGATCAATACCTCATGTGGGGATTGAAATAGTACAGACTTTGGCCATTAATCTTCTCACCTCCATAGACGCTTCCTAATATCAATAAAATCGTCTAATATAATCCAAAACTCGCAGTAAAAATGTATCCCAGTACTGAAGGGGTTAAAGCTTGACGTGTATTATCTTATCATCAGAAGGGAAGAACTAAAGAGGTACCGAGTGTGACCCGCCACTTGGAGTTCACGTGGATCTGGGTTTGCTTAGAAATTCGAGTAACATCAGGAAGGGAAAGCTCCGGATGTTGCAATTACTACGCCTCTGCTTGTACTGTGTGTATGTCTGCATGAAACACGATAATGGAGGGAGGGAGGGGTCTGGGGGGTACGGGTGTTCTCTAGTCTGTAAGGGAACATACACACACACACACACACACACACACACACACACACACACACACACACACACACACAGTCAGCCTACTCATGTGTGTGATGTGAATGATCTCAAAATAATTCAGGGAAGAGATATTTTTCTTGAGTATCATAGTGTGTGTGTGTGTGTGTGTGTGTGTGTGTGTGTGTGTGTGTGTGTGTGTGTGTGTGTGTGTGTGTGTGTGTGTGTGTGTGCGTGTGTGTCGGGGTGAATTTTTTCGTCCAGGGGCGGAGACAACAGAGGAACGTTTTTTGGCGTGACAGTCACCACACAATGGCTTCATTCCGTCACTTTTTTTTCTTTCTCTCAGGTGCACATATGTGGCCTGAGCAGACTTTCCACACTAATGGCATTGCTGCATTGTGTCACTCTGGGTGTGTACGTAAGTCTCAGCCACACACACACACAGACACACACACACACACACACACACACACACACACACTCCTAGTCCACGGGTCAGGTCACGTCACGCACAATGAAGAGAACCTGCAGCCTTTCATTTACTGGTGATCACACAATGGATAATTCCCGGCGCTGAGGAACACGCCTGCAGTCAGTCACCACTTCACGATTCGAGGCTATAGCTGGCCTCGTATCATTTCTGCTCGCTCCCAATGAGGCGGGGCAGCGAGGTCAGCCAGTCACGGACGAACTAACCTACCCAACCTACTGACTGGTTTCCTCAAGCTGACCCTTCATGACCGCAGCTGCTCTCTACTCTCTCACTCGCCACTCACCACACTCACTCACTCACACACTCACTCACTCACACACTCACTCACCACACTAGTACTCACACTGCCAGCTGGTCAATGCTCCACCACCACAGGATCTCCAGGGCCGGTGAGAAGCAAAGGAAGCTTACCTGCAACAAAGATAAGGATATGTGAACTCAACACTTACACTCATAAGAACTGAAGAAAATAAAGGAAGCTGCAAGAGGCTGTTAGACCTATTCATGGCAGTTCCTGTGTGAGCACCGCTGCCTAATTCCGCTTAATGTCCTCATCCGTAAACTGGTGTAGTCTTCTTTTAAAGCTCCCTATTGTCTCAGCATTAACAATATGACTAAGACTACATACAGTGTTTCACCTTTATAGTAATTTTACCACTTGAGAACATGGGAATACTGTGTGGTTAACAATTGCTCCCATTGTTTAGGCTGTGTATTTCTTTTTGTGCTGAAATATGCAGAAAATTCACTCATATTCTGCCATATCCCTTTAATTATAAGGCAAAGAATATAGAAAAATAACTCTCTCTCTCTCTCGCTCTCTCTCTCTCTCTCTCTCTCTCTCTCTCTCTCTCTCTCTCTCTCTCTCTCTCTCTCTCTCTCTCTCTCTCTCTCTCTCTCTCTCTCTCGAACAGGCAAATCAATAAAATAGAAATGCTGCAAGAAAAATACAAGCAATTGAACTTAGAAAGCTCTGTCTTCAAACACAACTATAAGAAAGAAGAAAATAAAAACAAAGACAACGAAAGAAAAGAAAAAGAGAAAATGCATGTTAACAATGACCTAAAGCGTTAAAAGTCTCCACAGAATATAACAAAAAAATATTAAAAAGAGGAAAAAAACTAGTTATATCACACAAGCAAACAGCAGATCAAGATAACAAAGTAGAAATATATTATCGATAAAAAGAAGAGAGAAATATTCTTTTAATTTCTTCATCATTAACTTTTAACTCTTGGACATTTAAAAAAGGAATATTCACAAACATTAAGACACATGAAAAAAAAAAATAATAAAAACGACACAAGCTTGATTTAATCCTGTAAACACACACACACACACACACACACACACACACACACACACACACACACAAGCGTCGGAAGTTCCCAGGAATCTTGACACACACGAACGGCGCTGAAAAGTGAGAAAATTGTGACTCGTAGTGGTCGTTCATCACATCAAATGGGCGACTGACCGCTTGTCAAGGCCACTGGGTTAGGAACGTACCAGCAGTAGTAGTAGTAGTAGTAGTAGTAGTAGTAGTAGTAGTAGTAGTAGTAGTAGTAGTAGTAGTAGTAGTAGTAGTAACTTTCTTATATTTGTTGTAATTTTCGCTTTGTTCCATAAATAATACGAGAGAGAGAGAGAGAGAGAGAGAGAGAGAGAGAGAGAGAGAGAGAGAGAACCTACACCCCTAAAATAACCCAAAGTTGATATATACGATACCCCAAAAACAATCAGAACAGAATTCACAAAACAACAAAAACCGTACCACTAAAAACAATTCATCATCTACAGCAATGAGTTCTTTTTCCACCCGTCATCCCGCGAGCACCTGTATTGGAGCAGAGCCACCCTCCCTACACTCATCACTCCTCGCTCTCACTCCTCACTCCTTCACCCCTGACAGTCGTAGTTCGGAATGCCTCCACCTCTTCCTCTCACCCCTGACCCCCGGGTAACAGCGCCTTAGGGTCGTGGGTGCTCAGTCTTCACAAACCCACGCCGATCCACCTTCCCATCCATCCAGCCCATGTACACACCAGCCCATCATATCAGTATGCACATCTGACTTAGTGCATGAGACAGGAAAAGTTAGATAAACCTCTTAGATATTTAAATGGAAGAAGACTCGAGAGTGAGATATATACTAAAGCGGTATAGTGTCCTAATTTATAGAAGAAAATGATCACACGTCCAATATCAGTATGAGACAGGAAAGGAATACACAGAAGATTCAACGGCGCTCTTGAAAAGTTAGGCAAACCTTCCAAATGTGTAAATGCAAGAGGACTCGAGAGTGAGATACATATTAAGGTGGTATGGTGTGGTAATTTATAGAAGAAGAAAATGATCACACGTCCAATACATCTTACATACTCACACATAGCCACCCACACTTTAATATGAGGAAAGAGAGTCGCCATGTACGCCACTGTACGAGGAGAGACAGGGCATCCACTCGGGGTAACGGTTCCTAAATGGTTGGAGTTTCAGAGAGGAGGTCCCCATTAGGTTTAGATGGTCTCCTTTAACCCACAAATTCCCGTAGGAAACCCACATTGTATAAATAAAAGAAAGACTCAACGTAAAGCGAACGCATGATGGTGGATGCAGTAAAATAGAAATGTACAGTATCCTAAAAGTTAATAAAATCATATCACTACATCCACCAGCTACCACATCCACTATTCCAGCATACACATACACGTTTCTAAATATAAGACACCAGGATAGAGTGTAGAGGAAGCAAGGAAGCAAGCAGAACAACAAGATGGTTATGTACTCAACGAAGCAGTGACAACCTGGTAACAGTTAAGTCTCGACGTGTGTTGAGTGCAAGTCTTGAACACTAATTCCCTCCATCCGTCTTTCCTTCCTTTCTCCCTCCCTCCCTCCTTCCCTCCCTCCCTCCCTCCCACCACCGCACAATTTAACACGCAAGAGGTGTGAAAAAGGAAACTGGAATACCGTGGCGTCTGCTGAGTGAGAGTCAAGCCTTCCTTCCTTTTCAACTCAAGCCTTCCGAAACAATTATTTTTCCTTCATACTTTTTAATGGAATTTATGAGCTAAAGGAGACCACCTAATGGAGGTCTCCTATATGAAAGCCCTTAGGATCCCCGAGCGCATGGGTTCGAATCCCGGCTACGGTCTGAGTGGAGATTGGGCGTCCATTCGGGGCAACGGTTCCCAGGTGGGTGGGATTTCAGATAGGAGGTCTCCAGTAGGTGGTCTCCTTTAGCCCATAAATTTACATAAAATGCCCAGATAAAAATAAATAAATAAATAAATAAATTTGTCAATTCTCATCAATCATCCCTACGGACTGCACCAACTCTGAAAAGTGAGTCTGCTCCACACTATTTAAAAAAAAAACTGACAGTTCTTCCTTTCTTTATCAAATCACTTTTCACTCTGCATCGATTCTTATCAACTTGACTCTCTGCGTTGCAATCAACTGAGACGAACCTTTCACCTATGCAGCTAACGCACTTTACTTTACATACACCTGCCCTGCTCACCTTCCCAGCCTCCTGTTATGGCCGTGCCGGGGGAAAAAAAAAACAGAAACCGTGTCTTGTGTTCGCCTTCTTGACTCACTCGTGTGTTAAGAGTAGCCCAAATAAGACTAGTTCTGGAGCAAGCACAGACACACGCCAAGACTGAACGCAGGATTCTCAGGTGTTCCCCAGGGCAGCATTACCTCAAGGAACCTCGTGTCATAAAGGTACATGACGATCTGTTGAACGTTATCTTACAGTGCGTTGAAATCACTTACAGAAAGCTGGTGACGAAGTAATCAGAATAAATAAACTAATTGATCAGATCATTCTTTATCCTTTTTTACTCGATTTTATTGACATTACTAAAGGTCTATGGAGGCCAGAAGCTTAATGGCTAAAGTCTCTACTATTTTAATCCCCACAAGAGTTTCTGAAGCTGTATAAAAACGACAAATAATAAACAGAACAAATATGGAAATTCGTCTCAGTACTGAAGGGATTAAAATGGATATTAAAACTAGAAATTCGTCTAAGAAAGAGACACATACTTAAGAATCTGTGTTAATACGGCCTCTGAATGTTAAAGAATAGTCATAATAAAAAGATTCAAAGCCACGTTATGGTAGTGGAAGAACATTGGGTAATTCTTAAATCTCTGTTAATACGGGCTCTGAATGTTAAAGAATAGTCATAATAAAAAGATTCAAAGCCACGTTATAGTAGTGGAAGAACATTCAGTAATTCTTGATAGTCTCCATCCAGCGTCACCATCCCACACTCTGCCTCGCTCCCTCCTCAAACATTCCCTCTCCACACATTTTTTTCTTCCCTCGGACACTCTTCAAACAACTTTGTTTTTGTTAACCAGAGGCGAAGTTAACGACATGACAGCGCTGAATCTTAATGGATTTTGCCGGTGTGTGTGTGTGTGTGTGTGTTTGAATAACATTTCCTCAAGATAAAGTGATTTTTTATCATTATCTCCTTCCTATTCAAATCTCCCTCTCCCTCTCTCTCTCTCTCTCTCTCTCTCTCTCTCTCTCTCTCTCTCTCTCTCTCTCTCTCTCTCTCTCTCTCTCTCTCTCTCTCTCTCTCTCTCTCTCTCTCTCTCTCTCTCTCTCTCTCTCTCTCTCTCTCTCTCTCTTACATGCACAAGCGCGCGCAGAAAGTGTAACTCTGACTTAATTAAGAGTTGCAGAGTTATTCCTGTCTCTTCTTCGACTCGCTCAGGAGACAAGCTGCCATAATGGACCTAAGTTTCACCTTGCATTAATTATTTGACGCTCAATAAAACCATGTCTTCATTACTATTCTGGTCGTCCTCCATCCTGAAGAAGCTGGATACGTCTGCAATGTAAGACCCCAAGAAAGACAAGAGAAACTGGAAAAAGTCAGTTACACGACAGTCCCTGCATAAACCATACATTTTTTTATATATATGTAAGAAGGGAGCTAATCCGGCCAGGGGAAATATTAAAGATGGTAAAAAAGACCAGTGAAAGCCGGTCCCTAAAAAGTCAAGATGGAAAATTTTAAAGTGGTTTACTAACTCAGCATAGATAACCCCAGTATGGAGTAATTTTATCTATCCCATCTAATGTTATCTTAAGACTTTAGTGATCCGTTATTCTTCTGCTCACATATAACAAATAAAATTATCGCCCAAAAGTAGCTTCTATATTAGTACTCCTTGTTGGCCAAGTCTTCAAATGTTGGTAGTTGTGACAGGACTATCTATCGGCTTCATCGCAAGTGGTGAACAAACAACATGACTGGTTTTGTTGCTCTACTAGTCTACTTAAAACTACAGTGGCAGAACGAAAAAAAAATATATAAAAAAAACTGGTCACAAATGTACAACTAATGAACCACAAGGCACATCTTTAAATCACTGTTTGTCATTTTAATCATGTCGGTTTCCAATTATCTCAGGTACGCTAAAGAAAAAGAAAATTGCTTAGTACAAAAATTTAAAGTTCATTTTACTAAATAATTTGGAAATGTCCATCCCTGCATTCTGTTCAGCCGTGGACGGATACACTGTCTGCTGTGAAGAGGTTCAATAAACTTCCTTGACCTGCTAACTAGGGTTTTTCTGGGGCGTCACTTGGGACTCGCCATCAACGTGTTAGAACTTCCATAAGAGTGATGGCAGAAAGCGTTACCAAGCAGGAAACTGTGTCTGATGTTTGACGCCACACCCTATATGTCCCTAATCCGTGATATCTGCCAGCTGCCATCACACCACAAACACCTCGCCACTGTCCCCCGGCAAGGTTTCATGTCAAGAATAACAGACACATGACGGTGCGGAACTCGCAACGCCATTCAAGAAAAATGTATCTGACAACAGCTTACAGTTGAGATCCAGCGCGCTGACCCATTATATCCAGTGTGTGATAGATGATTCGGGTGATGAGCCAGCAATACACCAGCACCCACCGGCAACAGACAACCACAAGTTAGCTACACAAGCATACCACACCAATACAAATGTCTACAACCTGTCACTTATTCATTTAACATTCCACGTAATGATGTGTGTGTGTGGCGTGGGCCAGGACTGCACCGTGTATTGGCAGCACTAGTAAAGCAAGGACTGAACAGCGCCTCCCTCATAAACTTGGCTGTGGTCTCGTCGCCACAGCGCTGCGGTCGCCCGAGAACTGGGTTACCTTGCCCCTGAACCTCGCCGACTCTCCCGGGGCCGCTGCCTTCCGGTAAAGTGGCGCCAAGGACCTCACACACACACACACACACACACACACACACACACACACATACACACATACACCAAGCGTGGTGGTTGAGTCAGCGACTATAATCACACAGGTCTCCAACACCCGAAGGCAAGGAATGAACATGTTCCACCTCCTTTCACTTGGTTTATTCAAAGGAAAACAATAGAGACACTAGACAATGAGTGACCGCTGTTCCAAGCGAATCATGGAAGGGAAAACCTGTTCCCTGAATGTTATGCGGCGAGACACGACTGGAAGGTCACCTGTGAAACACCCACCTGAAAAAGAGCCTGGGCCATTGGCACCATGGAGCATTGTCAGGAAAGCTTTATACTAAAAACCAATGACCCAAAATGTATCGGTCCAGTAATGATGCTTGTCACGCCTCCCACAGACTATAATAACGAGAGCTGCCTTCAGTCACGGCAGCCAGGAGTGCAATGAAAACGAGCTATTTACGCACATGTCACGATCTACAGTTAGTCTCAGGAGTTCCCTCAGAAGGAAAATATCATGAGAACGTTATTCAGTTACACACAGTACAATGAGACAGCCTTGGAGGGCCTTGGAGAGGGACCAAGAGTGGCTTAACCTTGAGGCGCGATTCATCCGTCAGACTTCCCACAGAAACAAGATAATGCCATCACCGGCTGGGGCGAGGGAGGATAAAAGAGAGTGAGCGCCTGCTGCAGGCCTAACGTCACTCTCCAGAACTTGAAAGAGAGTAAAACTTAAATATTACATGAACTATATAAGACTGCAGCCCACATGAAAAAAATATATATATATAATCACTAATATCTGTTACGTTTCACACAGAGTTGAACCTTTTTAGAACGACAAAACACAGGGTACGTAGACACAGAACGAGTCATCCGTATCGGTTGGCTGGCTCTGTGGTAGCCCTAAGGGAAGGAGAACGTACAGCACACTGTGTAGAAGAAAGAAGCGATTGTATAATAGGGAATACTTGAAGGGAAACAATGCATCACTTCTCACGGATTTAATGCGTGTCTGTTTCAGTGCTAAGCGGTGAAGGCCAAGGCTGCCAGCACGCCGCGCAGCGGGAATCGCGGCCAGGGAAGCAAGGTGAGCAGCAGCAGCAGCAGCAGCAGCAGCAGCAGCGGCGGCGGCGGCGGCGGCGGCGGCGGCCGGAAGTATGAAGCGTTTGTTGAGAAAGTTTGTGACTCAGGAGAGTAGCGGGGACGCGGCTGTGTCTACTTTCCCCGCCATCACCGCTGACGTGTGCTGCCTGCGGGAGGAGGCAACACACCTCCTGCCGAGCCCTCCACTGGGACACGGCTGATGGGATTCTATGAAGTGCTAGTGGTGGTGGTGGTCATGGTGAGCGTTGAAGCTGCTGCTGCTGCTGCTGCTGCTGCTGCTGCTGCTGCTGCTGCTGAAGATGATGATGATAATAATGATGATGATGGTGGTGGTGGTATGACTTAACATTTTTTCCCCCCACCTTCTTACGAGTGGAAGAGGCCGACCGCAAAATCAACGTATGATTTAAGAACTCTTTTTCCTTGCTATGAGTGAAAGAGGCCAACCAACGGCACAAAATATAGACTAAAACACAAATCAAATAACACAAAACACAACATTACACTCCCTCAGGCACATGACACAAAAAATCCACACGAGATACATGATATCCTCGAGAGAGAGAGAGAGAGAGAGAGAGAGAGAGAGAGAGAGAGAGAGAGAGAGAGAGAGAGAGAGAGAGAGAGAGAGAGACTAACCCCTTTAGTACTCGGACGCTTCTTCTCATCTATTCTGTTTATTATTTGTCGATTTTACACAACCTCATAAATAAAAGCGAGGATAAATTACCACAAATTCCGGCCATTAATCTTCTGACCGCCATAGATCCATATCAGTAAAATCGTCTAATCACACGCAAAAGTGGTAAAAATATGTCCCAGAACTGAAGGGGTTAAGAATACAAAGCCGAGGGAAAACACAATACACTAGACAACACAAACCATTAACACTACATCTCTGAAGGGGCATGACAGAAGGAAGGCACTCCAGACCTGTGTTATCTCCCTCCAGACGCGTAAAAACAAACTACTGACGCTGACGACCAGTAATGCTGAGGGGAATACAGGCAGGTAGAAAAACAGAAGCAAAGAAGCTGCAGACACAAAAATATCGTCTCGTTATGAGTTGCGAGTCAAGTCTTGCGTAAATCTAGTAAAAATGAGAGAGAGAGAGAGAGAGAGAGAGAGAGAGAGAGAGAGAGAGAGAGAGAGAGAGAGAGAGAGAGAGCACAACTTTCTCTCAGCGGACTCGGTCAGGATCAGCGCCTTGTAAACGGGACGTGTCTAGTATTATACTCAGGTACACACACATTCCTGGGCTCCCTCCTCCGCGCCACCCTACACACACTTTCAAGCTTATGCCCTACATTGACTGCATGTACTCCATCGTCCCCAGCAGCTTCAGAAACTCACGTGGGGATTAAGATGATACAGACTCTGGCTATTTATCTTCTGACCTCCATAAACTCTTGCTAATGTCAATAAAATCGTCTTATCACATCCAATACTCGTGGTCAAAATGTGTCCCAGTACTGAAGGGGTTAAGAACGTAATCTAGGACACTCTAGGTACTCTTCGCATTTCTGATATTATTATTACTCGCTACACCTCCTTTATATTCTATTTTCATCAGTAATTATTATAGTGTTCTTCTTCTTGATAAATACATAAACTTTTCAAGCCAAAAATATGACTTTCCGGGTATCAATTTCAGAGTGGTTTTTTTTTATTGGTATTTCGTTCATTATGATCTTAATTTTTCTAATAATCTTACTTAATCCCTTCAGTACCATGACGAGTTTTTATATTCATTCTGCTTACTATTTGTTGATTTTTTACGGCTTCATAAACCCATGTGGGGATTAAAATAGTAGTCTTGTCATTAATCTTCAAACCACCACAGATCTTTCCTAACGTCAATAAAATCGTTTAATACCACTCAAAACTCGTGGTAAAAATGTCCCAATACTGAAGGGGTTAGTTAATACAAAATTACTCCAAGTCCCAACATCAAACTTACTTACCCGTACCTTATATGTTTCTCTCACGATGTCAGTCGTCGCTATATAATCGCATTTTCTTAAACAGTATTGAGACGAACTTGAAAAAAAAAATAATAATAAATAATAATAATAATACACACTCTATAGACAAGAAATTATGACTTACTAACACAGTGAAAACGCTGATTAATATAATTTCTGACTTCCTATTGTACTGTTCTCTACAGAAATTGGCATCTACAGCAGGTCATATTTCCCAGTTTTCCTTGGCTAGAGCGCCTCTTACATAGAAATTATTCCTCTACATCGCAGCATAGTCTATCGTTACATCATTCTATTTTCGTAATCTGTATTGGTAACCTCACTGCTATTTTATCTTTTCACTCCTCTTCACTTCTTCGCTCACTCTTCTCTTCAGACATAATACTAATGCAAGTTAACTTCTAAAGAGCATCATCTATTGATAAATTTAATATTATTTCATTTTTTCATTCCCAACTCTTCTCTTAGACAACTAATGCAAGTTAACTTCTATACAGCATCATCTGTAGATAACCTTATGTTATTTCTTCATCTTTTCATTCCCAACTCTTCTCTTCACCCAATTCGAATGCAAGTTAACGTCATGGACACCTCAAACTGAAACCTTCGGAGAGTCCATGTAAGTAATGTACGTATGTTTGCATCAGCTGGCGGTATCTAAACACGCCTTGACCACCACATCCACTGCACTGACCGCTCCTCCACGCCCCCGCAAGAACACAGCAGAGCCACAGCAGCAGACCCAGATGTACAGGAAGTAAAACACTCGGCCGACTTATTACAATTCAGGTTAATCTTGGCACACAGTCATGTCAATAACAATAATAACCTAGTGACTTCTTTACTGACTTTACGGAAGTGTACATATTACCAATCAAAGGACATTATGCGAGACTTAAAAGGGAAAAAGAAGAGACCTCAAATTCATTTACATGGTGACATTGTTATAGAGAAGCGTTTAGACAATAATTAAAGGACGGCTGACCGAATGACTAGCAAATATTAGCGCCTTAACAACGAGGTCATAAGGCGCCGGTCAATTGAAGGAGGTTACAGAAAGCCTCGGAAAAAGGGAAAGCATTATGACCTCAAATCCACTTCCTTATTCCAGACATTACTGTCGTCATTCTAAAGAGGCGTCATTCGTCCCAATTAAAGGAGGTTACAGAAAGCTTGGCAAGAGGGAAAGCAGCGGCGGTAGAGGCGACGGCAGCAGCATCGCGACACCCTAAGCTCTCTCTCTCTCTCCCTCCAGGACTGCGCGTGGCCAGGGGCGGCGAGTGGCGGCGGCGGCGGCGGCGGCGACCACATACCAGCTAACACAGTGGCCTACATTTGACTCCCTCCCGCGAACCCACCCACCCACCCACTCGCCACTCACCCTCTTCTTCTTCCTCCTCCTCCTCCTCCTCCTCCTCCTCTCCATCCACCTCCTCACCGCACAGCCCACACACCCACCGCATATCCTCCTCCCATCCACATGCCTACCACACGCCCCACGTACACCCAACACCACCCACCCACTGCAGCCTCTATTAACTCCATTCATCCACCTATCCACTGTCCCATTCACCCATTCACCCATTCAGCCGGTGAAGGTTACGGAAAAGGAAAAATAATAGGGGTTGTTTGCTTTTATTTCCCGCTGTTGGGGGAGAGAGAGAGAGAGAGAGAGAGAGAGAGAGAGAGAGAGAGAGAGAGAGAGAGAGAGAGAGAGAGAGAGAGAGAGAGAGAGAGAGAGAGTGTGTGTTCATTCGACAATTTTTATCATCCTCTCGATAATTACCAAGAGAGAGAGAGAGAGAGAGAGAGAGAGAGAGAGAGAGAGAGAGAGAGAGAGAGCGCCAGACAGTAACTTCAACAATACAATCTTCCCCACCAATCCCACCCCATCCCTCATAGACGATCTTATTGACATTAGGAAGGATCTGAGGTAGGATCTATGGCCAGTCTACAGTTTTAATCTCAATTTGAATTTCCGAAGCTGTACAAAATCGCCAAATAAGAAGCTGATATAAAAATGCGTCCTTGTACTGAAGGGTTAAGGCTGGTGGTTGCTGCTATACTGGTGATAGGTACGTAAGACAAGGGACATTGATAACCTGTGTTTTAATTGGTATGGCTGTGTTTGTGTTTGTCATTGGTGTTGATAGTGGGATGTTATTGTTGTTGTTGTTGTTGAGAGAGAGAGAGAGAGAGAGAGAGAGAGAGAGAGAGAGAGAGAGAGAGAGAGAGAGAGAGAGAGAGAGAGAGAGAGAGAGAGAGAGAGAGAGAGAGAGAGAAAGTGGGGAGAAAAAGAGAAAGAGAAAGAAAGAATAATATATGAGAGTAGTATATATATACAATATAAACACACACACACACACACACACACACACACACACACACACACACACACACACACACACACACACACACACAGGGCGGAGCTCTTAACCCTACACCCACATGGGGGCAAGGAACTTCAATATTTTGGCAAAGTTAAAAGTTAAAAGAAAAGCTCAAGGAATATTGGGTAAGTTCAGATCCTTTGAAACAGACTAGCGGCGTGGAGATGTAAGGAGGAGACGGTTGAAAAATAACAACATACAAAATGAAGGAATATTTACCGAGCTTTGAGTAACTAAATTAGATTATGGTGCCCTATCATAAGTAAACATTCAAACATTGTCCAGAAAGTCTCAAATTAAAACAGGAACCAGTGGAATGTTAGTTGAATCTTAAGTAACAAGACAAAGATAGCATAGTTCACTTATAGCCAGTACAGAGTTCATGTTTATCACAGAATGAGATCCGACTGTGGCTCCTTCATTAGCGGGGCTCCTCCTCCTCCTCCTCTTCCTCCTCCTTGGGATCCGTAGCAAGCCCATTGTAACCCCGCCATCTACATTAGCCTCCTAGATTTTGAGATAAGCTCTGAAGTTGATAAATGAGTCAGCGTCTAAATATGGCCCTAATTAGGCTTACTAAAGAATATGATATATTTCAGGATGCTCACAACAGAGAAAGGACATGCAGTTCCATACCAGAAAGTTTAGTGTGCACATTTTCACAAATCGGATCCTTTCGTTCGCCTCTTTCGGGTCAAGTTTCCTAAGATAAATAGAGCGGTGGATCCGAGTGCCGCTAGGAGGAGACGAGACATGTAGAAGTGGCAGGACAGACAGATAGACATACACATAAGTCAGACATGTAAAACAGCGCAGGAGAAATACGAGTGGGATATAACTGATATGGTTTTGTGGATTGAAATTGCTGAGTAAAGAAAAAACACGAAGAAAATTAGATGAGATGAGAGTGGTTCACAAAATAAGAACAGAACAGATAGTGGATAGTGAAATGGACTTCGCAGCCGCGCAGTTAGTGTGAATAGAGGAGAAAGCTTCAGGTTGTTAGATAGATTTATGGGTGAGGAGGATGACAGGGAGTGGTATTACGTCCACACCAGCTGCCCTGTGAGAGCGAGAGAGAGAGAGAGAGAGAGAGAGAGAGAGAGAGAGAGAGAGAGAGAGAGAGAGAGAGAGAGAGAGAGAGAGAGAGAGAGAGCCTGCCTGCCATCTGCTAGTATTCTGCAGTATTCTTGTGTTGTTCAATTACAATTACTAGAGAAGAAATGTGTATGATAGACAGACTGATGATACAGGTGGCAGATAGCGTCCGGTTAATAAGAGATGCGCTGGCTAGTAGGACGGTAAAATAAAATAAACAAGTAACATACAGATGACATGAACAAATGGTAAAGATTAATACTTCATAGAATACTGGAGAATCAATCAATCATAAGGTTATTTTTTTTATCTAAGAGGGAGAACCTGGCCAAGGGGAACGAAACTAGAAAAAAAAATAATAATTTATCAGTTCACTTAAAGGTCCAAAGAATTAACCGAAAGTCGAGTACAAATATAACACAATAATGAATAAATAAACTGATCATCTCGCACATAGACAAAGAAATTCAGAGATGAATGGAAAAATAGAATAAAAAAATATACGATACTAAAAAAAACATTGAAAAACATGAACTAGATAGAAAAAAAAGACAAACTCACCAAAACAAACATCCACTTTCTTGACAGACAACTTAACCTAAAAAACAAAACACTGGAAGCTCCTAAAAATGAATACATAAAAAATAGAGAAATAAATAGAAAGAATAAAACATAAACTAGATAGAAAAAAAGAAGGCGAACTGACAGCGATACAAACAAACCAACACAAGGGAAGCTACAAAATAAATAAATAAATAAATGAAATAAAACAAAAATATATATAAAAACAGAAAACAATGAACTAGACAGAAAAAAAGAAGGTAAAACTCACCAAAACAAAACATCCACTTTCTTGACAGACTGACAGCGACACAGACAACTTGACCACAAAAAGAAAACACACACAAACACACACACACACACACACACACACACACACACACACACACACGGGAAGCTACTTTAAAACTTGCAATTTCACTCGACACAATAAACAACTACGTGACAAGGAGAGCCTGACATTAATCAAGACAAGAAATACACCCACAACAAAAAAAACGTGGGAAGATGCGGGCCACTGACTACTATGACAATAATAACGTCGATAAACTAAAAGCTGAGTAAAGAATCGCATGGAATAAAAACCTGCCTTCCTCAGCCTGCCTCAGACGACTGCCTTCGGGTATGTATGTTAGAATGTCGTGACCATGACTCGGCTGTGTGGAAGAGACAAGGAGCGCTCCGTCAGAACCACTACTGGGAATATTAACCCCTTCAACATCATGACGAGTTTTTTTTTATACTCATTCTGCTTACTATTTAGTGATTTTATACAGTTTCAGAAACTCATGGGGATTTTGAAATAGTGAAGACTACGATTATTAGTCCTCCAACACCATAAATCCTTGCTAATGTCAATAAAATCGTCTCATCACACCCAGAACTCATGGCAAAAATGTGTCACGATACTGAAGGGGTTAAGGCGCGTATTCTCAAACACTTCTGTGCTTCACCCGCACTATTCTAAAAGGCTTTACTTAAATCGACACGAGTTTTTAAGGTGTTTCTACGACTCCAGAGGCAGAGTGACAGGGAAAATAGTCGTGGTGAGACAGCAAAGCGTTACTGAATACCGACCTAAGTCACTCGTGTAGGAATAAATATAAACACTAACGTCTTACTCCAGCAGCCGCAAACGTCAGCCTGAGAGAGAAAACGGGTTGTCATTTCTGTCCGCAAACAAGCATAACGTCTCCTCCACGGTCTGATTTGAAGTGAGAGAGACCACAGCAGGCAGAGCAGCACCTAAAAATAAGTTAATTCAAAACAGATGACTCCGTTTTACTTCGTCCATCCACCCATCCTTTGCTACAAACGTTGATTTCCTACTCAGTGACTTTTCCTCCAATCTCAAAATCTGAAAGTGGATCGGAAAATCAACCCTTTCAATACTGGGACGCATTTTAACCACGAGCTTTTGGTGTGATTAGACGCTTTTATTGACATCATGAAGGGTCTACGGAGGTTAGAAGATTAAAGGGCCAGAGTCTGTACTATTTTAATCCCAACATGAATTTCGGAGGCTGTATAAAATCGCTAAATGATAAGCAGAATGAATATGAAAACGCGTCATGGTACTAAAGAGGTTAAACACAAGTCTTTAACATTAGTCTCTCGTCCTTTCTCTTGCCTATCTCCTTTGTGCTTTGTGTCATGTCCTTGGCCGGTACTCCCTGTTTCCTCTGGCCTCATCGCCTTGAGGTACTGGTAACAAAACAAAGAGTTCCCAACACTGCTCTTTCTTATTCCCAGTGTACCTGTAATGACTGACTCGGATGATGTTTTTTGACGGGCACCTCCTTCCTCTATCCATCCCCACTGCCTGAAGGGACTGGTAAGAAAACAAGTGAACTCTCAACACTGCTCTTTCACTTCCTCCATTCATCTTTGGCAAATGACATGGATGGTGAATGGAATAGCGACTCCCATCCCCTCTTCTTTTCTTCCCATCTCGATTTTCACAATGGGTATCTTAACAAAAGGGTTCTCAGTATTACTCATCATTCTCTTCGTTCTATCCTCAATGTCTGACCTACTTAAACCCCTCAGTGCTGGGACACATTTTTACCACGAGTTTTACGTATGATGGGACGATTTTATTGACATTAGGAAGAATCAATGGAGGTCGGAAGATTAATGACCTGAGTCTGTACTATCTTAATCCCCTCACGAGTTTCTGAAGCTGTATAAAATCGAGAAATAATAAGCAGAATAAATATCAGAATGTCTCAGTGGCGAAATACGAGTATAATTCCGCTATTTTTACGTCACAAGTCAATTCAGTCGATCAGTCAGTCAGTTAGTCAGGTGATTCATGTCTTCTCTGTACTAGACGAGTGGGAAGGCAGGTGGACATTTAGCAAAGTATAACAGCGACACCAAACAACAAAACTAACCCTCATTGATGTGTAGGTGAGCAGTAGACCTCAGCAGCAGTCCTCATCCTCCTTTTCCCCTCCCACAGCCTCAGGTGTTACGAGGTATGCACTTAGCGATGTCCTGTCACCCCTCCCCCTCTCTTCCTACCTCCGCCCACCACCACCCACCACGCCCCTTCCCTCCTACCTGGCCTCCTGCACACCTTTCCTCATTAATCACGGAATTCCAGCCTGGCCTAAATTTATATAACTACTTGTCCCCATTCATCACCTCGACCGTGGCCCATTTCTCTCTCTCTCTCTCTCTCTCTCTCTCTCTCTCTCTCTCTCTCTCTCTCTCTCTCTCTCTCTCTCTCTCTCTCTCTCTCTCTCTCTCTCTCTCTCTCTCTCTCTCTCTCTCTCTCTCTCTCTCTCTCTCTCTCTCTCTCTCTCTCATGAATCAAGTAGTTCATCTTTTGTGGTTGGTTAAAAATTGTCAGGTTCCCACGAGTCGGATGTTAAGATTAATGAACTTCCCGCGTATAGACTGTGTAGACAAGATAGAGAAGAAATAAATAAAGTAATCCCAGCGTAACAGTTCATTATTCATCTCTGTATACGATAAGATACCCGTAGATTTCTCTTTGTTGTGGCGTAAAATCAAGTATAATTACGCCCAACTGGAGAGACTGTGGTGTGGTGTGGTGTGGTATTAAAGGGTAAACTAACTAACGGCTGCTTTTCTTCCCGTCTACGGAGCGGGACTTTGAGACACGAAGGCAATTAATACAGACTTGTGGAGTAACATAATGCTATCAGTGGGGAGAAAAGTACTCGGAAAAAAAAGTTAAATTAAAAATGAAGTATAATGATAGTAAATAAATGAAAGGGAATCGTTACAAAGACTAGATTCCTACTACTACTACTACTACTACTACTACTACTACTACTACTATTACTATATGATTTCTAGGCCCCACCATCATCATCTTCCAGGATATATCACCATCAATAAATAATAAGACAGCCAGCACTTTAACCCTTCTTTTCCGATACGGGTTGTCCATAAATCAAGTGAGCAAGGGAAGGCATAGTGGCAATACCCATAAACCTCATCCCTTAGGCCGACGGTTCCCTAACTATCTTATATGACGCCCCTTATTACTTCTAACAGACCCGCCCTCCTCCTTCCCTCCCTCCCTCCCACCACAACCAGAACTGTACAATATAATCAGGATGTCCTGTACTAAATTGATATATATTTCGTGACGTCTATTTCTGAAGTAGCTGGAGATTATCTTAATATTGTATGGCTTAGGAAAGTGAGGTGGTTCTACGTCCGACTGATACAAAACAGGAGGGATATTTAAGGTAACACTTATACATCTCATCAAGAAGAGAAGAACCTAGACTAAGAAGGGAAGAATAATTCAAATAAACTCTAGAACGTGTGATTTGAAAAAAAAAAAAAAAGTAGAAGAGGAAAAGAATAAGAAAGAATTGAAAGAAGGGAATAGGTCAAATCTAAGAGAGGAGCCGATGATGCACAAAAGAGCAAAGTTTTCAGCAGCGACTGGCCCAGGTGTGGTATTCCATGGTTACAGAAGGAAGGTCATTAACCGTCCTAATAACATCTGACTGGAAAAAATTACATACTTCATACAATCCATCTTCTTCATCCGGCCAACATCACACAGGTAAGACTAAAGCCGTGACTGACCAAGGTGGCCCATTTCAGGGTTAGGAAAATGGCTTAATTGGTCCTAATAATATTACCACATATACGAGACAGATAGACATACTACGGGGCAGTCCGCTCCATGGATAGGACTACAGCCTTGACTGAATGAGGTGGCGCATTTCAAGAGTCAGGATAATTAGGTCATTTCCTGTCCTACATTTTATAAGAGTGAGTGACTGAATCTCGTACATTTCGCTCCTCCTCGTCTAATTATAACGAGACTAATGATTACACACTTCACTGGTAAAGATTTGGAACTTCAAGATTAGAAAAGTTAGATTCTTCAGAAAATAGTTAGTCATATCAAAACATAACAGAAAAAAAAACTTTATACGTACACTTGATGAACACCACGTGGTAAAAGTTCTCCAATCCCACAAATGCCCACAATACAAAGCCTCACATTATTGCAGCGTCTACATAACAAATCCATCAAGTTTGTCATACGAGTAGAGGAAAGTCTGATAACTCCAACGTTTCACCCTTTCCCTTCACACGACCATCACGCTCCCAAACTACAACCCAAACTGCGATATTTCAGGCAAGTAAAGTGAGAACGTTGCCCGTCATTTTAAAAAGACCAGACATGAAATACGCCAAACGCTACACCCTTTTCTGTCTGATAACCACTACACCCCATCACTACTACAGTCGTGGGTGGCCAAGCTGCGATATTCTAGGCAAGTAAAAAGAAATCGTCGTTCGTCATATTAACGAGGCCGAACATGAAATACTCCCAACGCCTTACCTTTTTTTTTTTTTTCATCTGCTGATCACCCCAAGACTAAAGCCGTCCGTGGCCAAGGTGCAGTATTTCAGGGTTAAGAAAATGAGGTAATTGTCCAAACTATTAACATATTTCAGCCTGGAGGCCGCCACTCCCCGCTGTCAGTGTCAAGGGAACCACCACACGCACCATCTGTCCGCCGCGGTACTGGCTGACGAGCAGTACTGTAGGCCGCCACTCCCGCCGCCACGCCACAACGGGAACGCTCACACGGCAGATGGTGGACGTCCGGACTCCTGCAGTGACGGGATGGCCCCACGCCGCGCCCTTCCTCCACGCATTAGTAGAAAGCACAAGCCACAACACGGATGCCTCAGGTTTCCCACCAAAAAAGTAATACATCGTAGGTTGTCACTGCTGGTTTGTCGGTATTTTTCTTACTGACGTCTCATCACAGGTGGTCGTCAAGGCGTACAGCAAGACACCTCACACCTTCCCGCCAAGTCAAGATACTGAAAAGGTCTCAACACTTTTCACGTTTAATAGAATGTTAAGTAAGTTTAATAGAATACCTGTGAGGGGAAGTGACACCACAATGGATGGCCGAGTATGATTTAAATCGTTAGAAGCATTTCCGGTTGTATTTTAGTTAAGTAAAATCATAATTCCTCAGATAAAAGAAAGGAAAAAACTCCATTTCTTTACAACCTGTTTACGGATTAGCATCGCAATGGATCTTTTTTTTAATCACCTTATATTCCTCTCTTCGCCAGTTTCCCTATTTACATTAAAAAAATAACCATATTTATATCATTAACACTTTCAGTACTGGGACACATTTCCATATTCATTCTGCTTATTTGTCGATTTTATACAGCTTCAGAAACTCAGATTCTGGCCATTCCTCTTCTGGCCTCCATAGACCCTTCCTTATGCCAATCAACTGTAATAAAATGCATTCCAATACTGAAGGGGCTAAGAATGTGAGAAAATAATTGAAGCTGCAAGAAACCATCAGGCCTACACGTGACTGTCAATAGTAACACGTTGTACCTAATTATCTCCACCCATCATCCTCTTTCATTAAGAGTCAAAGGTTTAATTAACATAATAACAGCAACCACTACATGAGAAACGAATTTCACTACCTACTTCTATTTCTTTTCTTCCAAACTCAGCCCATATCCTTTATAATTACAGTCATTTTGTCATCATTTTACTTGACAAGACAGCGACATAATTACAGCCGTATTCAGAACGTGAGCACGTGTGTGTGTGTGTGTGTGTGTGTGTGTGTGTGTGTGTGTGTGTGTGTGTGTGTGTGTGTGTGTGAGTGTGTGTGTGTGTGTGTGTGTGTGTGTGAATGTGTGTGTGTGTGAATGTGTGTGCGTGTGTGTGTGTGCAAGCGCGCGCCAGTGTCAACCACAAATCAGGACAATGTAAACGAAATTGATGTGCTTGTCTGTCTGACTGTCTGTATGTGTGTGTGTGTGTGTGTGTGTGTGTGTGTGTGTGTGTGTGTGTGTGTGTGTGTGTGTGTGTGTGTGTGTGTGTGTGTGTGTGTCACAGATGGAATGTGGGGCAGAACGGATGCGGGAAGGCTGTGTGTGTGTGTGTGTGTGTGTGTGTGTGTGTGTGTGTGTGTGTGAACATATTGAGATAGGTGTGTGTGGCCGAGTGGGGAGGGGAGGGAGAGATGGAGGGAGAGAGGGAGGGCGTTAGCAGTTAAGCATGTAATCACTTCCCCCCTTCCCCCCCTCCAGACTCCTCAGCCAAGCAGGTAAGCAGATGACGGAGGGAAGGACCACACACACACACACACACACACACACACACACACACACACACACACACACACACACACACGAAGGGAAAACTAGATAAATATAGACGAGAAGACGAGACCACAAAATTAAAGTACAAGGCCTTTGAACAACTACTAGGCCAGTACAATTAGGCAATTACACACACACACACACACACACACACACACACACACACACACACACACACACACACACAACAGATCGCCCCTACTCACGATATATAGGAAAGGAAACACTCAATAAGTCAATAAATAAAACAAAGAAGAAATCTGAATTAAAAAAACACAAACAAAGAAGAAAAAGAAATCGTAACTTGACGACCATCACTTAAATATCAAGAGACAAACAGGACAGAGAGAGAGAGAGAGAGAGAGAGAGAGAGAGAGAGAGAGAGAGAGAGAGAGAGAGAGAGAGAGAGAGAGAGAGATGCCGTGTCGGAAACTTTCAGGAACAAAACAAAAATAACAACAACAAATAGACGACCTCCTACGCTGCCTCCTACACTCCCCGTATGTCCTTTAAAGCAAGTCTCTCTCTCTCTCTCTCTCTCTCTCTCTCTCTCTCTCTCTCTCTCTCTCTC
>CM035188.1:6230849-6269627 GCA_020233015.1 Callinectes sapidus | reverse complement strand
ACGCTCTCTCTCGCTCTCTCTCTCTCTCTCTCTCTCTCTCTCTCTCTCTCTCTCTCTCTCTCTCTCTCTCTCTCTCTCTCTCTCTCTCTCTCTCTCTCTCTGTTTTCCCTGGCGTTTTATCATGAAACTAATGCCTTACTATATACAAAACCTTCTTAATTAATATAGAAATAGGTTGATCAATTCCCAGAACATAGTAGAAAATATTGTCATGAATCTTTATACTGCCATGGTCGTCCATGGAGGGAAGAGAAATATAGTTTGCATGAACATAGAGAAAAATAAATAAATAATATGAAGTCGATTAACATAACTAAGAACAAAAAAATATATCGAAAATTTGTTTAGGGATAATGAGGGGAAAATGTCAAATACTGGAATTAAACACTTCAAAACAACAAAACACAACGGCAATTAGAAAAGAAAATGAGGATGTGTGCCAGAGAATACGGAAAGCAACCTGTCGAGCTCAGTTTTCTGGTTCACCAAGGCTTATGTAGATTGCTCTGCTCAGGTGTGGATGAATGAGGTTTAGTATACCCGCTGGACCTGGCTGGGTGGGGTGGGAGAGCCTGGTGTGAGGGGGGGTGGGGGGCTTGTGAGAAAGGAAGAAGCAGCCTAGCTCAAGGATCATAGTAACATTGTATCATAGAATCATCACTTTTTTTCCCCTTCTTGTTTAGTCAGCCGAATAGCAAGAGCGAAAAGTGACTAAAAAGATTAATACATGTAGCACCTAACATCGGTCAGGAATCGTATTTTGAAACGCTTCGCTCTTATTAGAACTACAAAGGTTATGAATGATTTATGTCCTTTCTTTTTCCTTTTTCTTTTCAATAGTACAGAATTCTTTCCAATTAAACCTGAAATCGAGGGATACAAATTGAAAATATAATAATTCAATACTGCAATAACTTCACAGCAATGTCAAAAAACTGTCCATATGATGTTAAGAAGTCGAAATGCTTGGAAATTCAGTCCCTAAGAGCTGCGTGCCCCGAGGTGGTGGCCAGCCAGTGGTATGTTTGTGTACCCACTACCCAGCCAAACCCTGACTGACCCACTTCAACCTCGATACTACAATATTTAGAGACAGACGCGTTGACACTGAAATACTTATAAAATCTTATGTACGGTTAACATTTTAGAAAGAGGTTATTTCCGTGCGGTATAGATAGAAAGCGAGTAAAGGTTATTTCCTGGAAGGTTAAGGTAAGGTAAGGGTCACATATATCGATATCATTTTTCTCTCGTTTCTCCTTTGAATTTTCACGGCACTGAACGTCAAGAAATTACTTTAGATTACTTTTTTTTCTATTATTATTCATTCTTTTTCTCCCTCATAATCAAATAACCTTAACACAGCTCCCATACGTCACACACACCCACATCATTACTGACCGCGGTAACTTCACAACACTACACCAACTTACTACCACCACGTTCTCCTACATACTGCAACATCTTTCACAACACTGCAAATGATATGAACACACCTCATTCACCTATACCGAAGATGCTAACGTTTATCCAGGAAAGCCGGCCACCCACACACACTCACCTAGTCCCAAGATGAACGTTTCTCCCGCGCTGTTCTTAACCAAAAGCAAGTAGCAGTATTCCAGCAACTTCAATATGTTTCCCTGAAGGTACTGAAGTGTCCTGCACCCACTCACACTGCCCCGTTAGAGCTTGGAAACATGAATAAGAACAACACAGAGGTCACCAGGAGACATCACACCACTCGCAATCTTCAAAGAGCACTGACTGGTAAGAGGCGGATCGCTCTTCCCATCTTCCGAGACTTCCTTCTCCCTCAGCCAGGCAACGTGGACGACCTAAAGTGTCGTACATCCTACCCTCTGCTATAAACCGCCTCTGCTCAGCGATTCTCCCAAGTAACAAACCAAACAAGGGAACTCTACAACTAAGGAGGCTACTAACAATAGAGGCTGAACATATCAATTACTACATAGCCGCAAACCTCTACATGATATTGCAGTGATTAATGTATTCCAGCAACACTCGGAAGGTCTACGTCTGGCAGGGTGAAGCAGCAAAGGCAAGATTTGGTCAAGGCAGAAAGTGGTGATCCGGGAGGGACTGGGCGGGGCGGGGATAGTGAATAGGAGAGAGTAGACGGAGGGAGAACGCTAATTTGAACCTAGCCTAAGAATAAGTAATAGACTACAGCATACCTTACATATGCAGGTTATTGGAACCTACCGCAGCTGTTAGGGACGAATACTTACTAGAGGTGTTTGTCCATTTCTGTTTCTCCACTTCTCTTCCGTATTTCCGTAACATTCCAGTTCCACATACAGTATACAGTATGTATCATTCCCTCCCTCACCCATTTTCTATTAATTATATTTGCATGCATCAACCTAATTTTGTCCTCTGTGCAGTTTCATTAATGATTTCACCTTCCATATCTCACTGCCATCTACCAATCTACCCAATGCTGCAGAGATGGAGTTGTTCACACAGTACCCAGCTTTCAGTTGTATAATTTACATACAGGTCTGCAAAGAAAAACTATCATAGTTTGCATCTTTAATCTATCTGATTGACAGTAGTAAAACCAAACCTCATTAAGAAAAATAAATGTAATAAAAAGGCATGAGCTGAATCCATGAGACAGCTAACTAGGAGTGTTGTTTTATTCTCACTGACACAGGGCCAGCAGGGCTATATAGACCCCTCTACGAGCCAGCTAGGATATAAATCGCCATCAAGAAGAATACTGCTTATATGGCATTCCAACTCATGAGAGCAAGTCCTGGGTGCTAACACTAATTTCACAGAGCCAGAACAAGAATTCTGATTGAAATGCATATATATATAAGGATGTATCTGAAAATTAAATATTATGTATTTAATGCTTACTTTTCAACATTTTATTTGCAGGTAAATAAATTTAATATAACATACCTTTACAAAAGAACTGTTTCATCAACAACCTTCCCACAACCATTACTACACAGGCAAAAGAATTACAATACCTTACACGACTAGTACCTACTTCACGGTTATTTCCACGATCAGATGTCTCAACCTATTACAGGTTATCAACACTTGTTTACCACAATGGAATGATGTAACTGCCACTAAATTTTTCAGAACACAGACTATGAGAGAGTTCCCAAATTAAATGCTATGTTATCACAATTATTTTCAAGGATTTTAAACAATAAATGTCCAGAGCATGACAAAATAATGAGTAAAGAATAAATGTTCAACGATGAAATAAGATCTTATTGGGAAAAGAGATTCTGATAAATTCTGGAACAAAGATGATGTAATACTTAACGCTAATACCAAATCTACATGCTAAATATATATAGATCTTTCTTTGGTTATAATGTTTACAAAGCTACGCTGTTATAACTTGAACACTTCAAATCAACCTCATGGTAGCCTTTCTTGTTTGTCAGCATTATCTGAAAGATAAAAACAGGTAAATAAACTATGTAATAAAGCCTTCCAGCAATTTTTTTTAAAATTCTATCTACAAGCATATCAAAATTAGGTAAATTGCACAGGACAATGTGGTATATTACTTTACCACTGACTATAACAATAAAGTCCTTCAATATTAATTTACCAATAAAATAATACAAAATATATAACACTTCCATATTATGTGCACAGGTACACATCATTATTGGCAGCATTTATATGTTAATTTACACAAATAAAAGCAGCACTAACCAACATAGCAGAGATGAGAACTGTGACACCTACCACTGGCGCTGTAAGAATATGAGTGTAGTGTTGTGGAGAGCTGGTCCAATTAAGGGATTCATTTGGTGCATATAGCAGCAGAGCCAACTGAAATAAACATCAGTTTTATTCATCATGAGCAATCTCAAAACATATCAATCATATTTTCAAAACACTGTACAGCACCGACTTTTCTCCCACAACACTGCAAAGTTTAGTATCTTATGTTAAGACTAAGTACATATCTATCATACAAAACATAAAATTAAAATCTTTGCAGGCATAAGGAATTAACACAAAGAATAGATATATCAATTGAACTTACAAAAGCCAACACGATACAGCTGTGGTGATGAGAACACACTGCATCAAACTGTAAGTAAGATAACACATTGTAAATATAACAATCAACACTCATTTTCTCTTGCATGTCACATACAGCTCCTACTATTTCTCTATTCTTTGCCATGGTGCACTGACATAGCTAGTGTTTTTATCACCTGGGGCAGACTGCAGCCCTTAAGTTAGCATACTCAGATCTAATAGTGTAAATCTCACAACTACAAGGACCAGAAGGGTCGCCCCTAAAAAGAACCAGCCAGGGCAGACCACTCCTCTTTAGATACACTGCTCCCATGATTGCAGTAATAATAACTAGTTCTATCTTTGCTAGGACAAAAAAGAGTAACAGTAGCATGGGTTATGGGGAACGGATATTCCCTGTCTGTTGATTATTTTAGATGGTATTTGGTAAATTTGGACTTTAATCCAACCAACAAATCTTTGACATGACTTAGGTTTTTCTGGTAAGAAATTTAATGAATTCATTAATGGTACAAGGGTAGCTCTCGATTGTATATATATATACAAGTTTATTCAATTAGGTATTACACCATTTATTGGCTCCTTCACAGGATGCACTCCTCTCTCCACAGATGACGAATGTTTACCGAGTGACACGGTGTGGTGAGTCAGAGATGGGGTTGAGGTCATGTTTACGACAGTGCACTGTTGCAAACATGGATTTTGGGGGTTAGGTTAAATTAGGCTATAATACATTAGATCATGGGAAATTTCCCTAGATTTACATAAATTTCTCCAATATTTAGGGAAATTCTCCTTGATTTCTCATATGCCTACTCTACCCAAAATCCCCCAGTTCGCTACAGACCCCCAAGTTTATTGGAGGGATTATTGGGTATGGGTAGAGATAGAAAATAATTACTTCAGCTATAAATTTATCTTGAAAAGTCCCAGCTCGAAAAATAAACATTTGCAATGGAAATTATGTAAACCACGAATCAATCCAATACATTTCTCGACAGAAAAGACAAAACATATCAGAGATTCATTGGCTGGGTAACAGTCTAAATTGACCGAGTACTTCTCCCAAACAAGGCGTTGTTCTCCTGAGAGATTTTAATGAATTTTTCCAAATTGATTTTATTTTGGTCTACCACACCCTTTTATCTAATATCCCGTCAAGTCACGAAATTGCTTCTCATAGAGAGAGGCAGTAATAAGATCAACAAGGAGCCGCTATTGGAAAGATTCGTCGGGATATATTGTTGGACATAATTAACAGAGTGCATATGTTTGTGGCAGTGACAATACAAGCCCACAGCTTCACCCACCTTCTATTGGGACCTTTGGGCAGTATTATGGGAAGCACAATACCCACGAGACCCCAAAAGAGGGTCATCAAGATGATCGGGATGGCAGAGGCACCCATCTTTCCTCACAACCAGACAGTCAATACACGGACCTGACGTCACGATGTCAACAAAACACACACATACACACGCACATACACACATTCATCCTTCTGTTTCACTTTTGTTTCGTATCTATCTAAAAAAAACTTACTGCATATTGAGTCGTTCTTTAAAATCAGAGGTAATATAAGACAAAAAACTATGTAGTATATCGTGCACAAGAACCAAGAACCAGTAATTGGCGCGCAATTCAACATCTTGATCCCTTCAATTGACAGATAATTATGTTCCTTATACTGAAATAAAAGCAGATTGTCACTGATGAGAAGGCAAGTTATTATGGATACAATATACCTATTCCACTGTTCAATTTCGCAGGTCCTTCCCTTCAATTTTCCACTTTGGCACACCCAGCATCCCATTTTTATCCCCTCTCGAACTTGGAACTCTTCGCCCACTCTTACTGTCATCTCTTTCTTTCTTTATTTATCCCTCCTCCTATTGGTACATTTCGTCCTTGCTTAGCTTCATCTCTAGTGTCCCTGTCCTTGCCTCCACTAAAAACTTAATACCCAAGTAGTCTCTCCCATTAGCAGCAGCAGGTCACTATGTACTATACTCTATACTCTATACTTATACCATACACCTATACTCATGCCACTCTAATGTAGGGTTTCCATACCTGCTTGCCATCAAGTTAAAACACCTATCTTTTCCTTAAATTCTGAGTCCTATCCTGTCAAGTCTAGTTAAAACAGTAGCTAAGTATTATTCTGTCATCATCTCAACATCAGTGAAATCTTGTTAAAAGAATGTACTAATGTTTTCATATGTATAATGAAATAGAAAAGGCAAAAAACGTTACTTTTCCCATTTCTTTACTAAAAGTCTCCTCTTCCACACACACACATAGACATAGTTTGGATGCCTTCTTTATTATCTATTATTATCTTTTTTTTCCAATGATGAATGGTTGGAAAGTGACCGCTAGACTTAAAGGGTGATGAAAGGCAAATTAATTAAAAATATATATTCAGAAGAATCTGTAGGATAATATTCTACTTGCACTAACACATGGTTGTAAAGCATAGACAATGAGCAAAGGAGAACGTTTCAGGGATTATGATGGTGGTGATGATGTGTCTATGAATGATTTCTATGGATCATATTCTAAAACACTTCTGAGCTGGACCTTCATTACTTTCAAAATAAGGCTTCAGTTAAAGTGATGTAAGTTTTTAAGGATGCCGTTTTATGATTCCAGTGACAAATTAATAAGATTTGTGTCATTAATGGAAAAATATTTTTGACATAGCTAATTACATACATCTGCTGCCTTTGAAAGTAATCATGGTGAGAAGGCAGTGTTTCTGAATAGAGAGATGTGAATAATGTAAGAGTATAATGATGGTGGTGTGAAACGACAGTGGATTATTAGGAATGAATTATGGAGTTCTGGAAGGGCAAAAGATACGATATGGACATGATCAGGAAATGGAGAGACAGTTTATGAATGTGTTTGATGCAATAAAAAAACAATACCATGGTCATTTCTTATTTGAAGGAAGAAGTCACATGAAGAAAGTTAGACGTTAAGGATTATGATATGATGGAATAACATTTTTTAATTAAAGACAGTTCATATTCAAAACAATCACCATTTTTTCAATAACCTTTCTTGGATCCATAATTTGCTCAAATTTAAAGATTTTGCAATGAAAGTATATTAATGCATATGTTAATGCATCAACACCCTGAGGTACAACTAACCAATCAAGACTTGAAACATTAACTGCACTCTCTTCTTTTTATAAATACTGAGGAATTTCGAAGCTGCAGTCCATCCATTTGGCAACTTCTTCACCTTTCCCTACCTCAATCAAATATTCAATGATAAAATATGCAACATACTTCAACTGAATATCTGATAAGATAAAATACAGTTTCAATTACTTATCAAGTTTTGTTTTAGCGTACCAGATATCAAATAAACTTCCAAATTTGTTTCTTCTTGTCTAAATATAGGATGTACAACTACAGAAATTTTTAAAATAATTTACTTGGTTGAGTTACCATATGCAAATCAAAAGTATGACATTTTAATTTTTTAATTATATGTAAAACACATACAAAAATTTATTAATCTTCAACACATTTTTGACTTTACAACTGAATTTCAATATGCATCTAACAAATCACATAAGAGAATTACTATAAAAGGTGGGGGAGCATCCAAGGAAAAGAGAAATGCCAAATGCCTGGAAAATATACAAAAAGAAAAAAAGAAAAAAGAAAAAAGAAAACAATAAATATGTAAAAGTTTTATATTCACTGCTACTCACACTCAATTAATTTATGATATGAAAAACTGTTGGGCTGGAATAGTCACATGAAGTGTCAGTATGGACAAAGAGTTTATCATGTCACTACATATCTACAGACATCACCAAATATACAGATGTGTCCTTTAAGATGTACAGTATATTTACATGTCACAGCCTAAAAAAGAGACACAAAAATGTCTCACCAGTGCCCTGTTGAACAAGACAATGAGGTACAGTGTAAACTTCATTGTTTTTTAAATTATATAAAAGCACCATCTAATTATCCAGTCAAGTCTCTGTAATACAATATGCATTAACTTCCACTTTCAATGCACACTTTTCATTCTTTTCTGAGGTTTGATTTCATATATCACTACTTCTAAATTATTCACAAGTCAATATCACAAAGGTACACTAAATATCTATTGGTAGTCTTTTTGATAGGAAGGAGGCCGATCAGACCGGTCTTTACTCCAGTCCTGGGGAGGTCTGTCTGGCCGATCAGGTCTATCTTTTTGGCCCCAGTCTTGGCGGTGGACACCAAAAGGGGGAGGCCTGTGAGGCATTGGACTCGCTTGAGAAGGTGACGGGCCAAAAATACCAGGACCAGAGGGACGGGGAGGATAATATGCTGGACCATAGCCACCAGGAGGGCCATAGTTAGGGTGCTTGGGGTGATGTGGACGTGCACCCCACTCTCCTCCACCCCTATAGCCGTGCATCTTGTAGCTATCACGGTGGTATCCCCCACCACCTCCATCTCTCTTGTTATAATCTTGTGGATACCGACTGAAAAAATGAAAAAAAGCGTGCAACATTTTTCATAAAGATCATTTGTACAAAATATTGTTTCCAATAAATATTTCCTAAAGATGTGAAGAGCTGGCATAAAAAGAACTGTAATGGATTCAAACACGTGCACAACACAAATATATCATCAAATAATTCACCTTTCCAATTTGTCTCATTGAGAAACTGTAAGTTGATTGTAATAAAATATGTTGCTTTAAAATCCTGAGCACTAAAATTGTCACAATATATGTAGGTACGGTACATCTCAATAAAAGATGACAGTTTCATGAGGCATGTCATACAGTCTTGGCTACCTAACATTATAAGGGACCTCAGCCTGGTATATAGACACAGATATTATTTTACTCGTTCTGATATATTAAACTTGTCACAGTCAGATTTTTACTGTTCCCATTCCCCCAGTGTTGTTATTCATTATTCTTTCTGAACTTTTAGGCCAGTGTCTCTAAATTTGTTTTTATGAACCACAATCTAATATGAGTGTGTGGATCTGACATAATAAAAATGGGCTATGTTTCTACCGATTTCTATTACTGCACACACATACATTTCCAATAGAAAATAAAAATAATGCAAACAGTTCCATATGAAGCTAGATATGTCAGACATTATTATAAAAAACGATGACATGAGAACAAAATCATAGTTGTTCTTTTGTGAAGTATTTGTCTGCTGTGTTGTGAAACCCTTTCACTGCCATCCCCTTATGAGGGGTCATTGAGAATAATTTCAAATGTATTAGAATATTATTGCTTCAAAAGGAACAAAAATACAATATACATTGGTACATATCCACATCTGAAATTCAAGAGGGAGTGGAATGACTCTTAAACTGCAGGGAGATAAACCCTTTAGGTACGAGTCTCTTATCTTAAATTATATCTTATGAATACGGGAAAAAAGTAAAAAGTTAGTGAATTTTACAATACCTTTCTTTGAACTCTCTTGGGCCTGGGCTATTATGCCAATCACGGCCAGGGCCACCATGATTCCTTGAGTAGTAACGATCACGGTCTCGGTCACGGTCTCGAGGTCTGTCTCCACGATCTTTATCTCGATCTCGGTCTCTACTTTTTTCTCGTTCACCCCATTTCTCGAGTTCGCGACCTCTATAAACAAAATAGGAAATTAACATCATGGTTAAAAATATCACCCTTATTATCATCCACTTCCACATTCAGTCAGGTGGGAGTTCAGGTAGTGAAAAATAAAACCTCAATACATAAAATAAAACATGCAATATACATAGAGGATGCCTGTGGTTAGAACTGCCACATTTGGCAATCCTTCAGAATTTTATATGCTGTAAAATATTTGACCTCCCAAAATTCATTGGATGGAAGTACTGGATGCAGCAATGCAGAGATTTAACATCCTAGAGGCTGTTCCAGCTTTTATGGAGATAACTTATAATCATTAACTTTACATATAATGGCTTCAGACATATTTGTGGCACCGAAAATCAATATTCATTTTACATCTGTGCCTGTAGCCTTCATAGAAGGATATCAGTTGCAATATCTACATATATAGAATTTTCTATTATTAGAGATGATGTCACTTATTGTCATTCCTTAAAATTTTCTGTCTACATATTCACTAACATTCTACAAGATTTAATTTCAATTGATATATTTCTATTTCATGCGATCAAATATTCTTCAAACTTCCACCTTCTATACAAACCTATATACCAGGCTGATGTAACCCAAAACAGGGACACTTGAGACACAGTTTTAATACATGAAGTACAGTAGTCTCAAATCTTGATCAATCTCATCTTGATATTTTGCATCTTACATGAATTTTGATCACTGTTGTTTTTCATCTTACATTATAACAAACAAGGTGCATGGTGATTTTTTTCAATTGCTCAAACACATAATGGTAGTTTATATTACAAAATGTGCTCTGGAAGCTTCCAGGTTACAGTGTTCTGCAGTGAACTAAGGCAGGGCTCACTCATGGTGCTCATAGGTGATAAGAGTATTCTCATGGGCAGGAGGTGGGGGAATAATGTTGGTATAAACAAACTTCTCACACAGCTCTGTAGCTTTTCTCCTTCTCTTGCCTTATTGCAAGTTAATTTCTTATATGAACAATAACTACAGGGTCTCTGATCGTCTGTCCCATGCAAAGGATGGGGAAAAGGGGAGGTGGGATGGCGGATACAGGAGTAACATCCCATGGAATGCACCGTATGTACTGCCCACCAGTCAGCTGCTCAAACCCATGGTGTCGTCAAGATCGTTTACTTGGCTACATGGACACCATTCACCATGTTTCCCACTCCTGGAAAGGTCCAGGAGTGGGTAAGAACCACAATAAGGTGTCATGAAAACCCATGTGAGAAACGTGATTATCATAAGGGCAAAAAACTGCACAAATACATTACAGATAACTAGGATAAAGTTCTATAACATCTAGAGTTTTACTACATGAACTTTAATGTATATTGGATAAAACTTTAGGTGTGTGTAAGTAAAAAGTCAACGGAATTCATATAGGTTGGTTGGCAAGGCTTTGCATTTCTCCCCATAAGAAATTAAACTCACTTTTCAATATTTTGAATCTCAATCAGTATTTTTGGTCCCAATTATGATCGAAATTTGAGATTTTACTGTATATTCCATTGTGTATATTCATAAGCATTCACATGCCATGTCAATAATTCAAATGGAAATCCTGCATCTTCTTGGTTTCTTTTCATGCTTACCATATGTGGGCAAGTATCAGCAGCAAATACATATCTATACAGCAACCAATACGTGTTACAATTCAGTAAACATTTAATGCCCTATTTCAGCCTGATGATTATGGACTTTGAATGGTAAATGTAAAGTATGCATTGCAGAATGGGCTTTTACATGCATTTGCCACTGGTAGATCCCATTGTAATACCCAAATTACTTGATGCCTAAACCCACTGGCATGCATAACGAACCTCTGTTCCCACCCGTTATAAGGTTTCTTTGAAGGGCTATGGCCGCCTGCCTCCTCTGATCTTCTCTTCTGGGAATGGTGATGCTTATCCCGATCATCTCTTTCCTTCTTCTTTTCATGATCCTTTTCTTTCTTTTCTTTCTTGTCTTTGTCTTCTTTGTCTCCTTCTTTTTTCTCCTGTTTTATCTTCTTGTTCTTCTTATAAAGCTTGTGTAACTTTCTTGCATCGTATTCAGTAAACTTTGATACAAACTGCCACAAGAGACTGAAAGCATGGTTGAAAATAAATAAGTATCAAAACAGCAAGAGATATTTCACATGTTTATGACAAAACTAAATGGGATATAGAAGACATAGGGAACACGTACCTCTTCCATTCACGAATTGCATCAGGATCCTTGATGCTCTCCAGACACCGTTCAATGTGGTCTCCAATTTGTACTAGGCAGCGACGGGTATGCATTATCTGCTCTTCTTGACTTAAACTTTCATTTGGATTGTCAAGCGTTTTCAAAGCCTTCTTCATTGGCCTCATCTTTTCTTTGCACTGTAAGAAAGCATAATGAGCTGTAATACATTAATATCATATCAAGAGATATTCAGGTTTCAAATATGTGGAGATCTCTATGGAATTTCCCAGAATCCTCCATAAAAAATGAAAAATCTCAAGGGGGACAGCAAACAAAAGTGCTTTTACACACACACACACACACACACACACACAAAGCTCATAGTAGTGTTGCGATGTTGCTTTCCAAAGGTGTACATACAATGATTGGTAAATGAGATGTTGCGTCTAATTAATCAAGCTGAGATCCAAGAACAGAAATATTTATGAACAGAAATTACAAACCTCATCCCAGAGAGGGTGATTCTTGTCCAATTCCTTTGATTCATCCAGAGGAACAGGCTGTCCATTGGCAGTGATGTGCATTGGTCCTGCATTTTTATCCTTTTCTTTCTTTTCTTTCTTGTCCTTTTTTTCTTTTTTCTTTTTACTCTTATCTGGTTCCTTGTAATCTGGTTCTTCCTTGACTTTGACTTTTTCCCAATCCTCTTTTTCCTCTTTGATCTTAACTTTTGGATCTTTTGCCTCTTTGTTTTCTTTCAAGTCCTGGACAGAATTAGAGGATTAAGTTACATCATGAAAAGCAGGAAAATAGGATTATAGCAAGATAAGAATCCAGATGCAACATAGAGAATTTGATATTTTGGATATTTAAATGCAAAATAAAGAAGCAATTGCAACAGAAAATGAGTACATAATATTTACCTTAGTGATTTTCTTAGAAAGACTACTAGAGGTTGCAGGAGAATTTCCTCCATCATCAGAACTATCATCATTTTCGATAATAGGCTTTGATATACCTTTAAGATCTCTGATACCCTTACGAGGCTTGGCTCCTCGCCGAATCTTTGGTGTCTGGGGGAAAAAAGATGGTTTTAACGTGACTGTTTCTTCACTTAAGCACCATATTCAGAACAAAACATTTTCACACATGTAATCTACAACAAGCCAATATTGTGACAATTAAGACAAGAACAAAATATAGTATAAACTAACCTTGACTGGACCTAATCCCATGTGTTTCTTAATTAGTTTTAGCAGGTACTGTGCTCTACTTTCCAAGTGCTTGGGCTGAGGCTTGACTTCACCCCCAAGCAATATTTTGTCATCCAGATTTAGGGCTGGATCACCTTTGATCTGCTCCCAGGACCCCATTCCATACTCATAGATGCCACGCAGTAATCTGAGGAAGTGTATTTGTTTGAAAAAAGTGATGATTTCCATTTCATTGCTTCAATCATGACATTAATGATACTTGAATTAGACAGCTATATTTGAAGTAAATAAACATTAAACACACTTTTCCAAAATTCATTGGGCCAACAATGTTAATAATCTATTTTGTCTCCCTATATACCTCACTGATATCCCTCTTCATTGGAACTTGAGAAGAGAAGCACACTTACTTGGAGTCATCAGTTATACCCCATGGAGTATCCCAATGTGCATCTTTGACTCTCTTAATTTGTAATATCCAAGATGCTCTTTCTACTGGTGCATGGGGAACCACACAATCCAAGGGGGCTAACTCTTCTAATGTTGCAAGGGTTGTCTTGGCATTGATGGCTACCCCAGAGAGTTTGATGGAGGGACCACGATCACGACGCACCTTAGGTTGAGCTGTAAAAGGTGTACAATATTAAACTGGTGCCTTGTGATAATACAGTTTGACATAATTTAATACCCTTACCTATTTTTTCTTACAGGACTGGGTATTTCTCTACCTCTCAGCTATGCAGTGATATATATTAGAATACTTCCACTTTAACAGAAAAATGGAACAACGTATTTCTGCTCTTACGTTCACCATCTGCTTCTGTAGCTTTTTCAGTCTCTTTCTGACTTTCGTATTCTTTCATTGCATCTGTGCACCGTTCAATGATGGTTTCCCCTAATTTCCTCAAGTCACTCTGGGGTTTCTCTCTTAAATCAGCATCTTGAGCAATAGTGTCCAGTCGACGGAGTGGATTGCTAAACCTTTTGAAGCTTTTGACAAATCTTCTAACCTGAAATTGAAACCCATAGTAGTTATCATCAAAGAGAGAGAGAGAGAGAGAGAGAGAGAGAGAGAGAGAGAGAGAGAGAGAGAGAGAGAGAGAGAGAGAGAGAGAGAGAGAGAGAGAGAGAGAGAGAGAGAGAGAGAGAGAGAGAGAGAGAGAGAGAGAGAGATTTTTCAACTCAGTATTCAATCATAAAGTATTTTCTACACATAAGGACAAAACAGTAGTTCCCTTCTCTTACTTCAACATCAGAGAAACCTTTGAAGGTCTCTTTATTACGCATGGGTGGACGGCCACGCTTCCTGGGTCTTTCATCATCTGTGTCATCGTTGCTTGAGTCTGTTGCATCCCTTTTCCTCTTGCTACGAGGAGACTTATCCTCCTGAATGCAACAAATATTCATGATTTGTAAACAAATCAAAAAGTATTCTTTCTCATTTTTTCAATGTTCTAAATGTATTTATATCAATTACAAAAATTGATATATCCCGATTTATTCTAAGACAATAATACTATAAAAAAACTGGTACTCAACTAGAAAATCACTCAAAGTGCATTTATCACTGTTATTAAAACAGCTGAAGATATGCTGGCATCTTCACCAATACACATAAAAAATCAATAATAATAACAATAGAACTGAAACATACCTATCTGCTTAAAATACAACAGGTCCTCCTTCACTCTTACTTACCTTCTGTCCTGCTTGGTTCACAGTTGTGCGTTTCCGTGGCGGCAAATAAAGGTCTGCCATTTCCTTTTGGTGTTCCTCCTCCGCCACTTTGGAACGGAAATCTTCAGGAATGATCTCATCCTACCAGTGGAAAGGGAAAAGGGAAAGTGAACTCATGATGAATACAAGCTGCAAAAATACATTTAATTTAGAGCTCCTAAGCAACATTTTCATCAATCTCTGTAGATCTTAACCCAATCAGTTAGAACATTCTGCTTTGTCTAGTCATTTCTTTGCAATTCCCTAAACTCCAATTCTCTAATATCTCTACACATTTATAAATGGCCATGTCCACAAATGTCAAGATAGCAAGACGAAAGAAGAGAGGAAAAAACGCACACTTCTCATTCCAAATTAGGTTCAGCAGGTTAAATTTTTGTAAATCTTATCACATGAGTAAATATGAACTTGTTAATTTCATGTGTTCTTATTCCTTTTGTACTCAGTGCTTCTTTCTGAAGTTCTCAATTTTACTGGTATTTCTCAAGAACAAATGGCAAGGGATTCTTATTCTTACCCAATCCTTCGTATTCTCGTCTGTGATAGACTCAAGCTTAGAGACTTCCTCATCTTCTTCTAGAGTGAAGGAAGCCACTTTGAAGGCAGACAAGAGCTCCTCTCCTGCCATTGTTGGTGCATCTTCTCTTGTTTCTGCCCTCTTCAATATTTCATCTATGTCACACTGTTGGGAGAAATCAGATTAATAATTTCCTTATCTCGGTCTTCCTAGTATTGCTAAAAATATTATCCAACCCTAAATGGAGAGATTCAAAACCTTGTTCTGTTCTGCCAGTATGTTGAAAGGAAACTTTTGTAGCATTAGAGTATGTAATAAGAATCTGAATAAAATCCTGCATAACATCAACTTCAATTTCAGACCTTTTACATTTAAAACTATCTTATCATCTATAAGAAACACATACCACTGGTTCTTCTTCATTTTCATCATCATCTTTGAAAAGTTCCTCCGCACCAAACTTTAGAATTGCGTTTAGTTCCTCACGATTGAAGGGAGTAGAATTTGAACCTGGAGAAAAAAAAAAAAAAAAAAAAAAAAAACGTTGAGGCAAGAGTACTATATAATAATACTATACATAAATAAATACATTTAGAATTAGATTTTCATAGATTTTTAATGTCATTGCTATCACTTACTTGCTATCTTTTTATTGAACACAGTCCTTCCTGAAGTGTCCATAGACTGAATGACTAAATGATCCAGCACCATCTTCTGCTTGGCTCTTTCTATAATATTTTCTTCAATACTATTTTTGGTAACGAGACGATAAATGTTCACCTGAAAGAGATTATTTGTTTTAAGCTCGCTATGATTGCATTTTTCACATGTGTATCACTAAAAATCTGAAAATCATTCAAAATGCATCAACATTAGAAATGCTAAAAAAAAAAAAAATAATAATAAAAAAATAAATAAATAAACTATTCATTGAAGAAATAGTTTACTCTCATAACTGAGTAAATCAAGTATGCATAATTTTTAATGATTACACTGACCAAAAATAAAAATACTTTATATGCTATAAATATAAATGAAAATACATCCCAACAATGCCATCATTCCTTTAATACAATATTACTCTAATCTACAAATGCAGAAGGATAATCAGAGATGATTATTTATCAAAAGAAAAGAAAAAAGAAAGTCTTCTCACCTGATTCTTCTGTCCAATGCGATGAGCTCTTGCCTGTGCCTGGAGATCATTCTGAGGATTCCAGTCAGAATCAAAGATAATAACAGTGTCAGCTGTTGCAAGATTGATTCCCAGACCCCCAGCTCGTGTTGAAAGTAAGAAGCAAAAATCCTGGAAGGAAATTATAAATTAGAGAATGATCAAGTCTTGAGGGAGCAGAATACAAATGATCCTAAGTAAGTGTGTGCATCATTCACCACAGTTGTCTGCAGGTCACCCAGCCTGTCGTTTCCCTACAGAAAGAGCTCAGAACTCATAATGACTGATATTCAGGTAGGAGTGATACTATACACCAGGACAGAAGAGTCGCAACCCTTGGGTTATATTCCATACCTACTTGGTGTTAGGTGAACAAAGGCTACACGTTGAGAAGCTTGCAAATTTTCAAGCAAGGAAACTCTGCTGTCAATACAAGTCTGTGAAAACAAGCCTAATATAATTCGAATTCAACTTACGTTGGATCCTTCAGCATTAAAGTGATCTAAAGCTTGTCTTCGAACTTCCCCTTTTATAGAGCCATCAAGGCGCTGGAAAGGGAAGCGTCGGTACTGCAGGTACTGTGCCAGGATATCCAGCATGCGAACCATCTGGGAGAAGATGAGAACTCGATGTCCTGTCTCTCGCAGCCGCACTAAAAGCTTGTCCAGGAGCATCAGCTTTCCACTTCCTCTAAGCAAGTGCTGAAACGTTGTACACATTCATTATTTCTACTGAACCTATCTTGGTTAATAATGTTTTGCAAACCATATATATTCAAACCTTATGAAACTAATCATATAATGTGGTATCTCTCAATTTGAACACCCTTTGACTTGAACACTTCCCAATCCAAACACATTTGGCAAACAAATTTTCACCTCCAATCCGAACGCGGGCTCTCAACATAAAAACACCTTCAGAAAACCGCAGATAACATGATAAACTCTTAAAAATCAATACAAACATGAAAAACACCCTTAAAAACAAAGAAAAACATCCTTAAAAACCCCCCAAATCACTCCTAACCTAACGTAAGCTAACCTAACGTTAACTACCCTTTGCACGTGGGACATGCAAAAACATCTTTTATAAACACTAAAGCCACCTTCGAAAACCTTAAGAACTGGCAAAAAAACACCCCTAACCTAACCTAACCTAACGAAATCCAACGTCCCATTACAAGTGTCCCAGTGGTCCAAACTGGGGTTTTCACAGTGAGCAAAAAACTTGAAAAACCTTAAGAAAGAACCTTAAACACCCTAAAAACACCCTTGAAACCCCTAAAACAACCTTAAAAAATACCTCCAAAAAAACACCCCTAACGTAATGAAACCCAACGCCCCTTTACAGGTCTCCCAGTGTTATGACTTGGCAGTGTTCAGAGCAAGCAAAAAAAATTAAAACCTTAAGAAACAATCTTAAACACCCTAACCCCCCCTAAAAACAGCCTTAAAAAATACCACCCCAAAATAACCCTAACTTACTTTAACCTAACCTAACGCCCCCCACTATACAGGTCTCCTAATGGTACGACATGCAAAAACAAGGTGCTACTCTGATGGGCCAGGACCAATTTTTTTTTCCACCCCATTACTTCTTAACAATGGCTATTGCATTTTTAGGTATTGCAGCAATGTGAAGGGACCAATTTCTTGCAATAGCTTGGGGTTGAGTGTAGTATTTTTTATTTAAAATAAACTGGAACGGATTAAATGTTTTTATATTAATTTCAATGATAAAAATTGCCTCCCAATTTAAATTTTCCCAATTCGAACAGCCAAAAAGAATGAATTAAATATATAGTAGTATGTATTTCTGGCAATTTTTCTATACCAAAGCAAACTCTCCAATTACTATGTCCCAAAATCATAAAGAAACTTACTTGCAAAATGTCACCAGATGCTATTTCATCAGGAGGCTTGGTGAGAAAACAATGATTGCAGCACTTCTTCAGTTCCATTACAATATTTACAAAACTAGATGTTGGTCCTTTATTACCTGTTACAAAGAGAATATTTGTAAAATTCATATATAATATATCAAAGCATAATTATTAAACTGATGCTAACCTACATCAATCCAATAACATCATACAAAGTTATGAAAGATTGTACTCATCGTATCCCTTTTCATAATATGGTATCAGTAAGTTATTTCTTTAGTTCTGAACACATGCCGAGTGGTTTATGTCATTCTTTCACTTACAGTATTGCATCTTGATAGCAAACACAAAAGCACCTCATTGCATTATGGTATCATTTGATTCTTTAGTTTTAAACACTTGCTTAATGTGTATGTAAAATTTGCAAGGACTAAATTATTGGTCTTCCAATCTTGCATTACAGAAGCATCTTCCAGTCATGAAATTATTCTTTTGCCTATTAATGTATACCCTTAGTTAATCATGCATTAGTAATAGATCTATAAAAAGTACAAACCTTTCTTTAACATGTCATAGTTTTTGGTGAGGATCCATTTGTAATACTGCTTTTGTTGCTGCATCATGTCAACCCGCAGAATTTGTTCAACTTTAGATGGAAGAGACTTTTCTACATCCTTTTTAGCCCTCCGCAACAAAAATGGCTCCAGCTGTCGATGCAAACGATGAATACCCTTCTTCATTTTATCTCCGTCGTGCTGGGATTCAAAATATTCCCAGTCATCAAACTTTTCTGGCATGATAAAATGAAGAAGAGCCCAGAGCTCTTTTAGTGAATTCTGTAAAGGGGTGCCTGTGATAAGAAGTCTGTGATGTGTGCGGAACTCTTTCAATGCCTGATACAGTTGCGATTCTTCATTCTTTAACCTGGAAAGACAAAGACAAACCTTACACGCTGATAAAGTAAATGTGCATCCATCATATCTTTCATGTTAAATCTGTATAGCAACAGTTTATCCTCAAGTAACAACCACACATCTTTTTCATTCCTCCCTATATCACTTATTTCTGAATTCAACTCAATGTCTACTCTTCCATCTACAGTAAGTGTGAGCAGTGTTGATTAATAGTTACCTATGAGCCTCATCCACTATAAGACATGCCCAATGGCAAGCGTCTCTCAGTTGTTCTTTGTCCCGCAAGAGGATTTCGTAAGTTGTGAGGATGGCATTGAACTTGAGCCTCTTGTTTGGGTGTGACCATTCATATTCTCGGACCTGTGAAGCAACATGCACATCTATTATGGCTGCGTGTCTACAAATAATCCATCAATATATCTTTTCACTTTATTTTGACATGATAAAACTCAACTATGTAAAATTATCATTCAATGTATCTTATCAATTTCCAGATTTTTTTCTTCATTTTTGTGCTACTAAATCTGAAGTTATATTTCAATAAGATGAATAAATATCCATATGTGTAAAGAATACTAAAGAAAACTAATGATGAAACTGACAGAAAGGCACAAAAAAAAGTTTCGGTAAATGTATGGACACAAGAAAACAACTTAACAGAATTCAAGAAAGTAGTCTCTTCAGAGACATGGTGGTTTGGAGCACCTATACATCTCTTTTACGGGTGTCATCAATCATCTGCAGAGAAAAAATATGATACAAAGGAAAGAAATTACTTACACATCTCCTGGAGTCTCTGTCACCTATGTATACTATTACATTCATGTCAGGAGCCCAGTTTGCAAATTCTCGCTGCCAAGCATTAAGGGTAGACAAAGGCACAACGAGGATAAAAGGGCCATACATGTGGTGTGCATGAAACAGGTAACTTAGGAAGGCTATGGTCTGGATGGTTTTACCTGGAAAAAGGAAAAAAATGTCAAAACTATCCTCTTAGAATTTACATACACCAACAGTATTCATAACAAGCATATTATAGGACAAGATCATTAATTCTTACCGAGACCCATTTCATCAGCAAGGATTGCAGAGTTATGTTTGCACCAAGCATGTATGAGCCAATTAACTCCTTCCATTTGATAGTCTCTTAATATAAGTTCCTGAAGAAAAGAATAAAGAGCATGAAGCAATTTGTATTCTGAATAAAAAATGTATTTCTTTTACTCACAGTATAGTATAATGGTGTTCATCTTAGGATACCCTCAATCAGGATCTCCTTCATTTCCCACACTTTGTAAGATTCTACAAACATATTTCACTTAATTCCAATCCGCAGTTTAACTAAGAACTAGAGTAATTAATAAACCAAAAGACATCCACACAAACCGGGTTATCACCACCAATGTAATCAGGTTGTTTCTTTAAAGGAGAGAATTTTGGTCTGTGTTTGAGCGCCGGGCACTGCTTTGGGGTACAGGATGACTTCTGACGAATCACAAAGCTTTTCAACTGTGGAAATGGAAATCATATCAACTCAGTCTTCCATCATAATGACATTACGAGAAAAAAGAATAAATAAAATAACAACAGAAATTATTCATACTATTTGAAATCAAAATCAAGTATGTTTGATGTGCACTAATCGAATTTCATAATGTTTATTTGTCCTCTCAGATCTAGCCACACTACACATAAATACAAACAGAGCCCACTAAACATACTTGTACACTGAACCTTGACTTGACAAGGTCCTCTAATTCCCAAGTGGCTTCAGCATATGGTAGATTTTCCCACTTCACAAAATAGTAATGGTTGCCATTTTCTTCAGCTTCAGCAAATACTCTTTCAGCCCTGTAAAATATTGAAGCATATAAAAACTTACCAAATTATTGTATGACTATCTATATAACTATTTGTCATCAACACCCGAGCAAGAAAGCATAAAACACACCTCTACTTCCAGCTGATGTAAAGTAATGCTGCAGTTAATGCCACTCAACAAACAATAGATGATTAATGTACTGCAGATAACCAATAAGAGAAATGGCAGCAACATTCTCTTTATGTGGTGAATCCTGGGTGTTAATGTACAAAAAGTATAACTGAAATATTTAGGGACTGTCATGATGTATGGGTTCGGGAAGTAAGATTCTATAAAACTTGGCATATCACTATACAGTATATTCACCTTTCTCTCTCTCTCTCTCTCTCTCTCTCTCTCTCTCTCTCTCTCTCTCTCTCTCTCTTTCTCTCCTTCACCCTACATAGCATCAAAGAACTTACCTCACATGTGAAGTGTAAAGCTCCTTTTCTAACTCAGATTGGATTTCCATGTACTCTACTTCTTCTGGGGAAGCCTGGTTTCTCCACAGCAACATCTCTTCTTCTTTTCTCAGATAATTTTCCAGTTTTTTCAACCCTTTGACCTGAAATGCATTGTACTGGTCCACAAAGGGAAAGCAATTAATAAGGTGCACACACTTGATCCATCTAGAACAGTGGGGGATTTTAACTGCTTGAAATAAAATTCTCTGAGAAAAGTACTTACTACACTTATACTATTTGATTACAACTGAACATCAACTATTAGTGACATGAGTTTCAATAATGTGAAAGCAAAAAAGCAACTGTGTTATAAGATTAAATATCAAACTTAAATTATCCTTAAGAGTTGATCTAACAGTTTTGCTAGTTTTGTAATTTTAAAAACGAAGGGAATATATCATGCAGTGCACAGCCCAAGTGCTTCCCGCTTCTTCCTTTGGCAAATCACTTGCAATCTACCTTAGGAACAGGCCACTGCTTTGTGAACATTATCAAAACTGAAACTGAAAGTAAGCAGGAGACCAAAACTGGGATTAAAATCTTAATCATTTTTGGTCATAAAATATTACAGCACTGCCACTCAGATCCCCATAATGTCGAAGAGTTGATTTATTATATGTCTCATTATACTTTTAATGAAAGGGAAGCAGCGGCCAATTCTTTTCAGTTGCTGCACTGGTACTAGCATGATGAAGTATGTGGTGGCTGCAAACTTCTCAGCAAAGGCCAAAATTGTACCAATTGTCAAGTAGTTTAAAATGATGTGCATTATAGTTACTGTGTATGTAAAGGTGCAATAGGCTGCTAGTACTTAATTATTGTTTTCTTCTTCAAAGCTACATTTATATTATCAAAAACAGCCATCATTACTCAACTTGATATCCTTTGGAAATGACTACGAATTAAGGAACTTCATGGATAACTTCATTTTTATTTTAATAAAAAATGTCTTAATTCCATCTTTTCATTTCCAAGTTATTGTTGTTTACTGCACCTTCCTTAATAGATAACCATAATGGATACAAAGAAGCCAATTTAAAACTAACTGACACTTGATAAAAGGAATGGTTTTGCATTCATGGCTGAAATAGCCACCACAGCAATATTTGTCCCAAAGACAGAGTGCACCACAAACTATTATACATTATCTCCCCTAGACTTGTGGACTGCATTGTTTTGCATGGGTGAAAATGAATGTGTAACATTACAAGTAACTTATTGATTATATTAAGTTATATTATCTTAATAATAAGGGTTCCAATGTCTAAAACAAAAATTTTAACCTGCCAAGTGTCAAAGACATTTTTATCCTTCCATCATCCACTCATAATACCAGAAAGCTTTCTTTAAGAATCATCCTGTCTGGAGAAAAGCAATGTAAGAGCATTAAAATCTCCCATTTTGTTCATCTGTAGGCAAAAATAGGATCCTAGAAATTCATACTTGATCAGAAAAACTTGGAGCCCCAACTTTAAAATAAACTTCACTGTCATCATTAGCAGTAGCATGTAGAATTGTTCATAGAACAAAAGGAAGAAAGAATACAAATAGGTCTGTAATCATACAGTACACTGCTCTGGTGCTGCTTTGCATTATGCATTCACTGTTTAGTTTGTTAACAAATTATGAATATTCTCCACTCAAGATACAGCCAGGCTACTTTGCAACACTAGATACAGACTGTAGATGGAAGATCTTCATCTTGGTGAGGTACATATTCATTATGAAAAATAATTAGTAAAAAGATCAATATTTTCTGAGAGTAATATTTGCAATCAAATACAAAAACTAATACAAAATTGTATTAGCATTTACAATCACCATTAAGTTTGTTATTTTCTTTAAATAGTATTCTTGGAAGCTTGAGTACAGAAAAGTACTGAAATGTACTCCCTCAACTCATACCCAGAGGCCTTAATCCTGTGTGGGGAAGGACCGTCTCAACCTTGTGGCCTTTACAGGGTGTAGGAAGAGTACACTCAACACCCACTACCTAAATTTTGGCTTAAGTTGAGTATCTGCAGCCATTGCTATAAACATATAGATGTGTCATTGAGGGATTTCGGAAGGTTGTCCACACACAAAAGAACTTGACACCGGGTAGGTTAAGGATAAAGATGTTTTGGCATATGGCAAAAAATAAGACAAAATACTGAAGACACAGACACATCAAAGATGATCCACAAAAGCTTCAGTTGCAAAGCTCAAAGGAAACAAAAAGCATGAACATTCTGTGAAATTTTTCCAGCTACTGTTACTAGCAAAAAACAAATAAAAAGCATCATGCAGGTTACAGCCTAAGCAGAATTCATGCAACAACTCTAATAGACTACAAGGTAATTCAAAGAGGCGGTGATTGAGCCAGGGACAAAGATAATGTAGTAATATGTACAACAAAACTGCCATGACAAATATTGTAAACTAAACTCCCAATAGCAGCTCTCAGATTTTGGATGGAAAATCAACTAAACCCTCCCCCCCTGATCAGATATTACCTTAAAAAATAAATGGCAAAATATTACCAGCTTTGCAGAGTTCATTATCTTCATTTATGCAATTTGCTATGTGCATCTTTCATTTACTAATCATTGCTGTCATGGGTATTTCTTAATGAAGAATCCCAATTGCCTATGATGTATTGCAAGTATGCTATAATCAGTTTGTCTTTATTCTTATATATTCTAAACCTGTTATGCTGGACACATTTTTCTCCAATCAAATTTAAGCTTCAAATCCTTTTCTTCTTTGAGCCAGTTAAATTTAAGCTTCAAATCCTTTTCTTCTTTGAGCCAGTTAAATAAGTTCTCTTAAGTCATATTTCACACATTTTAATCTTTACTTTTAGCATTACTGGGAGAAAGCACAGTGGTTCAGACAAAAGTACATCCTGGGCTCGAATCCCAGCTGGTCTGGATTTTTCTTAGGAAACTGTCCACTCCCTGGTTCATTCAACTTTATATGGCCACCAGTCAACAATGACTGGGAAAGTACAAAGTAATGGATAAAGAAACTGGCTATCTTACTCCATTATGCCATGACCAAGAACTGAGCTGTTACATTCCATGAGTATGGAAAGCTTAAACCTTTATCACTGGGGGTTTTACTTGAAACGAAACAATCACACAGGGCATAGGTCCATTATTATGTTGTAAGTGGGTTGACAAAGAAAAGCTTGGGCTTTACATACAAAGAAGTTCCCATCTCACCTTAAAGGTCTTTTGGTGGAGCTAATGACAGCAGCAATGATTCAAGGTAGAAGTTGATTTCAATATCATTTTATAATAAAACAATGGTCCGATATTAAATTTTTACGATCAATTATTGCTGATAAGCTTTGGTATTATTGACAGGGCTTGCTACAGTTACACCCAATCTACTTTTACTGAACTCTATAATTGCTAATTTGTTCAGATTTTATAAAATTCTAAGCCATTTCCAAAACAAGAGACAATTAAAATCATTAGATTATCATGTGTCTTTTTACTATAAAATGGATCCATAACTAAGTTTAAGCAAGAGCTATCTATACAAATTAGTTATGCTATCCATAGCCAAGGAAATAATTATCCTGATCATGAAACTACTACCACAAATGAAAATAGTAAACAATAAAATGAATACCTAAATGCAAACCCATTCATGATAATATAAAAACAGCTGTAAATAATCCCCAACTGCCATTCATTTAGCACAAGGGAAAGCTTTATATGTATTGCAATGATTAAAAGAAGCCTTGCTAAGAAATCAGTGAGATTAGCAGCAAACGTATCAGGTCAACAAAAGCACATTTACACTTCTTTTAATCTCTTGGTATCATTCAAGATAGGCAAATGCCTCTTCTATCTATCCAAGAGCAACCAGCAAAACAGTTTTCTCTCTCATGGCAAGAACATTTCCATATTTTGCTGCCTAACTTTGATACTCAAAATCCCCCATTGCGATCAAGTGTGTATTTACCACCTCGGAGACTGGGATGCAGCAGAGACATCCACTCTTGTCTCAGCCATCTAGGTGAATAGTTGAGGATGTTTGGTGCAGATGAAGAGACTGGAGTCCCTGGCTTAGCTCTCTCAGAAACAAATATGATCAGAGAAAATTATAGAAAGAAATTGAATGACTGAAGCTCACACATGCCTCTACTCAATACCAAAGACAGTGAGAGATGTCATGTACAAATGAAAAAAATCTGATTATAATGATTAAACTAATGGATAAATATGAGGGATTCAGTAACAGGAAACTATTTAGCACACTAGCATTAATGAAAAGAAAATAATGTCAATTTGGGTAACTAAGGAACATCTTTCCAATGGCAAGGTCTCACAACAAAAGCCCATTCAGCAGCTGTTGCAATATTTAATGGCTAAAATTATGTAATAGAAATTCTCAAGAAAGTCATAAGCATATAAGCTCCTCTCAAAAAACAGTCCATGACAGTTGTGATATGAAGATACATATATCACAATTGTGCATGAACACACACACACACACACACACACAAGAAGTTTCTCTCTCTCTCTCTCTCTCTCTCTCTCTCTCTCTCTCTCTCTCTCTCTCTCTCTCTCTCTCTCTCTCTCTCTCTCTCTCTCTCATATTCAAGAATATCTAATCAATCACCAATCATAAAATGGCAGTCATTCTGAAACATTCTCACAGTATGATCCTAAGCATAGAAACACATTACTTGACTGAAGAAAAATACAAAAGAATGCTGGGCAAACATAAACTTAGGACGATTTTGTACCTTCTGTGTTTTGAGAGATTCATCAGATTCCCATGTATTGTGCAGGTGGGCCCAACCTTTCCACTTCACAAGATATTGAGTCTCTACTTGTTCAGGGTCATTGGGATCAAAGTCAGAATTGGGGTCTCCATTTTTTTCAATTTCATATATGTACGTCTGCATTCCTACAGCTGGAATAAATGTATAATACAGGTACACATACATGTGCCAACAACAAGGGAAGTAACCAAGTCAATATTTAACATACATACTCATACCATACACAAGGTAAACCTTCATTTTAACATATAACTTTGAGGAGATTATCATTATTAAACATAAAGAGAAATAGACAAATAGATTCTACTAACCTCCTCGTTTGCCAACCCGCTGATCTAAAATCTTTTCAATGGTGTGAGCATTTTCATCTTCAGCTGGAACTGTTTGAGACCAATCAACTTCAATCAAGTCATCTTCATCCTCCTCCTCTTCTCCACTTTCTTCTTCTTTGTAGCTGACTCCTTTGGCAGCTCGACTTGACCCTCGTCTGGTAATAAAATTATCATAAAAGGCACAATAAAGATTAAAAAGCCCATGATAATGAAAACCATAATACATCTTTTAAACTGCAGTGATTTCTAAGGGAAAATTCTCATTTATGAACAGCATTATTCCATAGTCTCAAGAGACAAGACCCAACCATCAATCCCTATCCGAAAATTGTTTAACAACACCACAAACTACAACTGGAAATTTTTCAGAAAGAATGTACAAGGTAAATAGCTAATGAAATACTATAATGGCTCCTCTGACTCCTGAATATGTGATCTATATACTAAAGAATAAAATGGAAGAAGCATACAACAGCATATCTTTTGGACCTAAAAAGGGTCTTGTGATCCAAGTAAACAAACTCACCTTTTGCCTCCATCCTCACTATCACTTGCTTCACTACTACTCCTCTGTTTCTTCTGAGGCTTCTTTTTAGATGATGAGGAACTTGATTTTTTGTTAGGAACTGGTTTTCTTGCTTTTGGGGAATCATAATCTGAATTGTCACTGTCGGACTGCTCAGAACTATGCCACTGACTAGAACTGAAAGTAGCAGAGATAAAGTATAAGATAAGGAGAGCTCAATAGCATTACCACAGTAATACAAGAAGAATAATGCATTCTTTCAGTGTCCAAAATTAGCAGTCACTTACAATGAAAAGAAAAAAAGCAATAACACATAATGTTTGTATCTACCTATATCATTAAACATCTTTCAAATTCAGAACATTCTCTTCTCTGAAGACCTTCTCTAAATACGATGGCTATGAATATAAAGTTTGTAGACACAGTTTTATAAAAACAAAATTATTTTGTGTTCTTTAAAACTTACAAGTTAAGCAATGGCAATTTTTCTCAACATGTGATGACATTTATACTGAACAAATTTACAAAAGTTTCAAACCACCTCTACTCACTTGGATCTTTTTCTGTGTTTTTTAGTCGCTGCCTTCATTTCTACTTTAATGCGCTCAGGTTCTTTCCTTTCCCTGCCAGATCTCCTGATCCCATAGATGTCAGGATTCTCCTCCCAACACTGAAATGCAGAAATATTTAGTTTCACTATAAATAAGGATAGTGAATTATTATCAACATTAATCTTACTTCTACTTCCTGGCAGTATCCTCATTGTCACCATCATAACTTTGTTCAACAACCCTAATTTCCCTCTTATGTATTTGTAATAAAAGATCTCTTCTACAAAATAATATTCTATGGTAAAATTTCTACTTGTAAAACTCTTCATTTCAACATCCTGACTTCCTCATGTGACAATCATTAAAATAACTATCCACTAACAGAAGTTACATAGCTAACATTACACTAACCCAAATCTCATCCTTTTTTTTAATCACTTATCATTCTGAGAAATCCTTGTCTTGTTCTACAGGCACCTTCAAACACTGTATTCACTAGAAATTGCTAAAACTATTCCTATTATCTTCTTTCTTGTAGATGCTTGTAAAGGTTTCATACATTGCTTTTAAGCATTGTGAACTGTTACATATTGCTCTAAATGCAAATAAAAGGTTAGTTCATTAAAATACCTAATAGGCCATAAGGCTTAAAAACATGCCTATCTATCTTTCAACATGAACTAACCACTTTTAAATCATCTCTCTTGTTTTTCCTTGATTTTTCCTGGCTGCTATTAGAACTTCTTGAATGATCATTGTCATCTTGCTCCTCATCCTGATCATCATCGTCCCGTTCTTCATCGCCATCGTCATCATCGGACTCTGACTGTTTGTTATCCGAGTCTGAGTCTGAATTGTTGTTGTCAGACGAATCGGATGAGCTTCCAGACCCAGAGCCACTATAAATAAATAAATAGGTACTGTAAATATGTAAAGAGCAAATGAGTAACTCTTATTTTGGAATTATTAGAAAATGAGGCCTATTCTGAATCAAAGTTGTAACTGATGAAAAGAAACCATTCAAAAAGAACTATTATACTATTTAAAAGCTAATATTTTGATATCTTTATCATTAAAATATTAAAAGTATGTTTAAATAAAATCATGAGAGAGAGAAAGAGAGAGTCAATTTCAATAAGGCATTATGGAAAATACAACCCAAACTCTGAACATTACCTTCCACTTCCTGACCCAGAGCCTGAATCACTCCCACCTCCTGATTTGCTGTCATTTTCATTATTGTCAGAATCATTATCATTATCTGAGTCACTTCCAGACCCAGACCGCTCCTCTTCACTGTCCGAGCCACTGTCCTCTGTGTACTGCAAACATGAACAGGCCACATCTCAAACAAAAATAGCAGCACTTGAAGTCAATATCAATAACACTGACACCTGTATGCAAGTGTCTGGTAACCTTTAACTGAATATACCCAGTGCTACCACCAGAAAATCTTTATTGGTTGGGGGACTAAGGGGGGGCTGGGATAATAGTGGAGGGGCTTCACAAAATGTCCTTTAAGTGAATCATTAATGCTAAATTGCTATGTATAAATATACATGACAATTGTTACTTTAATGTATGATGGTAGCAATATTGGGGTGGCTTGATTCAACAATGGAGAGGGTTCAGGCCCCCCCAAGCCCCCTTGGAGCTGTCAGTGAATGTACCACAAATAGGTACATCCATTTCTAAATTCTGTGACCTTGAAAATGTGTATGTTGGCTCCATACACTTTAACTACCATTTATTTATCCCTATCCTTTCTTCACAGCACAATGATTATGTCTACTGTCAACTAACTGATACCTATCTTTATAAACTAAATATCAGTGACTGTTTTATTAAGCTTGGAATAAAGCAAAACTGCTTGATCATAATTTCATTTAACATCCTTATTTCTCTTGCAGGGTAGGATAGCTTACAAATAACAACTATCTGCAATTGTAAATAATCTCTTCCTTGATATCCACCCCTCAAATGTCCTACTTAACTTACCATCTCTAGGTTTTCTATATTAAGCTCATTTGAGTCCTTCTCTATCCAAACTGTATTATATGATGTACCACCCAACCCACATATTGTGTTTCCTCATACTTCGCTTAATCATTAATGGGATGGCTTATCAACGGTGTGTGCGTGGCTTGTGTGTATTTTTTCTGTGGCTTAGGGGTTAGGAAGCCCACTAGACAGGGTAACTGGGTAAGGTTCCAAGAAGGTAATTACCCTTAAGAACATAATAGTATCCCAAGGATCTATGTTCTCTTACCATGTGTACCTTAAATATATTTGCTTTGTTCTATGTTTTCATTTTTTTCTTTAGATTAAAAAAATTATAGTGAGATGGTTAAAAATAGTCTTGTTTTTGTTTCTTTAGTGTGACGTATATACCGTAGGTAGTAGTAATATAATCCATTGTCTGTATACTTGGTGGGCTTCCCAGTTGCTCAGCCTGAGTCCTCTTACCTGTTGCACCACCACCTGGGTGGCTATTCACAGAAGGTGTCACTTGCCAAGTACCACCTTTGTAACTACTCCTTAGTGATTCAGCTATTTCTTTTATCTATGTATTTCTGAAGTTTCCTTTATCTTAAGAATTTACCTTTACTTGCCATCAGTTACATCAACCACTCTTCCTTGTCTGAGAAATTCAATGCAGTGTACAGGGCTATCAATAATGTAAATCATATCCAGCTATGTTGACATAATACTGACTATCATACGTACTGTAATAAACAACGGGTGAGTCAGCAGATTTACACCTTCCCTTTTATATTTTGGCAACCTGGCATGATAAACCACTGCAAATAATTATCAGCTCAGTCAGCCAAAAATACTATTCAGTGTTTTCTTCTTTACCTTAATTTTTTCCCAGTGGTATCATTGTGTTGTTTGATGACTTTAAAATTAATGAGGATATGAATATAGGAAATGACAATTACATAAATATTCCCATTCTGGTATTGATACTGTACTAGATCATATCAGGGCATGATGGCACTCTGCACCAACATAATAACTAAGAATTGTATGTGACAAGACTTTTTTGCCATTGTTTATTATTATCTACTAAGAATTGTATGAATATGTGAAGTGACTAAATGCTGATAAGGGACCTATAATCAGTTTTCATTTAGTTAGGCTGACCTACTTTGGACTTGATGCTGAAACAACACAGGGATAAAAGGCGAGACCTTCAAAATAGTCAAGTAAGGAAGACACAAGTGATGTCAACATCAACAGTAGTGAAGCAGCAGCCAGAAAGCATACTCACACTACAAAGTTACGAACCCACTGTGTGCTCTTTTTACACTTGACCGTCTGCTTCTTATGATCTTTGGTGGATTAAGTAGAAACTTCTAAATGAAAGAAGAAAGTTGATCAAAAGGAAGAAGAGAGAGAGAGAGAGAGAGAGAGAGAGAGAGAGAGAGAGAGAGAGAGAGAGAGAGAGAGAGCACTCATCTCTTTGGGCTATAATAAGGCAACATATACACCCTGTAGGTAAAATGTATTTTTTTGTAGATCATAATGTGGAAAGAAGAAAGAGGTGAGGAGTATGGATCAATAAAAGGAGGAAATATGGGTAAAGGGGCTGGAGTGAGACAGCCAAAAGGTGTGCCTCGTTTTAGTTGATTGTTTTCCTTTAAAGTAAACTGCTACCCTATGTATGGGAACTCTTACAAATAGATGAATTAATCCATCACTGGGAAAACTGAGAGGGAAAAAGGCTACACAGTGACATAATGTGAGTTTACTACTGATTGATACAGCCTTGGGAGTGGAGACCACTTAACAAGATATCTTAGTACCTTGCTACATTTTCAATGATAAGCTTTCACCGATAAAACTGAAGGTCAACTATAAAAATAACACTACCCTATACCTACGGATGGCTGAAGTATTTAAACAAATTAGCTAATAAATCTAGTTACAACGCAACAAACACACTTCCGAATAGTTGAATTATAACCATATAATTTCTCAAGCTAACAAAAATAGACAGTACAATATACAAGTGCTCCAAACATAAGCTACGAATATTTTTTTTTAATATAGTGATGACACCCTCTCAACTATAGTGAAGTAATTGAAGTCACAATTACATAATCACTTTATCACACACCAGGCCAGGTGTGCTGACCAACCCTGCTGTAACTACCAATACTTTCCCTTCCATAAACAAAAAAATTGGTACTCATTTCCCTTTAACACCCAGGCTAGAATGAGTGAAAGCTGCACTAGACGAATTTCTTCAACAGGCAACACACACCCATCACCAATCACAGGCAATCCATTCACAGCCTGTTACCACACTAGTCATCATCCCTGTAATCTTTCTTGAACTGGTAACTAACACAACTCCTTCACATATGCTTCAAGATTAAACCACATGTCGATAGGACACACCAAAGCAGGACTCTTTTGGGGAGGAGACTAGAGGCGATTAATGCATTTGTTTTCTTCCCACAAGAACAATTCTTGCTAAACCGTAATTCATGAATACACTAGGAAAACTATGAACTTTCACAACAGCCTGTGGATATTAACGGAGGCCAAAGTACCGTGAATAACCCAGATCAGAAGTAAACCCCTCACAACTTGCTGATACACTTGATAACATGGCTGTGGTTTTCTAAACTCAATCACACACACCACAAACACTACAATTCGACACGCACTTCTGGATCCAAGCAGTTGTCAACAGGGCACCAAGTCCTATCTAAGGCACGATACAGCCAGCAGTGGTGCACCAGGCCACACTGGAAGCTGGGGCCATGCAGCAGCGGCAGCAGCAGCAGCAGCCAGGGGTCGGCCAGCTGATGTAAACAAATGCTCGCCACTCACCTCCCTCATCGTGAGCCGGTCCGCCGCCCGCCACCCGATGCCTCCACTATCACTCTCACTGTCCAATATTACTTAATTCACCACTTATTTCACGTTATTTTCTTGTACTGCACTGTTAAACACTTCATTGTAGCTGGAATAAGCAACCATGAGGGCCTCACACGGCTTCATTGACTGGGCTACGTGTCCACCAAAGATGGCTGACGGTCGGCCATTTTACCGCCGCTCGTCACAGAGAAGTCGTAATTTCTTATATCTCCTGCATCCACACAATCTGCTGTCCATATCACTGTACAGCTAGCACGATAGTACACTTTAAACCTTCAGGAACACGGTAGATGACTGACTGCAGGACTTAGGCGTCAGATGCCTGGGAAATATTAAGATTTGTGCAGGACCAGCCACAGTCTGCCACAACTAAGTCCAGCAGCCATGTTCCTGTTACCCACAATCCTCAGGCTCGTGACGTCGCCCACACCGCTTCTTCAAAACACCAAGCACCAAAAAATTCCCTAGCTAAATTCCAGTGATGCTCACACCGTTCATTCTACACACTACTAGGTCCTGATGCTACTGGGGGGTCACATATACAAAAGATGGATAAAATTCGAGTTATTTATTGACGTATTTACAATAATACAAAATAAATTAACATTAAGAAATCAGTGACAAGTACATACACTCCTGCATTACTTCCACACACGGTACAGCTTCAAGATGAGCGATAATTATGTAGACACCTGAGAAGGGCGCGACTACAGCTTCTTGGCTTTCCTCGGTCTTGGCGAGTTCGTAGTCATGATGGGCGTGCAATCCGTGATGGACACCACATTCAGGCCCCCCATTGTCAAACCCTTCACTGCTGACTGAAATTAAAGAAAAAGGAAAGGTGTTGTATAATAAAACTAACAACTGAAATGTTGCTAAACACTTTTTTTTAAAAGATGAATACATAAAAACGAGCCTATCTCTCAAAATAATAAAACTAGACAAACAAATAAGAGAAACAATGTAGATAAAGTACACCATCAGGCTAAGAAGAGCTTTTAACTGCTTAGGAAGTTGAGATCACACATGGTAGATGGGGGTGAAGCAAGTCATCTAACGAAAGACTAATTATCAAATAAAAATCCTATATTATTGAAAAGGCTGATAAAATTTAAATAAAGGTTTAGTAGGGCTAACGAATAAGAATAGTGAGAAAAGTGCATTAAAATGCGACTTATTTGTTGCAAATGATGTAACCAAAAATGGCCATCAATGGGCAGCAGGGCAAGTATCCATTCGAACAAGGCAAGGTAAGAATGCCAAATAGTAACGCACAAAGAGTGGGAGGGAGAGGAATTTCATGAACATGTGGCTTCTGAAGCTGGACAGATACCCGTTAATAGGATATCCAGTGTAAGGCATTTAAATTGCTTTGATTCTGGGGCATGGGTGGAAATATAGGTAGGTATATTGCCTGAAGCTCCACACACATTCTTGTACTATATGAAATGGGAACGGCGCACTAATGCATTAATAGAGGATACCTGTACTTTGGCAACCAATCTAAATTGGTTGGAATCTTAATGTAAAAACTATTAACTTACACTTTATCGTACATGAGATTTTGATTTTGATTTTTTTTTTTTTTTTTTTTACTTGTGCATAGGTGAAACAGCACAAATCAAGCTACATTCCATTTTTAAATGTTTGTAAAAAAATACAGAAGAGGATGCTAGTCATAGGGTTTCGTTAACATCGAGACAAAGTGGTTTGAAATCAAGTTTAACTGGTAATTATCTTCATTTGATACCAAAATAAGCTGTTGATAATTGGGCAAACACTTTGAACAATTGTCGTCGGTGTCACATTTTTGCGGAGTATATGTGGTTTGAGGACACAATACTTTAGGAATAAATGGGATATTTTAATTGGAGATAAAATAAATCTGGGAAGGCTTATCCTTTAAGGTTTTCTTCTAAACTGTCTGGTACACAGAATTAATCATTTAATGGTAGACCAAAAGGGAGGCATAACGTGTGACAAATTACTTTTCAACGCGTGGGGGAAGAGCTTGCTTGTATTAAAACCTAAGGGAGGATACAGTCATAGTAAAAACCCATGGGTTATCTTTCCCCAATATCTGATATGGTAAACAATTTACCAAAGGGTGTGGAATATATTCCTTAAGAACTTTTGGGGTGTGTTCAAGACAACCTGAGGAAGGATGCCTAACTTAAGGAGAAAAGGATGGGTACACTTCCCCTGAGGGAACTTTTGAGAGATGAATATATTAACCAGTTGTTACTATTCTGAACACATTTCTTTTGGTGGGTACACACGGAGACGAAAGGTAGGAGGACACTTTCCAAAAGGACCTAAAACCAAAAGGTGACCACACTTGACCTATGGTGACCTGTGGGTGAATGCACCACCTATGGGAATCTATGGGTCAATACACCACCTGTGGGAATCTAAAGGGTGAAAGACTTCCTTGCGAGAAACTATGGGTAAATACACCACCACCTGTGGGGAACCTATTGGTGAATACATAACCTGTGGAGATCCTATGGGTGAATACACCACCTGTGGGGAACCTATGGGTGAATACACCACCTGTGGGGAGCCTATGGGTGAATATGCTTCATCTGTATGGACCTATGGGTTAAAGTTTCACCTGTGGGAAGCTCTGGGTGGATTTCACCTGTGGGGAAATTTGGGTGAAAACTTCACCTGTGGGAAGCAATAGGTGAATACACTTCACATGTGGGAACTTATGGGTGAGTATACTTCACCTGTGGGGATCTATGGGTGAATACACTTCACCTATGACAAGCTATGGGTGAGAACTTCACCTGTGGGAACCTATGGGTAAGGACTTCACATGTGGGAACCTATGGGTAAGGAATTCACATATGGGAACCTATGGGTGAATACACTTCACCTGTGGGACCTATGGGTGAATATACTTCACCCGTGGGACCTATGGGTGAATATACTTCACCCGTGGGACCTATGGGTGAATATACTTCACCTGTGGGACCTATGGGTGAATATACTTCACCTGTGGGACCTATGGGTGAATATACTTCACCTGTGGGACCTATGGGTGAATATACTTCACCTGTGGGACCTATGGGTGAATATACTTCACCTGTGGGACCTATGGGTGAATATACTTCACCTGTGGGACCTATGGGTGAATATACTTCACCTGTGGGACCTATGGGTGAATATACTTCACCTGTGGGACCTATGGGTGAATATACTTCACCTGTGGGAACCTATGATGAATATACTTCACCTGTGGGAACCTATGGGTGAATACAATTCAAATATGGGGAATCTATGGGTAAGTATACTTCAAATGTGGGGAATCTAAGGGGTGAATACACTTCACCTGTGGCAAGCTATGGGTGAAGACCACCATAGGGAAGCTATGGGTTAAGACCACCCTAAGGAAGCTATGGGTGAAGACCACCCAAAGGAAGCTATGGGTGAAGACCACCCTAGGGAAGCTATGGGTGAAGACCACCCTAGGGAAGCTATGGGTGAAGACCACCCTAGGGAAGCTATGGGTGAAGGCCACCCAAGGAAAGCTATGGGTGAAGACCACCCAAGGAAAGCTATGGGTGAAGACCACCCTAGGGAAGCTATGGGTGAAGACCACCCTAAGGAAGCTATGGGTGAAGACCACCCAAGGAAAGCTATGGGTGAAGACCACCCAAGGGAAGCTATGGGTGAAGACCACCCAAGGAAAGCTATGGGTGAAGACCACCCAAGGAAAGCTATGGGTGAAGACCACCCAAGGAAAGCTGTGGGTGAAGACTTCACCTGAGAGAATCTATGAGTAGAGAGACTTCACTTGTGGGGACCTATGGGTGTGGAAGCCAAAGCTAAATTAATTTCCCTGAGGGACCTAAGAATGAACATGCTTCCCCTGAGGGACTTAAGGGCGGTTATGCTCTTGAGAGGGAACAAGTTATTAAACTTTCCCTGGGAGAAACAAGGATGTCCACTTTCCCTGAGGATTAACAGTGGGTACACTGAGGTGCGAAGACGAATACACTTCCCCTGAGAGGGTCCAAGTGGTACACTTCTTGCAGCACCTGAAGTAACTATTCTCTCCCCCCGGGGGACCCAAATGTGAGAACACTTTCCCTAATAGGGGCCTTATGGTGAGTACTTTCCCAGAAGGGAGATCCAAGGTAAGCACAGTTTCCCTGAGAGGATCTAAGAGCAAGTACACTTTCCCTGGCAGGGCTAAAATGAATACACTTCCACAAATGAGACCTATGGATGAACACACTTCCCCTGATTGAGCCTAAGGATAAGCAAGCTCCTTTCTTTGAACATATGGAAGAAAGCACCTCGACCATGGAGTCTTGCACTGCAGACTGTTAAATCCAATAAGGATGAAGAAAAACTTGATTCACTTGAGACCCAAGGACAAGTCCACTTTGCCTGGTGTGAAACTTATGATCTAGTGTTAGGAGAATCTATGCGTAGTGAAAGGGACTTTTTAAGATCCATGAGTGGGCACACTATCTTGGGATGAGTGTGGGGTCTATGCTAAAACCATTTCAAAGCACTTTCTCAAACCCAAAGATTGGTTCACTTTTCTTGGACTGAAGTGCCAGTGCATAAACTATAATTAAACAAAGGTGGCTGAATGGTGGGGAAAAAAGAGGAAAACTCCCTAAATATAAGGTGACACATTTCCCTTACAGACCAATGAGGGATGGGATGGGGGTGGGGTGGCACACACCAAAGGGAATAGATAAAAGGGGGAGGGGGACACCCAAGAGACCCAGGGAGGGAGGGTTACACATCCAATACACTAAAAGAGGGGGAAAGGAGGGGGGGGGGGCAGGCAACAACGACACCCTCCCCCCACAGGCAGCACCAAAGGAGGGTGAGGGGGACACCCTCCAAAGGGAAAGGGTGGAGGGTAGGAATTTAGTAGGGGGCACCGACACCCTCCAAAGGGAGAGGGTTGAGGAAAGGAATTTAACTAAAAGACAAAGACAATGGAGGGCATCCCCAATAGACAAAGGAGGGGGCAGTTGTCCAATAGAACACACAAGGGTAAAATCACACCCAATGAACCCAGATGGGGGAGGTGGGGGGAGCAACACCAAGAATCAAAGGAGGGGAGGAGGCACATACCCCTTTGTGCCAATAGAAGGAGTGGGACATACATTCCAAATCAAAAGGGATGGAGCATTCCTTCCCTAAATGATGAATGGAACACATTTTCCAAATTTTAGAGCAGCCAATTTTTAAGGTAACCAAAGATTTGGTACATTTTCTCACAAGACCAAGGGAAGGCACTTTCCAAAATGGTAATTGTGATATTTTTATAACAGTAAAAATAACTATCTCAACCAAATTATGGGTACACATCCTGTAAATGACCCATGAGTGAGGGTCTTTCTTAGGACAAAATATAAAGCAAATTTGCCTTAAAACAAAGGGGGGAAAATTTTTCATGGGGAGCCAAAAGATGGGTACATTTTTTTTATGAGACCAGTGAAGTAGAGAGCCTTTTGGTGTGGGAATCAAAGGGCGGATACCTTGTTCAAGGTTTTCAGCATATAGATTTGAATGACCTTAATGGATTTTACACAATAAAGCTTACTGTATTGCATATCATTACATGAACCTAATAACCTTACATCCCTGTTAATCCTAATGGTCTCTCCTGAGAATGATAAGCAAGTTAATAATCATATAAAAATAAGAAAACTGCAGAAAATATATAAAAATACAAAAATAAGGAGCAATTATGTGAATAATGTGGTCGTAATTGAAATTGTTTTAGTAGTAGTGAGTAAAAAAGAGAAAAGAAAGGAAATTGAAGAAGAAAAAAAGAAAGGGGAAAGAAAAGGAAAAAATAGAAGGGAGGGAGCAGGATTAGGGAGAGGGGGAAAGAGGGAGGGAGGGAGGGAATGAGAAAAGGGGGTGGAGTGAGGGGAGTGGAGAGAGGGGAGTGGATAGAGGGAGAGAGGGGGTGGAGAGGGAGAGAGAGGGAGTGGAGAGGGAGAGAGAGGGGGTGGAGAGGGAGAGAGAGGGAGTGGAGAGGGAGAGAGAGGGGGGGGAGAGGGAGAGAGAAGAGGGGG
>CM035188.1:6194615-6230749 GCA_020233015.1 Callinectes sapidus | reverse complement strand
TCAACTTCATTCCTTAGCAAGCAAATATTCCAGGACTTTCGAAAATAATACTAGTTTCCAACATTATACAAATTCCCATTTAAAACAAAATATATCAACAATGACAAATGCTGTCTGGACCACAACCTAACCTAACCACAAACTTTGGTTTATAATTTCTTATCTTTTTTATACTATTCTCACATTAATTATTTAACCTCCCAATTTGTTTTATTTTTAATCGATATATAAAACTTCGGGAAAATTTTCTAATAGATGAGCTTAGAATTAACCTAATAAATTATGATGATCTACAAATATCAAGTAAATTCTAATACAAACATATTAATACATTGAAATAATAACCATACTTACAGAAACTGGATGTAAATTCTTCACGCTGCTAAGCTCCATATAACATGCATAATACTTACCGCAACATGCATCAATTTTATCAAGCTGTATTCCAAAGTAAAGTTCATTTTCCTTACAAATATATCTGCTCCTACAGTAAGACATACCTCAATTATAATGAAACCATACATTAATTTGGACCTAATCTAACACTTGCCATCATCCTAGGGATCTATGTTATTACGCCACACTCATCTGCTCTGCCATATCGATAAATTTGACAAATTAACACTAACAATGACACTCACTTCAGAACATATTATGCATACTAATGTTCCTTCCATCACCAGAAGCAAAGATTGAGAATCAGCCCAATTCACAGGAATAGCACACCATGACTCACAAAACCCACCAGAATTCTTTCTCAACCAAGTTCATGCTTATAATTACAAGCCCAATACCATCTCGATCAAGCTACTACTATGGGGGCTAGGACACACTAATGCCGACTTGCAGGGGAGACTGTACGGGGCTACGGACACCATCATTGATTAATCTCTTCCTTCACCACCCCAGGCCCTTCTCTGAGACCATATACTGGATTTATAAAGACCTCTGTACTCACCAATCAAGTGCTCTACTATAGGGGCTAGGACAAGACCATGACATCCTGCTAGGAGTAATGCGATGGACAAAGGGCACCAACACTGATTTCTCCCTCCTCCTCCTCTAGCCCTTCCCACAGGCAGTACAAAGAGTGAAATTTCAGTTTATTGCCGCCCGTGAGAATTCCAGGGCAAAGAAGCTGCACTGATTTGACTAATGTACTGATTACAAGCAAGCACATCATATTAGGACACCGAAACCCACACTGAGACAAAGGACGGCAATAAAGTGACCTGGTACAGGATGACGGGGAGACAAAGCCGGCAGAAAAATGGCGCACTTACCAAGTCAGGAGAATTACTTAATGGAGGACCTTTGGAAGCTTTACTCACCCTCTGATGTTGGAGTCTATGGTGTTGGTGCCTTCCCCCTCGGTGCCCTCGTCCCGCGTGGGCATGGAGGCCAACATTTCCTTGCGTCCCTCCGCTTTGCAGGTGACCAGGCCCACATGCAGGCCCCTCACGCCCTCCAAACACCTTCCTCCCCACAATTTCGCCGCAATATCATGCCCGGGACTTGTTTCAGCCGAAAATCGCTGGGGGAACGTCCTGGCGGAGGCCTGGGCGATGCAGACGGTCCTTGCTACGGCGCCCCGGAGCATCGTGGCCAGCACCTCGCTCACGGCTTCAAAATACACCACATACGCTGCACTTTCTTCTTTGAAATGGCGAGTCTGGGAGAAGGAATTGTGAAGGGCAAGATATAACACAGTGGTTGGCGTAACCTGCATCCACCTGCCTTGACTCTATCAGAACTAAAACCTGATTGGCTGAGGGACTTCCTACCAGCCAATAGGAAAACAGAATACCTACGGTTTCTTCAGAGGGACCAATCAGAACACGTCTCTCAACAATGGCCGCGCTCTACACCCACCAAAGGGCTACAACCCACTTGGTACACTGAACTTTGTCAATTTTGCCTCCACGTCGCCATATTGATTGTACTGTGTTCGCTTTCTTTCGAACAAACTAAAATACCTAATTTCACTGTAGATTGGGCTCTTATAGAACAGATATTTGCTTTGTTATTAGCAAATTACACGAGAATCTCTATGAGATGCATGACTTGCCATATTTCTAGAAATTACCGCACCTACGTAAATTCAATATTTTTACCTTCTGGCAAGGCAATTTATAATATTTCTTGCCCTAAAGTGACTACATACGAACACATTTTTGTATTGAACTTAACTATCATAAGTATCCAAGTATTGGAGGACATAAGAAGGAAAATAACGTATATACCCATTCCTTAGATAACATGTAATTTATGAAGTCTACTTCATTCAAAGGATTTGTTCATTTCTCACATATATAGTATATATAGGTCGACAAATGCCCAACGATCAAGCAAATGATAAATGTAGATCAATCTTAAGATCTATTGATGGCAACATTGTGACATTCGATTCGGTTACGGTTTCTTAAGCCATTCTCTTTAGCATATCAAACCTCATAATCAGAATATATAAAAGATAAATAAATTCATGTACGAAACGTTGATGACATCGAAAATATAAAAAAATCCGGATAAGTGAGAGAATGATAATCGGATTACGTGAACGCGTCCGGTTTGGTCCGGCTCCTCTCTCTCCCTCTCGGACCAGTGAACAGTCTCCTGTTTTGACGTGAGGAGGGAACACGTAAAACCGGCTCTCTTGCTTGCAGTTACCGTATCCGAATACTTATGAGATTGATGTGATTGAATTTCGCAGTCATAATCTTAGGAATGTCCAGCTACATGAACTCTTAACATGAAGAAGTGTGTCTGCTGGCCATGGAAATCTGCCCCTCACACTATTTACTTTTGAAAATGTATCCGGAATCCTATGAAAACCATCATGAATGTTGCTACTAGCGTATCATCCCAGCTGACTCCGGTTAGCTCGGCCTCCAACCAGCCCGCAGACACAAATTTGCGTAATTTCCCTTTCGACTTCACCGACCATGAGTCTCGTGACATTCAGGAATCAACCATTACATCAGAAGGCAAGAATAACGAAACAAATAATCCTGAGGGAAATGAAACCAAGAAAAACATCGTTATCAAAGAGGAATTGATACCGATTCCTCCTCACTTGTTGGAACCCCCAACCCCAACCCCAGGTGACTTATTAATTGCATTGTAACTATTATATGCTCCTCCTACCCATACACGCGTTGTTGTTGTTGTTGTTGTTGTTATTATTATTATTATTATTATTATTATTATTATTATTATTATTATTATTATTATTATTATCATCATCATCATCATCATCATCACTACTACTACTACTACTACTACTACTACTACTACTACTACTACTACTACTACTACTACCACCACTACTACTACAACAACTACTACTACTACTACTACTACTACTACTACTACTACTACTACTACTACTACTACTACTACTACTACTACTATACTACCTATATTGCTGTAATTAGTTTCTTTGAATGATTTATGCAAAATACAATCACGCCTTATTTTGAGAAACTGGTATTCAATTGCGTAATTTGACATGCAACATAATTTGATTGAGAGCTGTATGCATTTTTTTTTTTTTTTTTACTTCAGTTTTTAAGTCCAAGTTATGTTCCTTTGCAAATAATAAGAGATTTTACTTTCTATTTTTTTCTTTCACAGTGCTCACCAAACGGCGACGAACTGTGCTGTCCATTGCCGATAAAGCCGACGTGATACGGCGAATGCACGAGGGAGAGTCTCAGAAGCAGTTGGCACTTGAATATGGTATCGGCACTTCAACTGTTTCCGATCTGAAGAAACATGAAGTTGAAATTCTTAGGCACGTAGAGACCAATGGGGAACTTGTCGCCAGGAATAGGAGGAAGCTCGAGTCCGGAGCTAAAGCTGATGTCGAGGAGGCCATTCTGGATTGGTTGCTGAAGGTAACACACACACACACACACACACACACACACACACACACACACACACACATACTTTGCATGCTTGTTTTATCAAAACCTAAATAAGCTATTGTATCTAAACAGTAACAAGATTTAATTTATTAAATATTTGCGTAACGGAACGCTATTATTCCTAACCAATATATTTTCATCTTCATTAAGACAAATTACACATTTGTCACGTAAAGGAAACTCAAAGAATCAACCTTACTAAATCTTGGAGTGAACTTTGTCAGGTGTTACTCTATGACGTTGAATTATTATTATTATTATTATTATTATTATTATTATTATTATTATTATTATTATTATTATTATTATTTATCTATTTACTTTATTTTATTTATTTATTTATTGTGTGTGTGTGTGTGTGTGTGTGTGTGTGTGTGTGTGTGTGTGTGTGTGTGTGTGTGTGTGTGTGTGTGTATTATTTCTTACACATTTATTTTTCACAGGAGGTCAGTAGAGGAAGAGAGGTATCTGGGTCTGAAGTAATGGCGCGCGCCCGCCAAGAGCATCTCCGACTGCGAGGCAGCACAGAATTCCGTGCAAGCACCGGATGGCTGGAGAGGTTCAAGCGACGTTATAACATCCGGGCCTTTAAGCCTGGTCAGGAGAGCAGTTGGCAACGCACAGTCCCAAGATCAATTTTTGGAGAGAAAGGCACAAGAGGTAGACGGCGAGGCCGTCCTTCCCTCACCTTGCCCACCAAAGTTCGTGCCCATGATGTTTTGGAACAAGTATTCGAAGGCTCCTCATCTTTACTGAAATCTGAGGTCGAAAGTGCAGAAGAAGGCGAGTATTCGGAGTACAAGGGCGACGAAGAATTGTTTACTGATAACGAAACCACCACCTTCCAGCCCGTTGTCCGTCTTGAGGAAGGACATTTTGCTTTTAATATTCCTCAGGTAGAAGAAATTCCTACCGCCAGCGAGGCGGCGACCCTTCTCTCCAAGGCATTAGTGTGGGCGGCGGCACAACAAGATACTACACCCCAAGAACTGTTTGTCATGAAGGAATTACAGACAAAAGCAGCAATGCGAAGCATTGGAAAGAGTCCTCACTGATTTTAGGGGAAAATACCAACACTTGTCACCAGAAAAACGGTGCCCAAAGAATGTTGCCTTAGTCATAAAGTAGTCTATACTTTAAATTCAGTGATCTACGTATTTGTCAGTAATCTATTTAAGAAACTTCAGTGAAAAGTGTTTGTTATATTTAAAGATTTAAGGAAAATGGATCATATCTAAAGAATAATGTTAAAGTTTATAAATGATTAATATAGTGTTTAATGTTCTATGTGTTAAAATATATGAACAGTTTCGTATATCATCGTTTCTTTTTTCAAACAAACGTGACTCTCTCTCTCTCTCTCTCTCTCTCTCTCTCTCTCTCTCTTCTCTCTCTCTCTCTCTCTCTCTATATATATATATATATATATATATATATATATATATATATATATATACACACACACACACACACTTTTTTTTTTTTTTTTTTACTGACAGACCGATCGCTCTACCTTCATGGAAAAAGGCGAATCACAGCAATGGAAAATACTTACCACAGTGTTGGTTGCCCGCCTCAGGAGATGTTAAAATAATATTCTTTAAGCCAAGTATCACGTTGCATGAGGCTCCCGCCGCGAGAGGGATGTAAGCGACAAATTTGAAAAAATTGAGTTAGGCACGGATCCGGTTGCTAAAAGGGCATAGAATTCATGTGGAAGTGGTGTCATAGGCAAAATCGATCATCTGGATGGGTACAACAAGGCCCAAAGTTGCTCAAAATGAAGCAAAAAACACTCATTGTTAAGTTCCCGCTCCGCCGCCAGACAGAGCTATCTCCAGAGGCGACGAGGCAGAGCGGGCACCAATCAGCGCGGAGTATAGGGAGCGGCCATAGCTCTAGCCAATGAGCGCGCGTCCTCCCGCCAGCTGATGATCCACACGTGCGATTTAAAGTCCAATGTTTTCGTTCGTGATTCCATCAATTTCCCTATATTAATGGATTAATTATTGCAAACCAATATTGAAAACAATAAGGAATAGACACTAATACACTTGTAAGAGATAAATACATCAATGTCAATGCATATTAGTTATAAAAAGAGACTAAAAGTCAGATTTTCCTATAGTGATCGAATCTTTAAGAAACATTGACTATGAATTCTGAGGAATTCTGAGGAACTGGTTGAACAATGCTGGCGGGAAAGCAGCTGCACACATACACCGCTTCAGACGAGCACATGCCTTACTTACTCCAGGCCACATCTGCGTCACTTTTTCTCCCATTCACGCCTTTCACGCCCATCCAATTCTGCCACCATGTCTTCCACACGCCGCCCTGACGTTCCTGACGTTCCTGAACCCGTCTACAAGGGGGAGAAGTGGTCTGCTGAATCCTCAGCAAAGAAGAGGAAGGGAAACGAGACGTGGGCGAAAAACATCGCGAAGAAGCAACGTGATTCCGGCCATGAGTACGTTTCTGTGACCACCAAAGCCATCAAGCCAGCTGCTTCTGTTGGGGCCCCTTGTGCTTGCCCGAAGAAGTGCTTTGATGTTGTGGGAGCTGACAAGATCCAGGGCATCTTCAGGGAGTATTGGGCTATTGCATCACATAACGCCCAATCTAGCTACCTTGCTACACGGGTGTCAAGGAAGGAGGTTGCTCGCCACAGAATCAACTCGGATGACTCTCGCCGCCAATTCACGCTTTCCTACACTGTTTGTGTCGATGCAGAGAAGGTGGTGGTGTGCAAGAAAGCCTTCTGCAGCATCCACGGCATCTCCGCGAAGCGTGTAGAGAACGTGGTGGTGAAGGTTGGCTCTACTGGCGTGGCACCGGTAGACAAACGTGGCAAGCAGCCCAGCCACAACAAGGCCTCTCCGGAAGTGAATCAGCTGATCGAGGCTCACATCAAGTCGCTGCCCACCTGTTCGTCACACTACTCTCGGGCAAAGAGTCGTGACAAGGTGTACCTCCCACCAGGTTACACCCACCACACCTGCTACGACCTCTTCAGACAGAAGTGTGCAGAAGATGGAGTGCCTGATCAGCTGATTGCGTCCTTCCACCTCTACAGTCGTCGCTTCTCCACCTTTAACATCGGCCAGAACCCTCCCATGATCGACACCTGCAGCACCTGTGACAACCTGGACCGGGAGATCGAGGTAGCGAAGGCGGAGAAGGAAGCCAGCAAGGAGTCTTCATTAAGCACCGAGAAGAGTGTCCACCTTATGAAGGCAAAGGTGGCACCGGTAGACAAACGTGGCAAGCAGCCCAGCCACAACAAGGCCTCTCCGGAAGTGAATCAGCTGATCGAGGCTCACATCAAGTCGCTGCCCACTTGTTCGTCACACTACTCTCGGGCAAAGAGTCGTGACAAGGTGTACCTCCCACCAGGTTACACCCACCACACCTGCTACGACCTCTTCAGACAGAAGTGTGCAGAAGATGGAGTGCCTGATCAGCTGATTGCGTCCTTCCACCTCTACAGTCGTCGCTTCTCCACCTTTAACATCGGCCAGAACCCTCCCATGATCGACACCTGCAGCACCTGTGACAACCTGGACCGGGAGATCGAGGTAGCGAAGGCGGAGAAGGATGCCAGCAAGGAGTCTTCATTAAGCACCGAGAAGAGTGTCCACCTTATGAAGGCAAAGGTGGCTCGGGACATCATGTCAGCATACTCCGAAGACAACGACCAGAAATTGTGTGCCATTGCCGTCAACCTTCAGCAGACTCTTGTGACCCCTCGACTCACAACCAACGTCGCCTACTACAAGAGGAAGATGTGGACCTACAACTTCAGTATCCACAACCTGAAGGAGGCGAACAAGGCACACATGTACGTCTGGAACGAGTCGATAGCCAAGAGAGGGTCCAGTGACATCGGTAGCTGTTTGATGCACTACATCGCTAACTCTGTTCCTGCCCACTGTAGCAAGTTGGTCATCTTTAGCGATAATTGTGGTGGCCAAAACAAGAACATCAACTTGAGTCTTCTTTTGCTGCGCTACATACACAGTGGGAGGTTCAGTATGATCAAGCAGTACTACCTGATGCCTGGGCACTCTTACCTGCCCTGCGACAGGGACTTTGGCGTGTTGGAGCAGCACTTCCGGGGTCAAGAAGTCTACACCACGCCCCACTATGTCCACCTGATGCGAGCAGCCCGGCGGGAACATCCTTTTGAAGTCATCGAGATGGGTCGTGACACATTCTTCGATCTTGACGCCCTTCAGGGAGCTTGCACAAAGGCGCAGATGGCCAAGGCCGGCTTCAAAAACGCTAGGATGTTCCAGTACACCGCCGAGTACAAGATGGGCTTCAGAGTCTGCCTAGCGTATTTTGAAGACCACTTCGACCTGCCAACCTACGTGAAGCTGCAGAAGGGGAGGGGTGCCGCCTACCAGCGAGAGAAGTTTGACCTGAGTGCCATCGACCTGCAACTGAAGTATCCTGATGGTGTCAAGCTCAAGGACGACAAGCTCGCGGATTTGAACTTCCTGCTGCGCTTCGTTCCTGTTGGTCACAGGTGGTGGTACAACGACCTGTTTGCAGCACAAGGGGCCCTTACAGCACAGGAAGATGAAGATCCTGATGATCCCGACGACGTCCTCGACTTCTAGTGCCAAAGTGTCAAAGTGCAGTGCCAAAGTGTCACCGTGACCACCAGCCGTGGTGGAATTTTAAATCTCCAGTCAACCCCTTTACTGGTTGAAGGGGGATTTAAAATGGTTGGTAAATCCGCTAAGGGCATTATCTGGAATAAAGGACATTCCTAATAATGAACTTAACTGTCTCAAGCCAGTACAAAGGATGAGAGTCAACCAAAATCTATAATGAAACAAAAAAAAATGAAGATACTAAAAAAAAAAACAGTGTGGTAATACACACGCTCATAATCGTAAAAATGTATTATTAAGGAATAAAAAATAATTATTATTATGAAGACAGAGGAAGGATAGGCGATTCCAATGGTATAACAATACTTACAAAATTTTAATTAAAAAAAATAGTCGTGTATTAGAAGGACTTAAAAAAAATACCTTTAAAAAATCTCCTTTTATTATTGTACCGCCGGTCGGTGGTACAATGCACATGCTCATAATCGTAAAAATAGATATTTTGGAATAAAACTTATAATACAAGAAAGAGGAAGGATAGGCGATTCCATTGGTATACAATACTTACAAATTTAATTAAAAATAGTAGTGTATAGACGGCCATAAAAAAAATACCTTAAAATAAATTTCATTTTCTCGCGATTTCGGCCGGTTGGCCGTACATAACTCGTGCTCATACGCACAAAACTTGATATTAAGGAATATAAATTACATGGCCAAAAAGAAGAAGGATAGGCGATTCCAATGGTATATAATAGATCCCCCTTCTGACCGTTTTCAATGGTGTAATCATAAGGAAACTTTGAGCGCGTTTTTCTCAAAACTAGTCGGGTGGCGCTTACATCCCTCTCGCGGCGGGAGCCTCATTTATATGATATGATTGCATTTGATGCTATAGTAACACCAGGAAAAATTAAAATATTTGTGAAATAACATGGTAGATTTTGGAGAAATAGTAGAGTTTATCCTGAAGGAACCGGCCCGTTTGCAATAACAACAATAGTTACCTGGTTTTCTGTGAGTCATTCCATGGGAGACTTAAAAAGAAAACGTATCTAGATCCATGTAATCATAGTCTTATAGATACTACATCACTGATATATTTGTTGAGATGTACTACAAGTACTATTCTAAAGAAAAATATAGAAATGTGATAAATGAACAAATATCACAAAAAATATTCTGATCAATGTTAATAATGAATAAAGATTGTCGCAGGAAAGGAGGAAAAACGGATGCACAACCAATATTAAGTCAATCTTATAATATTTTTTAATAAAATATAAATTATTTCATATTTTTTTGCTCAAATACGTAAATGTTTTGTAAGAAGAAAACAAACTGTCGTAAAGGATTTTGGACAAACGTTTAGAAATTTGATACAATGATGAAAATTGACTTACTAAACTTTGAAGTCTTCAGCTAAAAATTGAGTATATATACCTCGCGTCTCACTTCCCTTCTTGGAAGCGGTGTCTCGTAGACACACGAACATTGATCGGTCACTCCTGCTCTGATCTGCTCGCTAGTGTCACATTCGCTTCTATATAAGGGTTCCCGATGCCTCGCCGCACGGTTGAGCCCTGGGTCTCTCAACTCTCGGGCTGTGGTTGTCCTCTCCCGTAGCATCTGTCCTCATGCTAGCCTTCGTTCACAAGGGGGTGTTGATAATCGATTCATTCAGACGCTTCCAGTCGAGCGGCCCTGCAAGTGGCAGGATGCCATTCTTTTGTGAAAATTCACACATGGGTGATATATATTTTATGATAGATTAGTATAATGTGTACCCGATATACGTAGATGTATGATAATAAATACGACAAATCAAATTGAGTACCACTAGTAGTAGTATTAGAGAGAGAAACATTAAATCCTCTTCCAGTAACAGAAGGCTAAACTCAGAGGCTGATGACCGATATGGTAGTTTACGAAGGGATCAATGATCTATTTTCGCTTCCTCGAAGTATGAGTTGATTTAATCTTCATTATCATTATAATTTTTGTTGTTATTTTTCTTACTGTGATGCATTTTTTCTCGAAAAAAAAGGAAATAACAAAGAGAGAAAGAAAGAAAAGTATATAAACAATGAGTCAAATGGAATACACGTAAAGTTCATCGTCATAATGTACAAAAACTTCTCGAACTAGACAGACGATCTCATTTTATCTGTGTGTTGGGTCAGTGACTGATACTTGACTGTCTCAAATGAACGATAATACTAGCCCACACATAGTTTTAATGGTGCAAGTGAACGTAACTTATCATTTTAATAAAAAAGTAAATGAATAAATTAAACAAATAATAATAATAATAATAATAATAATAATAATAATAATATAATCAAGTAATGAAAAAAAATGGAAATACAGAATCAGAAACTGAGCATTTCATATTGTTCTTAGCCATAACCTCACTTTTTCTCCATCCGCTAAGGAATAAAGGAAAATAGGACAAATTTTTATTGTTCTGCAGATGTAGTTCCCTAAATTTAAAATAGTGCGTATTACGTTTTCAGCGACAGCGATTCGTCCTTTCAACCAACTCATCTGTCTCTATTAAAGCTTCTTTGTTAGCTCAGGTATTACCTACTCTGATCCCCTCTCTTCTTCCTCTCTCCTGTCCCTCACCCCGTTCTCATTCTCCTCTCCCTCTCCATCAAAACTGTCAGCCCCCCCCTCCACCACCATGTATTTTCCTTTCCCCGACCCTTCTACCACGACCATCACCGCCTCCACTTCGACTGATTAGATCCAGGTAATGAAGCTATACATGAATATAACTGGAGCAGGGGCATGTGTCATTTGAAAAAGTCTACTATTCACTTTCTATCAATAATTGGTACACGGCACGACGCTCTCGTCACTCGTTAGTATGGGGACGGCGACTCATTTGTATTACCAGCAGGTGCCATGACTAAGGTTATACCTTTCATCCTCAAGATGATGATATTTACAATATTATTGTCGCAAAATTTAAGTAACCCAACTCCGTAATATGTTTTTTTTTTTTTTTCATAATTTTGTATTGTATCAGTATCTTATCATGGAGTGTAAAAGTTAAAGTTAGAGTATGTGAATATGACAATGGTTTTGCTTTATGATATAAAGTGTCTCACCGTGGAGGGAAAAGCTATCGTTGATATATGAACATGACATTGTGTTATTATGACATGAATATTTTCTAGAATTACTACAATAATTTTGGGTTAGATAAATATATGTATATATATAATTTAAAAGAAAGCGATAAATAGAGCATGCTTATCAGTCAGGAGGTAAGCTATTTTTTTTCCCCCTTCTTCTTCTTCTTCTTCTTCTTTTAATAGAATAAGATATGTATAGATAATGAATACAGGTGAGACGAGGGACAGTGTTTTAGTGAACAAGAGTAGTCAGTTCTAGGCCATCGTCAGCAGACTACCTCTTGTTCGTAGGTTCTCGTTCGTGGTGTATTTACTCCATGTCATCTCACTTACATATTTTTTGTACTAATATACACATATTAGTATAACGGTAAATTTGATAATCAACCAACTAGGCATATCACAGTGCTCTACTCACATACTTGACGTCATAAAATTTCTTTACACATCATTTCTATACCAATCTAAGTAATAGTACTTATTACTTTTTGTAACTGTAATAGCCCTCATCTCACAGAATTGATCATTCTTATCACCTCGCAAACTTACTTCAACAAGTTTGTCTTTACAACAAAGACATTTGACATTTGTTGAATTTTCTTCCCTTTCCATACAAACTTCAAAACTTCCAAGCTCTTCTCAATGACGCTTTCTACCACATAGAATGGAGACGTAGCCACCCCTGTTATAGTGACCGCGATTTTTAGTCATACAGTCCAGAACATTTTACTCGTAAATGAGTATAGACTGTTTCATAACTAACAACAATGATAGTCATTTCGAGAGGCAGGAACACGAAAGAGTGTTTACCTTGTACTGAGCGGATTTGGTCTTGATAAAGGAAAAAATAACTAATTGACAACTCAGGTCTTGTAAAAATCCGTTTTATGTTGCAATGTCTATTTTGGGGGGCTGTTGTATTTCAGTGATACGTTTGGTTGCATAAAAAGTTATCACAATACTCGTCTAACCAACAGGAAATACCTGCTTGGTACTGAACATTAAATGACTGAAACTATTTAGGAAGAAGTATGAGGCATCTGTCCACTTGAAGTTGGTGGCGTAAGAACTGCCAAAATCAGCTGCGTAGTAGACTCTGGTGGTGGCTTAACTACACGCACAAGTTTCAGAGGTTGCTATTGACAAGTGAAGCAGACAGACTCAAGAACTAAATTTTCCTATCCCACATATACAAGTAAAGCTGATAGCTAACTTGAAGTTTCTTAACAAAACTCGTACATCAGAACAAGTCAATCAACATGGGTAGCTACGCCCTCTCACTCCAAGGTAAGGTCCTTTGTGCAGACGGCGTCGTCACACAAGAAACTTTTAATATGAGTGAATGATGGTAGCAACACACTTTGTGTACATTGGTTTATATTGGTGGCATAATTACATTACAATTTGAGTAATTTATCATTCTAAAATGTTGATATTTGAATTAAAACGTCTTTGTTAATTTCCTTTAGGTTGAAAACCCTTGGCTTGGGTATCCTTGTGTGGGTGTGCTTTCAGAATACGTAGATCTGAAATGGGCATCTGCGCGTCATCATGTTTATTGGATGTTCATCTTTGGGTCTCTGGATATGAGGGGCTATTCTTTAAAATGAGTTATAGTGATATTTGAACCTACGCGTTTGCTTGTAGATTGTGTTACGGGAATCTCTCTCTCTCTCTCTCTCTCTCTCTCTCTCTCTCTCTCTCTCTCTCTGTGTGTGTGTGTGTATGTGTGTGTGTGTTAATTTCTGTATACGTCACTACATAAGTGTTCGCGTTGATACTAAGATGTATGGAGTATCTACAACTTGGGTTACAATTCTTTGTGTAGTTTGCAAAATCAGTAACGATGTGTTTTGATGTATTCAGCCACTCAGAAATGATAAAGCAGCTACTCTATCATTCATGATAGCATCAGTTACATTCTTGTCATCAACCTAAGTTTGCACTAACAGCACAAGAGGTTATGGTGCTAATATAACCCACTATGAAAGAAATTGTAGTGCTGCCGCCTCTAATGTGTTTAGCAGACAGTTGCTTTCCCAAGTTGTGATATTTGGGACAGTGGGGAGGAGAGAGGAGACATTTCTCGTCTCCATATGACGATGATTTACATTACTGCTGAGGTGATAACATATCATGTGAGAAAAGTCTGGCCTGAAAAGTGGCCTGGTTACGAAGGCATATATATATATATATATATATATATATATATATATATATATATATATATATATATATATATATATATATATATATATATACACACACACACACACACACACACGAGGTGTGAATGGAAGAATCGTGACTTGCTGTAGGGAATTTTCTCGGGTGATTTTGCCTTGATGCACATCGGGTGACTTTGCCTTGATGCACATCATTTCAGAATATGTCCCTTTACACCTGCCTTCCTTAGTTCATGCCACCATTGACTCGTGAAACGTAGTCACGGTCGGGACCTGTCATCTACTCACGGTCAACAGGAAGGACGCTTGACTCTCCTTCCGTCCCCGCCATGGGTTGCTATACGTTTAGCTTATTAATTATCATGGCTTAGCATTGATATTTACATGAGCGGGCATATGTTTGGCTTAGCATTTAAATAATCTTCTCGATAACTATGATAACAAATGTCGCCGAGGCAACAAGGTTAACTTCTCCACAAATGTCATCACAACTTGGAAAAAAAATAAAATGCAATATCAAACACCATTTATGCTAACAGGTGCTAGCGGTCAACTAGATTTTAAGTCTGGTGTACCATTAACTATGTGAAAGTTTATTATTGGTATGTACTACGCACCAACAGACAAAATAAGAACGGGAAATTTTTAAATCCTGTCTTCTTTGTTTGGCTGTCTAAAAGTGTTGCCACGAAAGAGCTTTGCATGTATTTTCTCTCGCTACTTATGGAGATATCATTATCGTATCTACTTGTGTGGGGGTGCTTTTCAGGGAAAACCTCACGGCTTGAGGCATCTATATACGCCATAATAGCAGCATAGGGCAACAATCACGTATACATAATGACATCATCTCTCTGCGACTCAAACCTACACAAGTATATACAAGTACACACAGGTGCCACATACTCAGATGGTGGAACTGAGTCCTTGACGAAAACAAAAGGCCATAGCTCCCAGTCACCTTACCTCTGCGTTAAAGCTGATATAACCTAGTCTTTTTATCTCAGATTTTCTTCAAGTATGGAAATGTTTAATATTCTTGTAAGTAAACAAGGCAATACGTGGCATACTGATATTTGGTCACGTGACGAGGATCAGCTGAGAAGTGTCAACAAAGGATGGGTGTCCTTCTTCTCTCTTTTTTTAGCGTATTTGTCAGATTGTGATTTTGGGAATAAAGCTTACCGCTACCTGATTTGATCCGAGATATCATTCTCATCTTTTTGAATATAAGTGTTCATGTAACAATGTATGTTGTCTTAAAGCAGTGCTGACGAAGCTTGCAGTTTTATGAAATGGAAAATATTAGCTGAACGAAAGCAAGTGGCAAGTGATCTCATAAGAATAGCGACATATTGCAACTCAAACAGCTGAGCGAGCGTTTGCCAGGGTGAGAAGGAAGAGGAGTGGTGGAGCTACGGCCATCCAGTATTGATCTGTTGCCTGTGTGGATTCATTTCTGTGGGGAAATTACTTTGCATCGCCTACCAAGTAAGTACGACCTCTCCTTGAGTATTCTCGGTGCTAGGAAAAACTATCGAAGTACAGTGATAGGTATATATTGAAGGGGAGAAACATTCATGTCTCGATTGGGAGAAGCTCTCCAAGGACTGATTAGTCTTTCAGATGTAGCGTGCAACGATTCCTTGGATTTCACAACAAATTAGCAGAAAAAAAAACAGAAATATCCTTTTAATGTGCGATCTTTAGTATACCGCGGAGAAAAGGTAGGTCAATGATTAACCCTGAGCGGAAGTCCATTTAGCAAAGTGAAGTCTAATGACCTCGACAAGCAGCAGCAGCAGCGAGCCTTGGTTACTGCAAACTGGTGAAGCAATAGTCTGGACTCGTGCCCCACTTGGCCAATGATGTGTTGGCCTGCTTGTTGTAAAGTGCATCATTCTGCTAGGGTGAAAAGGAAGAGAATTTAGCCTAGGGACTTTCACTTCACTGAGTTCCTGAGTGTAGTATCACTTGACGAATATTGTGGTCAACAAGGATATAGTCAGATTCCTTGGTTGCGGTTCTGGTAGGCTCTTTATATTACTATACTTGATATTATATGCTTTTGTTTATTTGTGATTTGAATTGATTTTGCCTTTATTATTTTTTTTTAAATTTATTAACTTGTTTATTTTCTATATCCTATAAGTCATTGGTTTTTTGTTTGTTCCTGCCCTTTGTTTCCTGTATTTGATGTTTTTGTTCACTTTTTCTACTTATATATGATTTATATTCTTACTTGTGTCAACCCGATTCTTGGTAATAACTACAAAATATAAAATAGATAAGGCACTTGCTTTTAGGTGAATTTTACTGTCTTAGGAATAAGACCACTCATTGAAATCAACTGAGGTTGTGACTTGTTCTTTCCCTAATAATCAACTTTGTATATTCATGACCAGTCTTTCCCATTAAAAGTAAATAAAAAGAAAAAGCAATTAAAGAGTCCTTGTGTGGCAGCCTGCATGACGCAACATACGTATTGGACCACCTGTCTACACCTGGCATGTCACAAGCTGCCAGGTGTGAGTGCTCCTATCAGATAACTTTTAGGGAACTCTCAAGCATTTTCTACAACACCAGGGTTACAAATATTGGGGGTAAAATTAGGTTATGAAGGTTTATATGTTATGATGACTGAATGGAATCACCCTGATGAAATAGAAAAAAAACTGTCTCTTCAATATGAATATCACAGGAAAGGAGATAATGTTATCCCAATATCAATGTATGACATCTTGTAAAACAGGAACAATGATAATGATAATATGTGTGTCTGTCCATATCTCTCTCTCTCTCTCTCTCTCTGTCTCATATATATATATATATATATATATATATATATATATATATATATATATATATATATATATATATATATATAAATATATATATATATATATATATATTGTAAATCATAATAGATGATAGGGGATAATTTAATTGTATTCTTTAAAGATTTTACTTCATTTTATTTCAATATATGCTAATGTATTTTCACACCAAACTTTTGACTTACTAAGGTCACAATTGCATGCCAGTACTGTAGTGTATACCAATGTTGGGGAGGTTTACCCATTCAGTACCATGTTACATTTTCATATTAATTCTGGTTATTATTTTTGGAATCCCAAACAAAAATATTTGTGTTTGACTTGTAAAAGTTAGTATTTGATACAATCCTGCTGTACACCAGTGTTGGGGAGATTAATCCCTACTGTATTTTGACGCATTTTCATAATTATTACTGTTGGACGATTTTAGAAAATCCCAGGAACTTATGTAGGGATTAAAACCGTGAAGATTCTGACCATTAATCTTCTCACCTCCATAGACCCTCCTAGTATCAATAAAATCGTCTAATCGTATCCAAAATTCAACATAAAAATACGTCCCACCACTGAAAGAGTTTAAAACTGATAGCAAAGAGGTACAGATTCACATCGTACCTTGACATCAATGCATTTCTCGGCTCGTAAACACGTACTTCAACCTTTATGTAGTTTCGGTTTGTATATGAAACCGTAATACACTTAAACGTTAGTTTAAGTTTGTTCATAATATGACTATTACCAATTGTGTTGAAAGTTTGGTAATAAGAATATTTGTGGAAATATTCCCCTGTTGAAATAAACAGAGGATCAACACCACCTGCATTCACCCTGGCAAAAAGTTGCTGCCAGACTGCTTGGTTCTACGTAGGCATCCCAGAAAGAGTGGGATCAAGCCAAGGTACTGAACGAGGTAGCAACAACGATACTTTGAGTGGCCAGATCAACACTTGGGAGAAGATGCTCCCGTGTGGCCAAAAGGTGTATATAGAACCGGGTGACCTTGCTCAGTCTACCTCGAGAGGAACCAAATGTGGGCGTGGCTGTCAACCTACTGGCGCAAAGGTGACTGCCAGCGGATTTGGCAGCTTCCGCTCGTGTTCATTTTTTTTTTTTTTTCTAGTCCCTCCTGCGATAAGGATGCGTTATTATTCCTAAGACAGTATTTGAGACGTGTTTATCCGTTATCTGAAGACGCTTGGAAGTATTTTATGTACTCACAATCTGCTGCAGATGTACATATATTTGCATGTCTTGTAGTAATAGTATAATAATTGACGGACTTTCGGTTGCCATTGCGGCGTGGCCCCGAGCCAAAGGAGATACGAGAGCCAGAATGGCGCCACACACACAAACACACACACACACAAGGGTATTATAGGTAATCCTTGCACACATCTCATCTGTAATTTTCTTGCTTTTTCATTAAAATAGTAAGCTCAGATTGCGAAGTTAACACTCGCTACATTACGATCTATAGACAAAAAGAAAGATTGTACATTATTTAAAATGTCATATCTAACTTTACCTGAAGATAAATTTGGTGTTTAAGGTCTGAATGATATCTAAGCTGTCTGAGACGCTAAAACTGGCAATCATGAGTCCGGCACGTGATCAGAGAGAGAGAGAGAGAGAGAGAGAGAGAGAGAGAGAGATTTCATTCCTCTACTGAAACGAAGAAAATAGGCATTATAATTTCATTGCATTTGACATTTCTGTTGTTAATAACAACTACAGCTATAACTACTGTACTTCCAGTCATAATCATCATGTATGTTAGTACATACTACTACTGTAGTAAGTACTAACGAATTATGACAGTGTATCCTAAATACTGTGATCACCATCATCATCACCATTAACATCATTGTCATCGTCGTCATTATTCTTATAATTAAGGGAGGTACTTTTATTAATGAACAAGTTGACACTGGCCAGAAGCCAGTGAGGTTGGTGTTGGTTGGCTGACTTGACTTGTGGCAACCTTGGCATTGACGTGGGTAGGATGCAAGCTTCCCACGGCTTTCTCAAAATAGATTTCTTCATCTGGTGATTTAGGGACTGCCTACATACCTATTTCCCCACCATGGATAAAATGTAACTGCTTTACATTTCTGCGATATCTATTCATATCAACATCACTAATAGCTACATTTTCAGTCTTTGTGTAAAGGATTTATAAAGCCATGTTATTTGCTTGTCTAAAAGAATGCCTTATCATCTTTTATTGAAGCTTACTATTATTGCTTATTGTGTATTTATGCAGACCCATAAAACTTGGCAACAAATTAGTATGTACTATCTAGAAAAGTATACATTACTAACTGATATGTTCTGGTAATGGATCTATATCCACTTGAAACATAAAGGTTGGGAAAAATGCAAGTTTTTTTCTTATTTTTTTTTATCACTTTTTATTGATGTGGAAAATAAAGTCTACTTTGTTATATGACAGGAACTTCAGAAACAGTTTTGTCCACAGACAGTTTTTGACAGGAATACTATTGAAAACTTACTAGGAATAAATTTTCAGTTGTGATTTTATTACCACTAACTACTACATATTGTGGACTTCTACTGTACTTAAGCTGGTTATGTACAAGTATCATATGCCAGTTTTCAGATTTTCTTATTGTGGTATTGATGATGAAGGTGAGGCGGCCTTAAATTGAATTTTCTTTGGTTTTAGGAACTATGCTGGCCAACCTGACATCACTGATCTGGGGCAGTGGAAATACTGCAGTCACTGCTACAACCACCACTACCACTGTTACACCATCTCCAGACCCTAGCAGCAGCACCACCACCACAACCACTACTACCAAGGATGCCTATGAAGATGCACCAGAAGAGTTCACAAACTTTAACATTCGAGCCACAACACCCACAGATGAAGAGGAAGCTGATTGGGTCTTAGTTGATAGAGCAGGTGTGTGCTTCTTCTCGATTTATACTTTCAGAATTTTAGACAAAAGGTAGTTGAATATTCAGCTGCAAATATCACAGGATATTCAACACCATAGTTAAGATAATGCTGTATGGTATTCATTAATGCGAAGTGAGTAAATTCTAATGGCAGCTATTGGATATACATATGTATGTACATTTGTACTTATATGGGTAATCATTTTGGATCAGTAATGTTCCTCCTATTCCTTTTTTATCTTCCTCTTTCTCCTTTGTTTTTTAGTTTCCTCTTTCTTTGTGGTTTAATGGCAAAACTGTACTATGTGATGAAAGTTTAAGAAGCAATGTATTGCTTAAAGATGGTAATTGATAGAATTACTATTGAAAATTTGTCCATATTACTGATTTCTAACATATTGGATATACTTATCCTTTATCCTTGCCCTTATTGATAGAAAAATATGGATATGACAAAAACTGTTCTTATAATTGTGTTATTTCCATTGTTTTTTAATGCTTACTGTACTATCATGACCTATTTTTGCATTATACTGTACCATTTTCTGAAATAAGAGTAGCTGCTTGTCAAGATCCTTCTCCAGAACCTCATCTTATTCCTTTTCCAATCTACTAACTGGCAACCATTATGCCTTATGCATATTTCAAAGTGATTGACATGTGTCACTTAGCCACTCCTATTTTTTTTATGATATGTATTCATAACTCATAATTTTCCGCCTGTTCTCCCCTTTTCTCTTGCTTCCTCAGTCTCACGATAACTTCAAAGCATATTAAAAGATAACTTTTTACATGCTTCTACATCACCATTCTTGGTTCTGTAAAATACTGCCTCTTGATATTATACTTTATGATTGCAATATCTCTACTATAAAACATCACATTTCTCATTCATGAGGTGTTTAGATAATCTTTATAAGCAGGGAAATTAACTCGTTAAACTTTCTCAAGACTCATAATATTTAAATTTTTACTGAATTTAGTTTTTTATGATTTATAAAGTTGATGGGGTATAGTACCAGATTCAGAGCACTGTGATTACTACATATCTCTTATTTTTTTCATATACACTATTAATATAAAACCTTTTGGAATATGTACAACACTTTGTAGGGGTGCACCCAGGAATGTTTTGGGAGGCAAGGTGGATGTGTTTTGACTTTTCTCGTCTTCAACTAAATATGTTGGTAGTTATTGTCCTATTTTCTTTGTAGAAGACATTTTTGGTGATATTGCAATGGATCCTTGGGTGTACCCCTGGAAAGTAATAGGTGTGGCCAGTGTGGGTGTGGTGTGGCGTGGCTCTAATAGCACTGGTGGTGTTTGGCAGAGGTTGGCGAGGCAAGTTGTGGTGGTGTGGATACGATAGCGAGCGCCACAGCCACTTCCTCATCAGCATTGACTACCACCGTCACCTCAAGAGCAGCAATCTCCGCTCCAGTACCACCAGTTTCTCTGGGAGGAGAATGGAGTGAAGGGGGGACACAAGATTGTTGGCTCATGACCCCACCACCGTGCTTCACACGTTCACAGCCAGCTCCTCTTGCCTCTTCATCTTTAGAAAATTTGCTAATAGAGCATCCCAGCATGTCAGTCTACTTGCCACGCCCCACCTACACCAGTGCTGCCACCACAAGAGTTTTTCCACGGCATGTTGTAGCTCACTCCACACCATCTTCCTGTTCTCCTCCCTCAGCTTCTCCATCCTCCCAGCCAGCTGTGATGGAGAGAGATGAATCTCCCATGAAAGAGAATACAGAGAATACTGTTGAGGAAGTTGAAAACCAAGTGGCAGAGGCTCCACCAACAAGAGGAGGGGTAACTCAGCGGGCATCTAGTCTTCTACGAGCTATTGATGTACTCAGACCAGCACAGAAGGTGAACATTTTTAAACACGAGTCTCTAATATGTAAATTGTATATACATCAGACATTTGTGATTTATCCATTTATTTATATACAATATAGCCCCCCGGGTGGTGTCAATTTATTCTATTTTTTATTCTTAATTCAGGCTCAGCGGAGACGTGAGGAGCGGCGCCTGAAACGCACGGCTCTTGAACGCAGCAACAAGGTGAGAGAGGTTGCTGCTGCCAGCAACAAGCGCTCCAAGAGGTGTGATATGATGGCACCAGGAAAGTTCTCCCGTGCTGTCAACAACCGCAAGTGTTAAGTGTTGGAAGATGTGCAATAGATGTAAAAGTTTTTCCAAAAACTGAATCTCACTACCAAGATTTTATGAAAACACTTTCATGCAATAGTTTGGCCAACTTTGGGAAATATTTAATGGAAAATTTGTTCAGTGTGATAAGTAATAAATGTTACAATTTATAATAATTGCAGCTTTCACATGGTCACAATATTAAGTTTATTCTCATCCTATATTGATGTGACATTTTATTTGTTAACAATCAGTGGTGGATTCCAACAGCAGACTCAGTGTTGAGTCTGGCAAGATGCATATGACTCACAAGTCTGGGTTTTGGATTCCATACCTTGCTCAGATCACATAATTGTTTTTATGTATGATTCTTTGAAGAATGAGAAGGTTTGATGTCTGTCATCTTAACATTCTTTGAATGTATGGTCTATATATGAATGATAAGAATCACATTTTAAAGATGCTACACATTAGTTGCTGTTACAAGTTATATTTTTTTATTTTAAGACATCCAAGTTCCAGTAATCTTTTGAAATTGTGAGATGAATTTTCTTTAAACATCATGTTTCTTGCTTAAGTTAAGAGGGATGTATGTCTACAAGTGTGGGTGACTTGTCTTTTAAGTGAGTACAGCTTGAGTTGAAATAGTCAGTGAAGGAAGGATGTATCAACCAGTAATCTTTTTTACAAAAAAACATATACACGGAATAACATCCTGTGTGCCTTAAATAGTAAAAAATGTTGCCCAATTCAATATAATTTTTTACCTTTATTCTTCTTCTAGACAAACTCACAGTATACAAAGATAATTTTTTCCACATGGCAGGAGCTCACCATGCACTTATTTTAAATTCCCCTGATTTTTGTGTAATTTCTCAGGACTTATCACATGTTATCTTAAGTCTATATGCTTTTGCATTATCTTCTAACTGTTTATTGGGATTAATGAATGTATCCTTTCTCATCCTTTCTATTCACATGGCAAACTAATATAATCTACCTATCTTGACTATCTTTCATACTCTCAATCAATAGTCTGCTTTTTTTCAATCACATACTTATTTGACTATCTTATTCACTTATTAACCTTGTTTATCAATTCCAGCTTCATTTTAAAGTATGTTTACCTTCTTTTTATTCCATACAGATCACATCGTTTTTTTCTTTGACAGTAAAGAATGAAAAATAAAATAAAAACAAATGTAAATATATAAAAAAATATATAAATGAATAACGAAAAAAAAAACCCCAGTGCATCAATTTGTATTGCTTCATAATCTCTATGTCATGGGTTTCATGGGTTAGAAATATACGAGACTTTCCAATCACATTATTATTTGATGCCAATTAACAAACATCCAACGCTTTCAGTGTACTTAATAAGATTTGGGTCCTGGTGAGCATGCCTTCCTCCTTTGACTGTGTTAGTTTAATTAATCTCCATCTGCAATTAATGTTATGGAGAGAAAAGATACCTGACATAAGCCATACAGCAGCATATAAATTAAGGTTTTTGTTTAATTTTTGTCATGCATAGTGTTCTGGTCATTACATTTCTGTTGTTATTGGTATACGTTTCATTACAACAAATAGGTCAGTGTTGTTATATACGTGTCATCCTACCAGAAATCACAAGAAAATAGTAGTAGACTTAGTAGAACTACTGACTCTTAGAAACATACTGAATGTTTGAATATATGGCTTTATGAGAATATATAGAACTAATTTTTATTGCTGTCTGTGGTGATAAAGTCAATATTTACTTATGACATTTTTTTGTGCTGACGTAAAATTTTGACAATATTTCTTGACCAGTTTTGAAAGGGAAGTGGGTCAAGTTTCTAAGTTCACATTTTCTAAGTTCTTGTACCTAATTACTTTAAATTTACCTTAGGAGTACAACAGTCATTCTGTGTATCAAACTGTAAATGCAATGTAAAGGTACACGCATAGTTTTTGGGTGGAGACAGTCCAATTGCAGTTATACAATATTTAGAATCATGTATGTACACATAAGAAAATATGGAGACTGCTAAGGTTCAGTTAACCTTCATAAGGCAGCCCCTTACCACTTAAAACCTCTTATCAATTATAATTATCTGTGAAGGAAACAAAGAAATATAGTTAAATCAGTAGGTGCTTTGTATGCAAAATACTGATATTTTTTTGTAAAGTACAGCAAGAGTTTTACAATATTCATGGAGTCGTGGCATTTTTTTTCATATGTGTCTGTTTATCTAAAGTTATTTGTTTCGGTGTGATATTGATATTTTCTTCCAGACAATGTATGCTTTTTATCTATTTATGTAAGTTATTTCAAAAGCATCTTTCCTGTGTATATAATGTGTGAAAAAGGTATCTAAGAGAGATGTGCAGAAATACACCCATATAGTGTGGTTTAGTTCATGTGAATGCATAAGACAAGATACTTGTAAAATGTCTTGAAGAAATTGAAACTTACTCACATATTGATTATGATGTAATATGCATAGAAATTTTATGAAGAGAAGAGTGAAGAAAAGAAGTACTGTATGCTCACAGATCAATTATAAAGTAATTTACATAATGATTTTATGAAGAAAGGAATGTAAGAGGGAAACATGCTCATAGATTAATCATAAAGGAACAGTCATAGTAATTTTATGAGGATATGAATAAAATCCATTAAAAGACTGATCAGTGGAACAAGTTCAACAAGAAATTTAAAGTACATACACAGAAAAAAAATCTCCTTGCTAATGACAAACAAAAATTTGAATGAAAATCTGTAAGGAAAGCATCTTGGATAGGGAAGGTTCATGATTGATGAGGTACATGAAACTGATATGTTTTTCTCAGTACTATGGAATTTACTCAAATAGAAACCAGTATGCATCATTAAATGAACAAGAGTTTGATCCGCTGGCTAATTTATACAGCTTGTGCATAAATATATTGACCAAAGTTTGTGCTAAAGAATAATCATGGTGGTTTGTTCAATATTCAGAATCTATGATGTCCAAGTAATACAGATACATAGTACAAAAACAATATTATTCAAACTATTTCTACATAACACATTTATTTCAGTCGCCTAAGTACTGTTCTGGCACTCATATTTGACCTACTTGCTCCAACTATTAAATATCTTCTATGTATATAGTTATAAGGAAAGCAAAAAAAAATTTTTTTATGTACCCATATCTCCTTGAGGCAACTATCAAAGGATATAGTACATAAAACCAGTACTTAAGATTATGACTATTGGATCAAATCTTTATTTGGAACTCACGTCAAGTGAAGAAGACAAAAATGAGCATTTTTAGAATTAAGATGAAATAGTATACTTTACATATGAACTAATTAGATAAATTATATCTTGCATGGAATGTAGAGCAAGACCTAATCTACTATATTTTTTTCTTTTCATTCTCTCCATTCTCTTAGGTGCACAAGAAATGAATAATTGTATGATGCAAGTATGGAGGATAAAATGTATTGCTATAGCATTATACGAAGTTAGGAATGGACATCCACACACAGTTATTGTATTGTTTGTATAAATCAGACCTTTAGACTCATAACATCAAAGTTCTTTAACAGGAAACCAAAGTATTGATATCCGTGGAGTTAGAAATCTCAACTTGAGACTCAACAAGTTTTGTAGAAGGATGATGTCAAAGAAAAACATTGATTGTAGAGGGCATTTGTAATTTAATCTTTCTTTTAAAGATTTTTGTTGCAACTTTAATGCTTTTTGGCCTTATTACAACATGGTACATATTTTCATGAATACCCAAGCTTGTTGTTCAGTAGCTTTGACAGGGTGGATTCTTCTTGAGATTTATTGCTGTGGTGATTCATGTAAAAAGTTAGATATACATCCCAAACTCATTCTCTATGGCTAGCGCACAGTAAAGAATAAAAAAAAATAATAGTAAACAGGAGATGCATTAGCAATAGCTGATTTGCATGAATATTAGTGTTAGAGTAGGTTTTCAATGAGGCAGTTTTCAACAGGGTAAGAGTGACAGGCTGACTTTATTTTCATAATTTGTCAACTACATCACCTATCATATATTTGTCAGCTTTTGAGTTCAGTAATGAATGCAAAAATTTATCATACACATGTATGACTGTCTTTATTGGCATAGATTTTGAAGCTATATAATTATTTTGATTATATTTCTTATAAGTTGATTGCTTAATTTGTATCTACATTCAATGTTAAGTATGGCTTGTGTAAAGTTATTTCCTAGGGCAAAGGAAACAGGGACCCTTTTCCAACTGGTTCTTTTATTCTGTGATTTATAAAGGTAAAGGGGCAGGTTGTGGCTAAGGACTCGACCCATACCTATTTCTCTGACGTTAGCATAGTATGGTATAGAGCTACTGTGGTGTGGAGCCATAGTTCTGGTGTCTATTAGGCCCAAAATAAGGAACTTTCCCTCAGCTTGGGTCTCTGTGATCTTTCCCTTGGATCCATAGAAGAAGAGCTTGGGGCCTAGCTTCAGGCCTTGGTCAGTCCCAATTAGCACTGTAAATCACGGAGTAAAGGGACCAGTCAGATAATGTTTCTCTGGTCATTGGAGAGTATTTCACACTACCCATGCTTGAGACTGCTTGCTGACTCTGTTGTTAGTTTTCATATTAATTTGAATCTGTGTTGACACATTTGCAGCTGCATGACTTCCATGAGCATATTTACATATACGTATAGATCCATTAAGATCTGCTCTTGGTTTCTTAATGAACATTGAACAGTAGATCTTTAAAGTTATCACTCATGTAGATCATCAATATATATGCAAGTATTAAGACCTATACATATTTAACCATCACTCAATGACATAATTGTTGAAATATAACATTCATTATCTTCACCGCAGCTCGGCCACAATAAAATTTCCGGAGTTGTACCTTCCAGAGTTGCACCATATACACACACAAACACACATGCTCATGTCAATCTTAATGTCTGATGTCACAGCAAGTAAGATGGCGTCCATTATTTCTGGTGCATCTCTCATTTACATTCATCATTAGTTGTGATATGGGTGTTTTATACTATCTCCTAGCAAGCACAACACATCATGTGCTTGTGCTGACTTCATATGAGCAAAGACATAGTGAGTGGGTTAGAAAGGAATAAAAATGAGATGGTAGTATTTCTGGATAGAAATTTACATAAAGAAGTGCTGTGTGCAAATAAATGTGGTTTGCAGTAGGTATGAAATACCATATGTGGACATAACTGTGCATTTATTCTTGGAAAGTGTTTTGGCAAAGAGTTATTTTCTGTGCATAAAATTTCAGTGTCCATGTTGTTTCAAACACTGGAGAGGCTCTTGCTCGCTCTGGTCATGTTTAGATTTAATAATCAATTTATATATGAGCTTTTCATACCACTCACCCTTGGGCCAGTTTTTATTAGCCGGCTAAATATCCTGCTCATAGCTCACTGGTTTGTGTTGGAGTAGTGAGTCATTAGATATTTTTAGCCACACCACATAAAAATAGCCTGGAGCATATTAGGAATGGCATGAATGTGTGTGTCTGTATAAAACTGCAGCTGCTTTTGAAAGGTGTTAATAGTTCACCAATATATTTTTTCCACTTGTCAGAGAACTCAGTGAGAACTTTAGGATTAAGGAAAACCTATAAAAATGATAAAATGAAAAATGTGTATATATAAAAAAATGTCTTTCAATATTGTGTGGATGTAGTGCACATGCTTGTTGTATGAAATAGTATGTTGTGTACGTGATCTTGGATGATTACTGTAGTGGTTTGTTGTCATTCTGCCATGACAAAATGATACATACTTACACTGCCACTTCTTAAAGTGAAAATAACGGAATATACTGCAAAGTCATCAGAAATGGCATTTTCATTAGTGACATAGAGTAGTATTTAATGTGTATATGCATATGTATATATGAAAGGAGCCTGAAGGTTTGGGTTAAATAGATCTCACAAGTTATATATGTATACCTATATGCACTTACAGATGTAAGTGCAGTACCTAAATGATTGCTGATTTTAGTGCATAATTTTGTGAATGTTTATTATAAAAGTGTTGCTAGTAGTGCCTCTGTACACTACATTTTGTGAATGATTGAAATATATAATATCTTAAATTTTGTATTATCTTAGTGAAAATGAGAATATAATGCCAATGTTTTGAAAGAAACTGTAAAATACAAACTCAGTCTTGTACAGGTAATTTTAGACTTGTTGGCTGTACTTGTATAAAGATACATAAACAGCTCAGGGACTCTGAAGTGTTTTATCTTCATCACAATGAAATTTCCTCTGTTTTAAAATTTATTGCTGCTACTTGCCTTTATCATCCATATACCATAAAAGAAATGTAGGAATGTAGCAACAACCATCTGTAAATGACATACTTGAGAATTACTCCTGTGAAATAACCACATGGCTCACAAAAAATAATGAAGATGCATATTTAGAAACTATAGTATTTCTTTTAAGGCACAAATTATGATTTGTTTTAAAATGTGCTGTGTAATGTTTGACAGTGTGACTAAAATTTGTGTAAAAACATTTTTGTGTAAATAATGTATAATATTTTTGAAGCAACTGTGAATTATTTTATTTATTAGTGTTTGAAATTAAAGCACTGTCTCATCATATCCATTATCACCAAAGTTTTGATTCTATCACTCTTTCAGAATAAATTTCAATTTTTATATCTGCTTTTTTATATAAATCCCAATATCACCACGATTACTATATGCCCTGTGCAGTTGTTTATAAAAGAAATAATAATATACCCAAGAAAGTATGTATAAAGAATTGCCAAATAACCCATTGCAGGAATCAAGAACACTACGTATGCAAATCAATGCCAGTACATACCAGAATGTATGACTTTTTCAAAATAGTCTCAATGGCCTATGTTATTTACATAAGTAATGGCATGTAATAAGTACTGGGAGGGGCATGAGAAGAGAATGAACTGGAGATATTGCAAACTTCACTCCTTCCACTAAACAGCGCCCCAAAAAAGTATGTGCATAAAATTCTTTAATAATGAAATAACATGTGCTTTCATCTCTGGTAAAGTAGGAGAAAAAGTATAGAGGGTAAGAGAGAAACAAATAAATTCCCTAAGAGAGAGAGAGAGAGAGAGAGACGCAATGAGGAACTCCAAGGATATGGATCTATAAACATGCAAAACTTCCCGCATGAAACACCCTTCAAACTCTCAAAGCATGGGTAGGCAACATGCTACACACAGCATGGCAATTTCACAGTAATAAGATAACCTTGAACCAAGTGTGTGTACATAATTAAACGAGTTCAAACTCCCTATCATGACCGAACATTATGATGATTTTCATCTTATGATATGCATAGTACCGGCAATAAATATTGATGATCATCATAGAATTGCTATTACTTATACAGCTGCTGCTGCTGCTGTTGCTACTCATCCTCCTATTCCTCCTCCTCCTGCTCCTACTACTACTACTACTACTATTACTGATAACGCTGATAATAATGATAACAACAATAATAATAATAACAATACTACTACTATTACTACTACTACTACTACTACTACTACTACTACTACTACTATTATTATTATTATAATTATTATTATTAATGATGATGATGATGATGATGATGATGATGATGATGATGATGCTGATAATAATAATAATAATAATGATAATAATAATAATAATAATAATAATAATAATAATAATAATAATAATAATAATAATAATGATAGAAATAATAATTATCATTATTATTATTATTATTATTATTATTATTATTATTATTATTATTATTATTATTATTATTATTATTATCAATATTATAATTATTATTAACATCATTGTTATTATTATTACCATTATCATTATTGTTGTTGTTATTATTATCATTATTATAAAGGTGATGATGACAATGATGATGATGATGATGATGATACTACTACTACTACTACTACTACTACTACTACTACTACTACTACTAATAATAATAATAATAATAATAATGTTAATAATGAACATATATTTTTTTGTCAGTATCAGCTATATGAAGTCCTGTTTTGGGGAAAGAATGGAATATACTAATAACTGAGATGGTGAGGAACACAGAGATACCATGGGCTCAAAAGGAGTCTGAATACGTATAAAATACTTGGTTAACTTTTGAATCGTATACGAATATTTCTGGTAAGCCTCTGAACTTAATATTCCTCATGATAATTTTGCAGTAATTCATAAAAGTATCACATTTAAATAACAATCATAACCGCGCCACTGCCCACCCCTACATCTATCTCTGACTGTTCGCGTTTCCCCACAAAACCTATTCGAATTGAGTGTATGAATTTATTTCATAAATTATATAGTAAGTGGCAACTAGGTAGCTACCATAGAGCTATCAGAGGAAGAGATCAGCTGGGAGTTCTGTTGTACAGTCCACTCATCACGCAGCGCTGCATCAGTAAACATCGAACATCAGCCGTTGTTCAAGACCTGTCTTTGGCTTTGGTGATATTGGTGAGGTGAGGGCTGCAAACAGCAAAGGAAGAATGTTGCGATTGGGTCGACAGCTGGGAGGCTCTACTCTTGCAAGCTTCCTCAAAAGACGAGTGTTGCTTCCACTGGGCCATTACGACCTACCCTTGGCTCCCAAAGGAATGCACTCCTTTTCTCGCAACGGGTTAGTAACACAATTTCACACTCTTCGTTCTGTGCACGTAATTAAGTTCATTATCCAAGAATGTGTGTGTGTGTGTGTGTGTGTGTGTGTGTGTGTGTGTGTGTATTTAAATATATATATATATATATATATATATATATATATACAATTTATTTATTTATTTATTTATTTCAGTGTTGTACTTCAGCGTATTGGAGAATATGAAGGAACAGGGCAAAGGACTATAGATGATGGGACAACCCGTCGAGAGGATATTGTTTCAGAGACACATGCTGGCCGACCGATCGTCAGCGTTGCTAGGGACCACATCGCCAGGATGCTAAAGGTGACTGTGCAATACATCTTTCAATGATCACACGCACGCGCTGATGTGTGTGTGTGTGTGTGTGTGTGTGTGTGTGTGTGTGTGTGACAGGAGAAAGTAAGATTAAGAAATACATTAAAAGAAAGAAATATGCACACACACATTCTCTCTCTCTCTCTCTCTCTCTCTCTCTCTCTCTGCATACAGACATCTACATACAGTACATCTCTCCACATGCATTCGTAGTACGTTAGATGGCTCCACGTTTCCAAGTTAGAAGAAAATACTACGTAGAACATCACTGAGTAAGGGCATCAGGATGTTGTCGGGTGTGTTGGTGAAACGGTAGACACCCACGCATTGTTGGCAGGTGACCCGTGTTGCAGCAGAGGTGAACCGGTGCCTGATTTTCATCACTCACTCGTCGCTCACTCGCATTATTTGTCGTTTCTGTGTGCGTAAATATATGAGCTGATCATAACAAGATATTCTGCACATTACAGTTTCGATTGATTTATGTAGAAAACAGAAAAGTTGATGTGTTTCTGTGCGGTGTCTCTAACGATTTAGTTATTTCTGAAAATGCAAACGTGTGGAGTGAGCAAGAAGACAAACTCGAAAAACTATATATTTTTCCCTTTGCAGATCCAGATCACTTGCTTAAAATATTGGAGTGCATAAATGCGTAAATTTATTATAAAACAATCACGAATTCTACAGCTTGTTAAATACTTTATAAAGAAAGAAAAAAAGAGGAGGATTTTTCCATCTTCAATTCATGTTGTGTGCAATTCTAGTGTTGTATTTCAATTGTAATTTCAATTCAAGTGTTATATTTCCTTTTCTCAGGTTCTGAAGACCTTGGTGATAAAGTCAACATAGGTAATGTCACTTTAATCTTCATTCATGTAGTCGAAGTAGACAACTCAGCAAACTTTCCTTGGATTCCCGAGCATTCCCCATTAAGCCTTACAAGAACAGATTCCTTAGAATCTTCAAATCTGAAGAATTCTTTCGAGGTGAAAGCGCTGACCTGCTGGACCTGTTTGGGTCTACAGGGGAGGTGACGAGGCAATTGTGACACGGATCTGTTTGGTGTCTATTCTTACAGCCAAACATGAAACAATATCTATGTTGTTTCAGGTCTTAGACAAATGTTGATTTTAAATTGTTGAATTTATCAGGTGTGCTGGAAAGGAGGCAAGGAGGAAGCGTATCCTTACGTGTGGCTAAAGGATAACTGCAGCTGTCCTTCTTGCTACCATAAGGTGTCACACTCCAGACTCACCTATATAGAAGAGACTGACCTGAACGCTGAACCCATCACTGTCCGGGTATAGTGCACCATCAGTTTTTGATGTATGACATCTATTTATTCTTATTCTTTTTATTGGTGTGTACTATCATGTTCTATTTCGCATCTTGCTGAATTGACACTAGTTGCTATACTCGACCTCTGCTCAGCCGCACGTTATCGCAGCCTTGAAGTAACTGCGTATGTTTGTGTGTGTGTGTGTGTGTGTGTGTGTGTGTGTGTGTTTACCTAGTTGTATTATACAGGGTTCGAGCAGGGATCATAGTATCCTGTCTCCATATCTCCATGTACCCAATATTTCCTTGAATTGATGTACATTGGTTGCTGTAACAACCTCCTTTAATCCATTCCAGGTGTCCACAATTCTATGTGGAAAACTACTTTTTTTATGTCCTTTAGACATCGACTCTTTCTGATCTTTCTTGTGTGTCCTCTCATCTGTCTAGTTCCTTCTTCCATCATCACCAGGTTTGGCGTGTTCAGCTTTTCCATACCATTTATTATTTTATATAGAGTTATTAAATCTCCTCTTTCTCCTCTATCTTGTAGAGTTGGCAGTCCCATTTCTTTTAATCTGTCTTCATATGTCAGCTCCCTTAATTCTGGTACCATTTTTGTGGCTACTCATGGGATCCTTTCTAGTTTCCTTATATCCTTTTTCGCATTTGGTGACCACACGACTGCTGCATATTCCAACTTCGGACGTACCATACTGGTTGGAATGTTTTTCATCATATCCTTATCCATGTAGTGGAAAGCCACCATGATGTTGGTTAACATTCTATATGTTGACCCAATTAGTTGGTTTATGTGCCGCTCTGGGCTCAGTGTATCCTGTATCACCACCCCTAGGTCTTTTCTTCCTTTGTCCTTGGTATTTCCTCCTGTCCCATCTTGTAACTCCATTTTGGCCTTCTTTTACTCTTGCCTAGCTCCATCACATGACATTTCTTTGTGTTAAACTTCAGTTTCCACCTCTTACTCCATTCATCAATCTTGTCTATGTCAGTTTGTAGCTCTCGACAGTCCTCAGTGTTTTTAATAACTCATTAATTTGGCGTCATCCGCAAACAGATTCATATAGCTGGTCACGCCGCACTGCATATCATTCACATTTTATACCTGGAACATAATGGGTGCTAGGACTGACCCCTGCGGTACTCCACTTGTTACTTTCCTCCAACTTGGAAGTTTCTTTCCTGATCACAGTTCTTATTTCTCAATCTTTCAAATAATCCTGCATCCATTCTAATAGTTTCCCTCGCAGTCCACCTATGTGCTTCAGTTTCCATAAGAGTCTCGTGTGTGTGTGTGTGTGTGTGTGTGTGTGTGTGTGTGTGTGTGTGTGTGTGTGTGTGTGTATGTGTGTGTGTGTGTGATACGTGTGTGACATGATGATACTGTTTCTAGGTGATGGAGGGCGGGCAGGAGGTGGAGGTGGTGTGGCAGAATGACCATCACAGCATATACGGGACTGAGTGGCTGCATTCCCGCGGCTTCAGTGTGGCAAGTCGGCAGGCGCGAGAAAGCCGGCATAGGTGAGGACAGGTTTCCTAGGGTTAAAAATAGTAGTAGTAGTAGTAGTAGTAGTAGTAGTAGTGATGTTTTTTTGTTCTTGTAATCATGATAGTAATAGATTACTGACACAATTAATAACTACCCAAGGCAACAAAATGTATTTGACATCTTATTTCGGCTTCCCAAGTTGTATCTTTATGTCCTCTTGTCCTAGGATTCCTTTGCAACTGATTGTATATATTACCTTGTTTTCCTGGAACAGGCATTGCAGTTCTTATTACTGACCTCACAAATATTAGAACGGAAATCTGTTATAAAAACGATGATGGTTCTCAACAGGCTAGAAAGAAAGTTCTGGGGCTCTGAATCTTTAGATAATTTCCCTGAAGCATCGTTCGAAGAGATTATAACAGACGACGTGGCTTTGCTGGAGTGGTTGAGGCAACTGGAGATATATGGCTTTGTCAAAGTGAAAGACGCGCCGGTAGAAACAGGTCAGGTTCGACGCCTTGCTGAAAGAATCGCATTTATTAGGAAGACTCATTACGGGTAAGTGAAGAAAATTAGCAACCCAATAGAAAAAAAAAAAATAATAAATAAAAATAAATAAATAAATAAACAAAATAAAATAATAATTATAAAAGCGTATAGTGTCGAAACAAGAAATATCAATATATTTCCAGGGATTTTTCAAATGAATTATTGTTATTCTGTGTATGTATTTCCAGGGATGATTTCTCAGTACAAGCCAAGCCGGATCCTAGTAACGTTGCTTATCTAAGTGGACCGCTCCAGCTCCACGCTGATCTCCCTTATTATGAATACAAGCCTGGAGTAAGTCCTCGTAATCAATACATTCTGTTACAGATGGTTAAACGTTTGACACCTCCAACTCCCTAATTTGTCTTCTCATCAGCGAGAAATGCACTAATTTTATCAAGTACTCTAATTTTTCTTTTCTGGTTCTCAGGTACAGTTCATCCATTGTATCAAACAGTACGATGGCGTGGGAGGGGACTCTCAAATCACTGACGCTGTTCACGTGGCTCGTCAGCTGCAAAAGGCGTGTCCAGAACATTACCGCCTCCTTACCGACACGTTAGTTGATTGGTTTGACATTGGCACGGACGAAATTGGCGAATTCCACAAACTTCTGCGTTTGCCAGTAATCTGGTAAGAGTTTCCGAATTTGATTTAGTCTTCTACCCTTTGGCTCCGACTTTTCGAGGTCATATGCTAAATATAACTTTCCCTTTGATTAGCTTATCTCCAGGGCTGCATACCAAGGAACTACCCCAGCTAACTTCCTACTTCTCACAGCACAGATAAGAATGATGAAATATATCGTATCAATATGAGTCAGCCTCAGCGGGACTCCCACTTCTCTGTGCCGCCTGATAAGGTTGCTGCCTGGTATGCTGCATTGGTCGCCTACTATCGCCTGCTATCAGATCCCAAATACTGCTTGCAGTTTAAAATGACCCCAGGTATAGTCAATAAATGAATTACCGTTGTCAAGTACTTAAGACAATTTGGAGGAAAAAAAAACTATTTTTTTAATAGAATATATGCAGACAGCTCATTCATTGAACTTAGAAGCTGATGTTTTGTTTTCAAAATACAAAATAAATAGAACAATGAAATAATAAGTAAATTAGGTATTTTTATTCATATTCGTGTGATGTGCTCCATAGCAACGGTAGATTTGTATCTAATCTCTTTGTTCCTTCAGGTACCATCATGACCTTTGACAACCTGAGGATTGTGCACGGGCGAACTGGTTACTTTTCAGGCCCGGGCGAGAGGCACGTGCAGGGCTGTTACGTGGACTGGGACGAGGTCAGGTCACGCAGAAGGGTACTGGAGACTAAGATTGATCCTTACCGGTCACTGTATAATCAATGATCTATATAAAAAGAAATCCAAATATGGGAAGAGTTGGTTACTAAAGTATATTTTCGAAAGAACATCCAGATGCTCGAAGCTTATGATCATGCGACAGTTGACCCCATTTTGTCCCACTATCTACACTCAATGGGAAGAGGGCACAACTGACTGCCATTTGGCTATTGAAAAATCTCTGGGAATGTTGGCTAATGATAATGTATTGGGTAAACTTTAGTAAATACATGCATTTTCGTGTCTGTCAGTATTATAAGTAATCAAGAAATCTGCACACCTAAGGGGGAATATATATATATATATATATATATATATATATATATATATATATATATATATATATATATATATATATATATATATATATATGCAAAATGTGTGTGTAAGCATGATGAACAAACAATTAAGACATCATACGGTTATCTAAAGTTTAAAATAATAATGAAGAAAATGTCCACAGCACAAAGACAGCGTATGGGTAAAGGGACCCAAACTACAGTTGCAGCTGCCAGATTCACCTGATTTGGTAATATTTCACACAGGCTGGTCTACTGCATATATATTTTTTGGATATTCTGCAATCACGTACCGATATATCAAAAATA
>CM035188.1:6177115-6189615 GCA_020233015.1 Callinectes sapidus | reverse complement strand
ACAGCAGCAGTAGCAACAACAACAGCAGCAGTAGCAGCAGCAGCAGCCACAACAACAGCAGCAGCAATAGCAGCAGCAGGAAGAACAGCCATGAGGTGCAGGTGATCCCAGTCTTAAAGGCCTACACTTGTGATCTATGTGGGAAAGTGTGCTCCACCAAGGCTGGCATTGCCAGTCACATCCTCTCCCATGCCAGTAAGACAAAGTTGAAGGGCAAGAGTGGCCCCACTGAACACACTGCCACCCACACTGGCAGTAAGAATTACAATTGTAACTACTGCGAGAAGAGATTTATCAAGAAGAGTCATCTTGCCACACATGTTGCCACCCACACTGGGGAGAGAAAGTTCCAGTGCTTGGAATGTGAAAAAACATTTACCCAGAAAGGACATCTTCACAGGCACATGCTCACCCACACTGGGGAGAAAAAGTTCCAGTGTCAGGAGTGTGAGAGAAGATTTGCCCTGAAAGGTCATCTTGACAGACACATCTTGACCCACACTGGAGAGAGAAAGTTCCAGTGCCTTGAGTGTGAAAAGAGATTTGCTCTGAAAAGTGCCCTTGACATACACATCCTGACCCACACTGGGGAGAAAAAGTTCCAATGCCAGGAATGTGGGAAAAGATTTACTGAGAAAGGAACCCTTAACAAACACATCCTCACTCACACTGGGGAGAGAAAGTTCCGGTGTGTTAGATGTGGAAATAGATTTGCCCTGAAAAGTTCCCTTGACAGACACTTCCTGATGCACACTGGGGAGAAAAAGTTCCAGTGCCAGGAGTGTGGGAAAAGATTTGCTGAGAAAGGTACCCTCAATAAACATGTTCTCCTTCATTCTGGGGAGAAAAAATTCCAGTGTCCAGAATGTGGGAAAGGATTCATCCAGAAAGTTACACTTAACAAACACATGCTCACTCACACTGGTGAGAATATTACAAATGCTTAAAAGGATATCCAACTTAGAATTAACACAGAAGAACAAGGTAACTACCATAAACCAGCTTACAATATCGGCATTGGTGAGCTATGGGTTTGGTGTTGGGGACTGGCCACATATTTAAATAACATGGATATAAGGACAAGAAAGATACTCATCCTACAAAGAGTCATCTACAGACACCAATGTCTTACCCAGATATATCTCCCTCACAGAGAATGTGGCCTAGATATAACAGATTAACCAGACCTATAAAGTATCAATATTAAGTTTTGGACAGTACCTGAAGAGTTCCACATAAGTGAATATGAAAAACTTGCCCAACATCAGAAGGAAGTACTGTCCTTACAAATATCTATCTCAAAGCAAGCAGAAAACACTGAAATAAATATTCTGGAAGAAATGAACAAGTGCCAGCCATGAAAATATCAAGAAAGATTCATGAAAAATTCATGCAAAAGAAAACAGATTATCAGGATGGAGAGATGGAGGCAATATGGAAAAGCTGGGTGGTTCAGAGTAGAACAAGAAAAAGAGTTATAAAGATAAAGATGAATCCCTACATTGGCTTAAAAATGAACAATTGCCATGTGATGGAGAAAGAATTTTAGTTGGTGCATAAGACCAAGGGCTTCTAAGAAATGGCTTCAAGAAATATCAGAAATCTCACAGAAGGACCAATGCAGTTGTCATGCAGCTTTTGAAGATGTAACCTTCCTTGTCTCAGGCTGCAAGATTCTTTTGGTAGATGATCACTACCTGTCACTATAAGATCTGGAAAATATATAAATAATTGGAAATAGCAGTACAGAACATTTAGGAGCATGAAACATTGCCCATTGTCTCCAACAAAAAGTTACTATCTTTTATGACAAAGTAATCCCAGCTGGAGGATTTATAGAAAGTGCTGCAATAAAACCTGATATTGTTATATGGAACAAGGAAGAGAGACCTGCAAAGATAATCGATGTAACTGTTCTTAATGACTATTGCTCAAATGGAGCTGAGAGAAATATGATAACAAATTTCTAAGACTCCAAAAATTATTTGCAAAAAACTCTGTCACTGAAAGAAGTAGACATCATTAATTTAGTGGCCGAGGAGCTTAACCTGTTGGAGAAGGACTATTTTGGCCTGAGCTACCTTGACCAGCCTGACTGGCATGGGTGTGCCCCGAGAAGAGGGTGACAAAACAGGTCAGGTTTCGGCCCTGGGAGTTAAATTTTCAGGTCAAGTTCTACCCCCCTGACCCCTCTCAGCTGGTGGAAGATATCACGCGTTACCAGCTGTGTCTCCAGGTGGGTGTGCGTTCGTGTGAGTGTTCTCTCGAAGTTCGGTTTGTGTGTTTGTGTGTGCGATTTGAATTTCGCTCCGTTCCGATGCCTACCTACTCCTTTCTCGCTCTCTCTTTTCTCTCCGATTTTTCTCTCCGTCTCTCATTTTCTCTCCAGGGATCTCTCAGTGTTCTCTCGCCACTCGTTCTCTCTTTCTCTCCATCCCAGTCAATTTTCTCTCCGTTCTGATACCTAGTCACTCCCCGCTCACTCTCTCTTTTCTCTCCATTTCTCTCTCACTTTCTCTCTCACTCTAAGGGCATTTTTATGGTTAATTAATGTGTTTTTATGTCAATTTTACCTATAAAACCCTATGTTTTTCACTATATCAACCTACACACTCTCTCTCTCTCTCTCTCTCTCTCTCTCTCTCTCTCTCTCTCTCTCTCTCTCTCTCTCTCTCTCTCTCTCTCTCTCTCTCTCACTTTTGCTCTCTTTCTCTCCCCTCTCTCTTTTCCTCCATCCCGGTCTTTTTTCCCTCCAAATCGGACACCTACCCCCCTCCCCTCTCTCTCTCTCACTATCTCACTTTTCCCTCCACTCTCACTTTTCTCTCTGCCACCTCTCACTGTCCCTACACCACTCCCTCTCTTTTTCTCTCCACTCTGGCCATTTTTTCCTTCCAAATTGGACACCTACCACCTTCCCACTTTTCCCTCCAACTCCCTCACTTTTCCCTCCACACTCTCTCACTTTTCTCTCCGTCCCTCCACAGGTGCGGCAGGACATACTGGGGGGCCGCCTGCCTTGCTCCTTTGTGACCCACGCACTACTGGGGTCATATTTAGTGCAGGCCGAGATAGGGGACTTTGACTCTTCCCTTCACAACACTCCTGATTATTTGCAGCAGTTCACCTTTGCTCCAAACCAGAGTGAACAGCTGCTAGAGAAAGTCCGGGAGCTTCACAAAACGCATATATAAGTAAGTTTTTTTTGGGGGGGTTTCGGGTTTTCCTGTGATATTTTCCTGGTATATTAAGTTTCCTCTGTCTTTCCTCCACCTTCTCTCCAATTTTTGTTGTTCTATCTCTCTTCTATCATAGTTAAAATAGTACTTTCCTAAGATAGTATAACCTCAAAAACATGACATTTTTACACAAAACGCATAAGTAAGGTTTTTTTTTTTGTTTGTTTTTAGGGGGTTTGGGTTTTCCTCTGATATTTTCCTGGTACGTGAAGTTTTCTCCATGTTTCCTTCACCTTCTCTCCAATTTTGGGTTTCCTATCTTTCTTCCTTGATAGTTAAAATAGTCATTTTATAAGATAGTCTCACTTCAAAAACTTGTCCCTCTTTATATTTTTCTCTCCGAATGTTTGTACTTTTTTCTCCATGTTTTTCTTTGTAAGTTTCCTCTGCTTCCCTCCTTCGGTGTAAAGTTTCTTCCATCTTTCCTCCACTTTCTCTCCAATTTTCGCTGTTCTATCTCACTTCTATCATAGATAAAATAGTCATTTTCTAAGATAGTATAACCTCAAAAAACCTGACATTTTTACACAAGATGCATAAGTAAGGGTTTTTTTTTTTTGGGGGGGGTTCAGGTTTTCCTCTGCTATTTTCCTGGTATGTGAAGTCTCCTCTGTCTTTCCTCCACTTTCTCTCCAATTTTTGTTGTTCATTTATATCTTGAGGGACAGACAACAGGAGGAATTGCTATATATGTGATGTACATAGGATCATTTCCAGCCTTCTCTTGGAGGAAGAGGAGCAGGATTTCAGTATTGCCAAGCTGAGTAGTCTGGTGTCTTTTCAGAAACTCTCTTGACCTTAGTAGGCTTGGTGAGACACTGCCAAGGCTCATGCCAGTTCAGCGCAGGAGGATTTGCACTTCCTCCCCCTCAAGCAAGCTCAAGGCGGGTAATGCATGCTTGGGTACACGTAGGAGGCACTTCAGTGGAGAGAATGCTGCTTTAGAAAATCACCCTGATCAAGATGTGCTAGACAACTCACAGACTCCTGCCCCACATCCCCGAGTCAAAAGCCTGAGCACGTCATATCGGAGAAAGTCTGCTTCAGAAGTGCCCAATCAAAATCTGTTTTATAGTATGGTCTGTGGCTGCAGCTTCAGTGGGCTCAATTCAGAAGGCTCTTCACCAGAACCTTCTGAAACTTCAGAGCTTGGGGCTGCCAGCTGTCTTAGGTAGGGAAGCAATGTATAACCAGTGCATTATACACACACACACACACGGACACACACACACCAACACACACACACGACACACATACACACTTACTCTCGTTGTGTTTTATCATTCTTACAGTTTGGAGAAGTTGTCATCCTTGGAAGATCCTCAGCAGCTGTGGAAGAATTCTGTCTTCCATGTGAGTGGCGGAGCATGTGAAGGTGGTTCTGGGGATCTCTACCCTGACCTGATGGAGTAAGGCTCACCCCAAGAGTCTCCTAAGGAGGGCTTCCCACTGATTCACTCTCAGTCAGCCTTAGGGCCCATTGCAGCTTGTGAGTTTGGTGGTGTGACTGGGGTTGGGCTGGAGGTGAGGGATACTGAGGGGCTGTGGCCGTCCTTCAAGAGGCAGTTGTCGGCACCATCCAATAATGAGACTCTTCAGAAGGTGAATGACGTGTGTCGCTACCTACAGGTAATGCGTGTCCTTGGCTTTGTTCAACCCATACTGTTATCTGAATGCCATAGTGTCATAGTGTCAAATTTTGCATTTTCCTATTTGTAATCATTTCTTTTACTGATTTACCTAATGAGATTTGTCTGTTGTCTTTTCATCAGTTGAATGATTCTGATGAAGCCTTGCTCCACCCTCTGAAGAGAGCTTCATCAACAAAAAGAAAAGAGAAGGGAAGTGCAGGAAGATGGGGGAGTCCAACAGCCAAGAGTGTTAATGTTGATTCTTATAGGGAGAAATAATCTGAAACTGTAGGTGGGTATAAATCCATTATTTTGGTAGTGTGTCTGGGGCCAGTCGTGACATTTTGTTAAAGTCAAAAATACCTCAAAGACTGTCTGGAGACAAGCTGGATGTGTAATTGCTTTTAACAAAATGCCAAGACTGGCTCCAGACAGACACGCTACCAAAATAATGGATTTATATCCACCTGCAGATTCCCTGTAGTAGTACATTTCTGTGAAGTATTTACCTAGCTGTACTTTAAATAATCAATTATTAACTTTACAAATGTGCTGGCAATTACACATCCAGCTCGTTGACATTCTGAGGTACTTTTGACTTGAAAGCTTTTTAATAAACACCCCAAGTCAAAAATATACCTCTTAGACTGTCCAGAGACAAGCTGGATAATAAATCCATTATTTTGGTAGTGTGTATCTGGGGCCGGTTTTTGGCATTTTGTTAAAAGCAATTACACATCCAGCGTGTCTCCGGACAGTCTTGGAGGTATTTTTGACTGCATGCAATTTTTTATGTAGAAGAAAATTTGGTTATTTGAGACGTTTAAGGTTTATAGCTAGCCAAGTACTTGAAAGGCTTGTACACTGAAGGAAGTAACTTACAGTTTCAGTTTAGTTCACTGGTGGAGAATCTTGGACGCCATATGGATGGTACTTTTTTGCTGGCTGCTTCTATGTCAGTATCATTGGTAGTTAAAAGTTATGGTATTTATTTATAATATTTATGACTTTTTAATAAGATAATATACAGGGTACAGTAGTTACTCATTTTCTTGACTAGCAGTGTATCATATGGCAATACCACTAGACCATATGTTGGATGCTTGTAGCGGAGGGCTTTCAGGAGACATTTACAAAAAGCGAGACTAAATGCTCATGCTAGAAAGACTAACATTAAATTTACCTACATCAGACATGCCACATTCTCTCAAATCCCTTTCACAGCCTCAATCACTTGACAGTTCCAGCATTACCATCCATTCATTCATTCATTCCCTCCTGTTTTCCCTGCCACCTCACCAGTCTAGTACCTCTCATTCCAGTGCCACATACTCCACCATCTCATCCTCTCCATCTCTTCTGGCAGATTTCACCACGAAATTGATTAACTCCTTACATTCACATCCACAGATCTCTCTCTCTCTCTCTCTCTCTCTCTCTCTCTCTCTCTCTCTCTCTCTCTCTCACTCTCTCTCTCTCTGGTAAGGTCAACAGCGTAATTCTATCTCCATCTTCACGACTTTCGAATCAACACGAGGGAGAGAAAAAACAATAAAAGCAATAGTGAGAGAGGAAAAGAGAGGAAAACAAACTCAAGAGAACATTTCCTTTAAAATATAACAACATGCGAACTATTCACAACACACACACACACACACACACACACACACACACACACACACATATACACACACACACACACACACACTAGGCCTTAAACACACACATCACGCACCATTAATCATCACCACCGCTCACCAACATCACCTTCATAGCCACCACCACCACCACCACCACCACCACCACCACCACCACCACCACCCTCGCACACCTAAGGCTACTACCCACGACAGGTGTGCTCTTTCATCTCCACCCATTACCCATTACCTGCCCATTGTGCCCAGGTAAGTAGCCAGCATGCCAGTCAGGGGAACAGGTGCCCCCTTCTGACCTTCCTTCCATCACCTTTACCTTCCCTTAAATAAAAATGGATTAAAAAAATTAGAGGAGAATAAGTGTCGTAACCCACAGTAAACACTCATCTAATCTCAATGTCAAGCTTCAGTCTTCCTCCAGTCTAGTCTCTCTCTCTCTCTCTCTCTCTCTCTCTCTCTCTCTCTCTCTCTCTCTCTCTCTCTCTCTCTCTCTCTCATCCAATTGAATTTCTACTATCTACTTGTCAAGATCCATTTTAAATTCTTGCATCCATTTCAATTCCTGTTTAGTTTCTTCTGTGTCTGCCCGTGTCTGTTGTCAGAGGGTTATTGCAGCTCACAGTAGTGGGACAGGCTTTTTGGTTTCTTCCTATAGTGTCAATACCTGCAAGAAAAAAATGAAGTTTACAATTATTGGAGTTATTGAATTCTTATTCTGTGCAATTCAAATAAAATATTCCAAAACAATGCATTATTGATACCTTGCTTCCCTCACCTTTCTCCAATTTGTTTTTTGAATGAAATAAAACCATGGGTTTAACAAAAAATTAGGGTGACTAGGTAGGCAGGGACTTCAAAAACATTGTAGTGTATGCAAGTACCCATTTAAAGCTTAATGTAGACACCACACCGATGTCAGCATTTTTGTGCATTTTGGCTTTTTAGACCGCGCCAGTGGGAACAGGTAAGGCAGGTCCAAGTAATATACACATCCTACACCAACCAGCTTACTCACTCCAGTTCTAGAACAAGATATTACGTACATTGATTCAAGACTACTTTTTTCATACAATCATCGTCATAAGTCACCTGGTTTCACAGCCATAATAGCTACTTTATACTCTAAAGTTTGAACAAGCGTCTGTCGTGAAAAGAGGAGGGCGAGGTGCCGGCGACGGTAGCGCAGGTCGTGGCAGGTAGGATTGATTCCCTTCCCTCACGCCGGCACCTCCCACTCATCATACGAGCGGGTTCAGACTGTCGAAGCAGCGCTTGTCGAAATTAATCAGTACAATAAAGCAAGGCAATGACCGAGACTCTAATAATCCTTTTCGGGATTTAAGTTATACAATTAATACGTAGTAACTGATGCACTGTCTTGAAAGTTAAAAGCTACACCTCTCGTATGACAAAAGTTAAAAGCTACACCTCTCGTATGACAAAAGTTAGAAGCTACACCTCTCGTATGATAAACGTTAGAAGCTACACCTCTCGTATGACAAAGTACAAACAACCAAAGATAACGCGCCTTATTCAGTCTTGATCACCAGAGTTGAGCCGTCACGCATATTCAGTAACCACCAAAACCTTACCCTAACTGAACACTCCACATCCATTCTTCGCCCGAGCAGTTGTTTCCTTTCTCCAAACATTTAATAGCCAAACCTACCCATATTTCACTTTTCACCACGAATCCGTATCATTAATACACTTTTGACAGTTAAAATTAAATACGAATCTCACTAAAATCCTTAACTTTACAAACTAACCCTTACAACAGCGAACGTCTTACCTTCATGGAGACTTGAGGAGAAATAGACGCTCCCATCAGCCCCGTCTTACAACTTCACCTATCCTCCTCCTCCTCCTTTCCCTCCCTTCCCCCCCCCCTAGTTATAAATAACGACCCTTTGAACCTCACCTAAGAACTCCTTCATTTTCCCTTCTTATGATACATTATTGCTACCAGATGCTTTCTGTCTCGCCAATACATATCGAAGAGAGAGAGAGAGAGAGAGAGAGAGAGAGAGAGAGAGAGAGAGAGAGAGAGAGAGAGCAATAATAGACAACTTTTATGTTTCGTTCACCGATTCATGAGGTTTCGAAGCAGTGACAGCTGTTCACTAATCCTTGTATGCATTGATAAAACATTCCTCTAATTAACAACATGGTATATTTTAAGCGCAACTTTTCATAAGCAACATGTAATTAGTGTGGATTTGCAGTAATTGTATTGTGATGCGTTTGAAAATTCATTCTGTCACGAGTTGGAGAGATGAGATAATTAGTCAAACTAGAATAAATAAGAGTAAATAAATCAGTGAATAAAAAATAAACAAACTTAGGTAAAAAAGATAGACGAATTGATAGAATAGGAGAATCATTTCACATCATGATCTTAGTACGTATCTTTTGCCTTTCTCTTATCAAATAGATAGAGCTTATGTTATGAAAGACTTACTAACCCCCTTCCTCTCCTCTCTCTCTAGATATAAAGCAATACAACGAAAACGAACTCGAAAACGAAAACTAGATGTACTACTTGCATGTTTAAAAGACAATCCACTCCCTTTCCGAGAACCTGCTCCACAAACACACACGTACATACACACAAACACCTCATGACCACACCTTGCTGGACTCCTCGACCACACCCTGTCACAAAAACTTGGATCTGAACTTGGTCTTGTATTTTTGCCTGCCTTGCCATCGCCCCAGCAGCAGCGTCCCTAGAGCTTCCCCGCCCATCCGAGGCCATGAAGGGTGGAGATAAAGGACGCGAGGCAGGGACGGAGAAGTGCAGAAGAGTTGGGAGAAGGGGCTCTGGCATTCCGTACGTGTAAGAAGTGTCGGGGATGATGATAATTAATGGTAGACACTCCCAGTAAGTTAAGTGTGCATAAAAAAAGGTGGATGTTGTAGAAAGCCATTGGAACGCATGCAAATATTGTTACGGAGGATGATAATTAATAAGTTACGTAAGCTAGTGCATATTAGGAAGATAGATATTAGAAGCCGCTGGAAGATGATAACTACTGTTGACACTCTAATAAGTTAATTATATGTATATAAGAAATACAATAAAAACATAAAGGAAGATAATTACTAATGATGGACGTTAATATGTTGAGTTCAAGTATTAGAGAATGGCGATGTAAGATGATTAATAATGTAAACAATCCAGTAAGTTATTATGTACGTATATAAGGAAGAAGATGATACTGGCACTAATAAGTTAAGTATAAGACAGGTGAATACTTGACAGGAGAACGATGCTGATGATAAGATGATGAGCACTGATGTCTTAATAAACCGTACTGGCTGATGAAGTGCAATTGAGTGAAGTGACAAGGGATGGCCGCACAATTTAGTTACTCGTAAACAGAAGTGATGCTAAACAAGTGTCAACATTAATTCTATTCTCTCGTGCATGTTGTGTGTGTGTGTGTGTGTGTGTGTGTGTGACATTTGGCGAGCTGCAGTAACAAGGGATGGTTGCACAGTTTAGCTACTCATAAACAGAAGTGATGCTAAACAAGTGTCATCATTAATCCTAGTGTGTGTGTGTGTGTGTGTGTGTGTGTGACCTTTAGCAAACTGCCTCACCTCGCCCTTCGCTCGTTCGTACATCCCGAAGCTTCGGCTCCTCAGTAATGTGCTCTCTTACTTTTCATCTCTTCCTCTCCCTCTCTATGCGTATAACTTTTTTTTTCTCTCTCTCTCATTCACAATACGTGTCACCTTATGGTTCCCTTTCCCTCTCATTCATTCTAAGCTGCTCCGACAAAACTTCTGCCCTTATTCTAGTCTCTTTCTAATCATCGATCATTCCTTTGTTCGCATTTTTTCTTTAACTATGTTCATTCAGATTAACTACCATTTAGTACTTTAATCATTATCATTACCGTTATCAGTGGTAGTAGTAGTAGTAGTAGTAGTAGTAGTAGTAGTAGTGGTGGTAGTATCATTACATTATCATTATCATCTTCCTCGTCACCATTACAATTTTCTCTCCGCATCTTAACCAGCAGCAATTTGCATCTCTCCGCGGTGTCCTTACAAGCGTCCCTGGTGTAGGGGAAGGAGCTGGCGGTTGCCTTGGCGTAGCGGGGGCGCCTGACTCGCAAAAGCCACTCGGTACGCGCCTCTCAAGTCCACACACACACTGGGAAGGCGTCACAGGGGACAAATCCGCTCTTGTACTAATCTTACGGACACAGTTTAGAGCTCACGAGGGACTTTACCTTAGAGTAATTGAGGAAAACAGTAAACAAGCATCACTGTACGGTATTTATGAATGAAGGCCAGGCAGGTCGAAGGTCTCTTTTTGCGAACCATCTTGCCCGACCTGTGGCATTTAGGCGAGGTGCAGCTGCCACAGTGAGGGGCGCTCTTCCCTTCTGAACACCTCACCCCACCCCTCCCTGTCCTACCCGCACCTGTGAATCTTAGAAATAGATCTATTTATAGTTCTTCTCCCTTATGTTCCCACTGATCTTCCTTACTGCTACTTTCTACCCGTGCCTGCGTGGGAAAATGGGTTATTTATTTGCAAATGTGATATGCGGGTTTATTTGCATACATTCATACTATATCTTTCAATTGAAGTTGTCACGATTATTATACTATCCATATTTTGAAAAGTTTCGGGACATTCATAAACTACAGAGGCTAAAGAGTTTAGACAGGTCCTCATGTAATTTCTCTCTCCACTATAGATACAGAATCCTTGATAAAACTATCAACGAAATAATAAAAATGGTCTTAAAACCAGCAATAATTTCCACAAAACACTTAAAAATACTTGAAATGAAGTTTCGAAACCTTGAAATGCGGCTATAGGAGTTTTGTGTAGAAAGGTGCACAGCAAACCAACTTAGGGTCTACTTTAGATCTAATTTACAACTCAGGAAACAGACAATGACCTGCACATTTCCTTGGTTAGCTGCGGGTTCGAACGCGTGAGAGCGAGGAAGCGTGCGCGGAAACTCGTGCGGGAGTCTGAAATGTGTGTGTGTGTGTGTGTGTGTGTGTGTGTGTGTGTGTGTGTGTGAGTACACGAATGTGTCTGTTTGAACTTTCCAGCGTGAGAATGCGTGCCCGAGTCAGATCATGAGTCGGTATATGAGTGGATTATGTGCTACGTTCTTCCAAATGAACTGAAATTCATACGTACCAACACTCAAATATAGAATGTATTTTAACGTGTACTAATGAGAAAAAGGAAGAAAATGTCTGTCTAAGGAAAAGATGATCAAATAAACATTTTCCTTTCTTTTCATGACCTCGATAAAACATCCGTAAGAATTTCAATTTAAGTATTAGAATATTCTGAATGACAACGTTCTTCATGCTTGCTCTATAATATTGACTCATTTACACAGTTGTCGAGGGTGATTAGCATCTTCTTAGGCACACATCATGCCTCATCTTATACCCACTGAGGCGACTATAAGCTGGAGAACACTTGTACAGAGATACATATCCTTTGCTCTTCACGTGAACAACTCCTCGTCATTAATTCCGCCAGGCTCCTTACATACCTACTCACCCATTGTGACCCAAGCACAACATTTTAATTAAGGAGAAGGACTAGATTTGGTATTGTTTTCTTACAAAAGGCGAGTAATATGAATTCTAAAGCAATAAAAGATACAATTCATCATGAAAATATTAAAAGTTAAAAAAACATAACCATATAAGAGATTGTGAATGTCTGAGGTAAATTAAGATTTCTCGGACGGTTGAAAATAGAGGCTTAAATTTTGTTTGCACCTTCTTTGCTATTTCTATAACTCAACATTCATCACTAACACTGTCACAACAGATAGTTGTGAAGATTAAGAGCTTGTGATCATCAGCGCTCTGCTCTTTCATAAAAAAAAAAACCCTCTTTTTCATACGCCATAAAGATGATTGATTTGACTCTCATGGACGTTTCCCTAACTTATAGTGCAATATTCTATCACTTTGAT
>CM035188.1:6146166-6164731 GCA_020233015.1 Callinectes sapidus | reverse complement strand
GAGAGAGAGAGAGACTAGGAAGCAGCACTAGGGTAGCCAAGGTTGAGTTGTTGACGCTGCTGGGACGAAGATAGCGACGGGGAGGGAGGAAAGCGAGGCCAGAGTAACCAACAGGTGGCGTCCGCAACATACTCAGCACTCAAGCACAGCCACGGATCGACTTGCGTGTTGGCAAAGCTTTAAAATACCGCAATGTGGCGTGAATAAATGCTGGAGTTGGTGAGGCATTGGGATTCGAAAAGGCAGACCATGGACGAACCGGCAACACTTTGTAATACTCGCATATAAATATATTGTGACGTGCAATACACCTTCTGCCATGTTGATTATGTAAAAGATGAGTTACTGTGTGTGTGTGTGTGTGTGTGTGTGTGTGGCAGGTATCCATTTAGCGTGTCGCGTTTGACAAGCTCAGGGTCATCATGCACCTCTGAAAATGTGACGGTTTAGCATAACAGAAAAAAGGAAAAGGCTGGCTGGCTGGCTGTTTGTTACTGCCTTGCCTGTGTTGTTCTGAAGCCCTGAGTAATACAGATACTCTATTATTACTAGTTGTGCCTCCCTGTAAAACTGAGGCGAAGGCGGACGTGTGGAGGTTGAGTCTGTGTCTGTGAGCGGCGGTGAGACACAGGTAGCCATCAAGACAATAACCTAAGTTGTTTGTCGTCTGACGCTGCTAAGAAGAAACCCTCAGTTCTTTGCTACTTCATCCAGCCAGATTCAGCTTTCCTCTCCAATGTTTTTTTGTTCGAGTCCTCATTAAATTGCATTTCCTGGCAAGAGTATAATTCACACCAATGTGTCATGCTTTTAAGTTTAACCACGGCTGTGCACTAAACAATACGACAGGTGAAGTGGACATACAAATACCCACAGCTTGTCAAGGTTATGCCGCGCGGCCTTGAACCTCAGGCAGTGTGACCCGCGGATGCCACATGCCATCACTATACTTGTCTCTATTGCGTTGCTAAGGATCTCTCCAGGTGATAAACATGCTGCTTTGCAATGCTTCATAAATTAAGAAAAGAATATTTCTTCCATTAACTGCAAAGTGATATAGAGAAACATAATCTAGTGAAATGACGCGGGTAAAACTTGGCCACTTGACTTCAAAGGGTTCGCATGAAGAACTTGGCAGATAAACAAGGAATTTGAAAAGCAGACAGACAAAGAGAGGTAGTTTTAGAAAGGGGCGACTGGTTAATTGATGGAAACTTAAGAGTTGACTGAGAAGGGGCATGATGAGGGAAGGAAGGGAGAGGAGGAAAATCTAGTGAGAGACGAGAGAAGACGTTCAGTCAATAACTCGTTACGGTTCCTTAAACTCTCAATCAATCCAAATAAACGAGGCATGCATAAGTAAGCTCGTGAAGGTTACTGAAAGCAGAAAGGGAGTAAACCGTGGAGTGATAATTGAGAAAATATCTTAGTTTAGGAGTATTCTTAAGCCGTGTGATCCCAGTGGAGCAGCGAGAAACTATAACTATCGATAACCATCGTGTTCGTCCCCGCCTTCCTGAGCGCCACATACGCATATAAATCATAAGCTAATGGCGATTGCAAAAGCTGGCTAAAAAAATTTGTACAGGCGTTAAGTTGGTGTATCACGCGAGACAGCAACCGGGTGTGGGTGGCAGATTGTGAAGCAACTTTTTACATTCCTTCTAACTCGATGTTTCTTGTTTCTTCAGTGTCTGCTGTTATGAAAGGCAACGACACATCTAAGTGATAATGAGTAGTATTTACATTTTCAAAGTCTTACAGGTAACACATGTAAACGCATTACGAAAAAAAAAAAAGATGCACTCGTGAAGAAGAAATATTTTCATTTCACGGTGGTGATAAATGGTAAATATTACATCACCCGCCATTATCAACACACGTCGATTATCCAGGGTGTGCACATGTTAACAACCTCGCAAAGGTGACCCTGGGTAGGTTCAGGCAACACTCGACCCGGTGGCCCAGTGGTTCCGGCAGAGAGGCTGTTGGTTATAGGTGGAGGAAAACACATCGACGAGTGGGCACTTTCCGTCAGTGGGGCGAGCAAGGCTATCATAAAGTTACTATTAAGTGGCTGGCCAAACAGCACCACGTTTCAAGGACTTGAGAATTTTCTTTTCATGTCCTTCACACTTATACTTTACTTTGACAAGACTATAATGAACAGACAGGGCCTCAGCTTTCCCGTGCAGGCGGCAGCGATGAGCAGCTCTGGACCGACTGTTGCGGTTACGTGCAGTCATCACCTGGCGCCCACCTGCTCTACTGCATCGCACTTACACTTTTTATTCCTGGTGTTTTCTGGCGGACAGAGGAAGCGGGAGGAAGCTAGCGAGTTGTTAGTGGTCAGGGAGGTCAGAGGCTCTCATCCTCAAAAACATCCTGCCACGAGCGCTCCTCCTTCTCCTTCTTCCCTCCCCATCTACCTACCCCCTCCTCTCTCCCTCCCTCAGCCAGTCTGATCTAAACAAACCAGCAGACTGGTCGCTGGAAACACTGTTGCTGCTGGAAACTGTGGGGAATCACAAGAACACTGACTTCGTCCAGAGACGCCCGAGGCTGCCCGTGAAGGTCACCTTGGGAACACCTGAACGAAGCTTTGTGCTGCGTCCGCTTCCCCGTCCCGCAGCAGCGCGCCGGTGTTGCTCACTCGAGACCCACTTTATATTTTGAAAACCGAACTGCCACCTTTCTTCAGGCTCCTTTGGTGCTTTTGGGACTTGGGAGTAAGGGTGGAATTAACAGATACGTTACCATGTGCAGCCAAATTCCACTTGTAAATAAAAACTGGTGATGAGACGAGCGTGTCAGAAAACTCTTCTTTTCCCTCACCGTCTGAATGTTTCTGAGACAACATGCAAATCTAAAGGTTATGTTCAAATTCTTCGTTCATTACCTGATTGCAGGATTAATCATGAACCGAGAACCGCGAAAAGTCGTAAATGACAAAGGAATCTGTTAACTATGTGAATACTTCTGAGCCTCACACGAAACTCTAGCTCTCAGTTCCAGATCTTGTGTTCATCGTCCCGTTTTGCTGCGTAGTCATGCATGTATTTTTCCGTAGCTGCACCTGTTGTTCCCCGAAGCTACCGGTATACAGAGGGAAGTCGCGAGGACTTGCGGTTTGCAGCTAGAGAGGTCTTATTGAACCCTCCCTCCGCCCCCACGACTGGGGATCGAGTGTGTTTGAAAATACATAAATAATGTCACATGCAACATTCTTCACCCTCCAAGTGGCGGTAAGGTGATCAGAGGAACGTTATGTGAATGTCAAGTCAGATGTATCCTTCTGTTTTCCCTGGTTGGTTGTATGTTTTAAAGATTAATGTAACAGTCACTTAAAGGGAAGCTGCATAAAGCATCGTCCGGAAGGAAGAAGACCAGTGGGTGACCTCGAGGATCCTTCCCTCGCGGTGGGCAGAGCAGCACCCTTGCCCGAGGCTGCAACGTAATGAGAGGGACACCAACCGGAAACTATGAGGCCCGCGGCCTCTACCAAGGCAGGTGTAGCATCTTGACCCCAGCAAACCGATACAAGCGATTAATTTGACTTGATCTCGGCTATCTGACTTGGCGCCATCTATATGCTGCACTAATGCGTCTCAAGCTCCTGTCATACACTCTTGTTAAATCATTAAATTCCAAGAAATAGCTGTTTTGTGAGTACAGTGTATAAACACACAGGCTTTATCAGGAGCAAGTTACTTATACGGTAAACAATCATAGACAAATTATGAATTTAATTAAATAATGAATATATTTACAAAGTGCACGAGTGGTAGTGGCCTGGGCGGTGCTGGACGGCGTGGCGCGACCGTCTCTTAGTGAGGGCAGTTCTCATCTTGTGCGTGATCTAATCAGTGAGGCGCGGCAGCCTTGACCCGCGCGCAGGGCAGGTGAGGGCGGGGCTGGACTGCTGCTCCCTTCGCCTTATTCGCCCACACCAGTTTTTCTTTCCCATTCATAAACAATATAATATAAGTTAGAAGTGAGTGAATCTACAATGCACTAATGCTCTTGATAAGCTAGCTAAGATAAGAAGAACAAACAGGAGGCAGAAGTTCAGCGTCCCTTGAAGGTTGTCAGTGAGGCGCCATTCTTATCTTTCTTGTCTTCCACCACTACCATCATCACCACCACCACCACGTGACGCAACGACTCAAACACTAGCAACACCAACCGAGCCGAGTTTTCCCGGAGTGTCGTGGTGGCGTGTAAATGTCAAAAAGCAAATCATTAAAACGGCAGTTCACATCCCATTGAAAGTGGATGTTTTGTCTCCATGCCGTTGGGTGCTGCGTTATGCACGGCGTCAGACCAAGGGCACAGCGGACAAACTTCCGCTCTTTCATACAGTAAGCCAGAGTCGCTGACACCACACTCCCGGAGCTTCATTATCGAGCGGTTCCAGACACGCACAGCTGGTAGCGGAGAGGCTGCTAGCCTTCTATATAGTAGCAAGTAAGGTTGGTTTTACTATAGGCTGCTAGGAGCTGGTGGAGGGAGGGGACGGAGCTGTCTCAGTGTTTCAGGCAGGTTGAGTGTTTGTTCCGCTGAGAGAAACCAGCTCGCCTTTCTGGGCGGGCGAGAGGGCAGGCGGGGTCACGGAATAGTTCAGTTGCTCCTGCTGGTTCCTGGACTGGGTTGAGACAGTTGCCAAAGGAGGAACTGAGTTGAATTCCGTATGGACACACGGGATAATTACAACAATACGAACATTACAAAGACGAACGACAATAACTTAAACACATGACAAAAAAAATGTGGAAACGTGTGTACATCACAGAATATGAGCAGCTTGGGGAAGACCGAGTCGGGTCAGTGGTGTGTGGCGGGTGTGGGTGGGAGGTTACTGCGCCTCCAGACTCCCTACCCTCACCCTCCTCGGGGGACCAGATACCCTCCCCACAAACCAGTTACCCGTGGCACGCTGCCCACACCCGCCTCTGCCCCGTTGTCTTGCTCCAGATTCTTATACATGAACATAATGCTGGGTATACAAATATTTTCTTCAGTACTCGCTCTCTCTAAACTATGCCCGAGGAAGATGGAAGGAAAAAAGTATACTGGCGACGATGGAATGTGTGAAGTGTGAGTGTTCATCTATCGAGGCGTTGGGTGATCTGCAGGCACCACGCTCCGGCTGGCCTTGGCAGTGAAAATGACGCAGTTGTCCACTGAGTCCTCCCCTCAACACACAGGTTTTGTATCTCTCTCGACCTTCCCTCTCGGACACACGAGCGGCGAGTCAACCAGCGCACTGTTTAATACTTCCTCGTGCAACTGCAACATGCGGAGATGCGCGCAAGACGGAAGGTGATAGTGAACAGATTAAGAAATTTGCTCAGCTGTTTGAATATAAAGATTGATAACAAAAAAGAAAGAAAAAAGAACACGACTGTGAAAAGAATGCTTGTCGCCAGAAATCGAGCAAGGAGAAACACAGGCTGGGTTGATGTTTTTTTTGTGGGGACATGGACTAAAAAAAAGAAGAAAAAAAGAAGAAAATCACGTGTTCACCTGTGGGCCGGAATCGTGTAAGTTGCCGTGCCTAGTGACTGCGAGACTCGGGTAATGTTGGATTGGCTTGATGCGGGCAAATGTTAGAATAAGCGATAATATTCACCCCGTCATCTTAGCTTCGGCACAAAAGAACAGTGATGCTGAGTTCCCATTGCCTGTTTAGCGTGAACCGCACCTCTGCTGTTCCCTCACCCACATCCCATATCTTCCCGGCCCCGAGGACTGCCCCTAAACATCCAGTCCTGTACTCACAATCACCCTTCTACAATGCTCACGGTCGCTTCAAGACATCGTTTTATTTCTTTCAGGCGATAACAGGCTGTGTACTGCTGTGTCAAAGAGGCGACTGGCAGGAGGGAACAAGCTGAGGCGTTGGGGCGTTCCAGTCCGTTCCACATGACGGGTTTTGGAAGTCTGGAAGGTCTCTACCCTCCAGCACCAGCAGTTGCCTCTTCATGAGTTGCTGTGCATATCTTGAAGGTTGTCCCTTGGCGGCGGAGCTGTGTTTGAGGTGCGAGGAGCATTCTGGGGCTTGGCCAAAGCGATTACTGGGAAGGGAAATCATCACGTCCATTCATGTCGGGAAATATGCTTATATAGAATGACACGCTCGGGTTCCAGTGAGGGTTGCTGAAGCAGTCTCTCCACACTCTGAGTAAATGTTTTCATAAGGCGCATCAGTCGAATTAGCGGCCTCAGCATTAGGAAAAGATAAATACTGCCACGTATTGCCTGATATACACCGTTCCGTTCCAGATAGAGAATTAAGACAGAGCACTTTATTGTAAGACAGCTTAGGAAATTTCATTCTTCCCTTAAGAAAATACATGCTTCTCAACGCAACATGAATCAACACGAAACAAAAAAATCATAAACACATCATCGTACAGGGAGGGAACCACATGATTTAATTCACGCCTGGAACAAGCCACACGCTCTTAATACATCGTCCACAACAATAATGATCTGCCAGAAAAAAAGACAAGCGGGACTGCCACGAGACTTTCCCTGTCCACCTGCCGTGAGCTGCCGGCGCTGACATTGAGCGTGTTCGTTGCACTTTGACTCTAAGGCAGTTTATAGTCAGGGCAGAGTCGACCTGTCGCTGTGGGGCATCAGGCCGTTAACAGGAACCCTAGGCGAACTGTCTGCTTGTGGAGGTTGACCAGTACATATATTTTATGCATACAAGATTTGTTATCACTGCATTAGTCACTATTAAATGCATAATCATTAGTTATTCATTGCTAATATTTTACAGAGAATGTTCTCCGGGGAAAAACAAGCGTTACAAATCGTCTGCGGAGAGATTGTCGAGAAAGGAACATTATGATGCTGATGTTATTGACGAGTCAAAGATGGTGACGTCATTGCCAAGGTGGGGGGGATACTCGGCCTGGAGGGGGACAATGGAGGATAGCGAACAATACTGATGAGGCAGCAGCTCCTGTCACAAAAGAACGATGCTGACGGAGACAAGAAGGGCGGGGAAGTTTTAAGGTTGATAGAAAACCGTTACCAATGGCTGTGGAGGACACGAAAGTTATCTGGAATCATCTGGCTTCATCCCTCACAGAGCAGCACGAAGCATTCCTGGTCGGGGGACGTGTGTGTGTGTGTGTGTGTGTGTGTGTGTGTGTGTGTGTGTGTGTGTGTGTAATCAGACAAACACCTGAGAGCAATGGGCGTGCGGGTTGCAACAGGTCCGCGGCGCGAGGAAGGTGTCGCACATCAACCTCACATCGGGGCGGAGGGCGGGAGGGGGACGGGCGCCATTGAAGGCCAGGGCGCAACGCACTTACAGCCTCGGCAAGAGTGAACCAGAGTAACCTACCACACCTAATAATGTGCTACTTGGAGATCCGCCTTTGCACGGCTGTGAGAGTCGGTGATGCTGCCGGCTCAAGTCCCAAGCGCGCGAGGCTTAAGCACTCACACATCCATCACCAAACCTTGGGGCGAGCACAGCAACAGAGGGGATGGAGCGAGGCCCATTTGGTGTTAGCCTTGCCTTGAATGTTGAAATGGTCCGACAGGCCGCCTGCTGACGCTCCTCCGCCAGTCCTTTGTTTTGGCATGCGGCGCCGCCCACACCTCACGAGCCCTACATGGGCCACAACATTAACTTGAGGCGCCATGCACACGTACATAGCATTGTTTGCTTACGTATGCGTATAGGAAGTTTTTTTTTTTCATTCTTGGCTCTTAATTAGTATGTGAACTGTATGAGTGTGTCATGGTGACCATTGTGAAAATAACAATGGCTCCTTAAAGGGTGGGTGAGGGGGAGAGGGAGGCAAGGGAAGAGTGGTTGTGCTCACGTCTCTCGCCGGCCTCCTATTCTTCCCTCGCCCTTGAGTGCGCTTCAAACAGTCGAATTTGCGGCGTGGGTGAAGCAAGTCTTGGGAGGTGGAGCGTCAACACCGTCAGATGGATAATAGGAGAGCCCACATTATGTTCCACCTGCCACCACTATCCTTTACCGCCACCCCCTCACCCCTCTCCTCCCGCCCAGCGTTCATTCACCGTTACTCACAGCCTTGAAGAACAGCGTTGCCAAGTCTTCCCGCATCTACCCTTTACTCGCCACCTCCTCGCTGATCTCCGGCCGCTCTTCTGAGTGGATGTCGATGTTGACATTCACACAAATGGTCTACACGTTATTTACTGGCTGGGCGTGTAAATGAGAGCTATTTGGAGAGGAGACAGGTGAGGCTGTGGCGTAGGCGTGGACTCGGCAGCTCACCGGCGCAGCGCCAAGGACAACTCTCGCCCCCGGTCATGCTGCCTTACGGTTCTGTCACGTTTCTCTACTCTTACTTGTCTCGCACCCCTGTCGAAAGTGACCCCAAAGCGTACTGAAGGCAAGTCCTCATAGTTTCCTATAGTTCCTTGTCTACAGATAAACGTAGAGTGAGTTACGGAGTCCCTGGGAAGCTTGTGAGGGTGGCTTGGCCTGCACCAGCTTCGCATCTCTCATCAGTATTCCAGGCGCGAAGAATCCACAGGCCACCACGCTTCATTCTTGCGGGGTCGGTCTACTTGCTTCGATTTAACCCTATAATTTCGTTATTGAGATAAAACCACAGCACTCATCCCGTGGGACTGAGTAGGAACAAAGGTCTGGGCACGGCAACAGCGCCACACACCAGGCCGGGGATGAGAGGATGGCTTAGTGATGAAGAACAGAAGGGTTGTGGGTTAGTAAGGAGGGACAGTAAGCGAACCGTTCCTCGGCGCCGCTGCCCGAAGCATACGTAATGAGGAAGGTTCACAATGATCTGTTAGCTTCGGTGATTGCTCCTCCGTACCATAGCTGGGGTGGAAAAACATCGGAGACTCGCACTGACAGACAACTTCTATCGGGCCGTCCAAGCAAAGGTAAAGGCACGAAGGGTTGAGGGGGATAGTGGGTGAGGGAGGGTGTGGAAGCCTGACCTGCCCAAAGCCCCTCTACCTTCCTCCTCCTCCTCCTCCTCCTCTCACCTCCAGCCAAAACACGCCCGTAAAAAAATGCTAACCGCTCTACAAAATATCCATTTTCAACGACTCTTCCAGGTGATCAAACGGGTTCCAGAGAAGAAGGAAAGAAAAAGGAGTTAATGTGTGTGTGTGTGTGTGTGTGTGTGTGTGTGTGTGTGTGTGTGTGTGCAAGTGGGTGCGTGCGTGTGTGTGTGTAGTAAGAAGTCAAAAGTCACTCGAGCGTAAGTTTATAGGATAGAACCGTGAAGGCAAGAGGGAAGATAGAGGTACAGTACGGAGGAGGAGAACGAAAACGAAGATTACGAAGAGGCTGCATGACCTAGAAATCGATAAAGAGAAGGAGTACAAGAAACGATGCGAGTGGAGAGAGACGGAGGGTTAAAAAGACACAGAGAAAGAGAAATGAAGACGTGAGGTAAGGCAAGGTAAGGTGTGCGGGGAAGAGGGAGGGAGAAAGGAAGGGAGGGACATGAGGACAGCGTAGTGGGAAAAGGGTGAACTGGGGAAGGAAAGGGGGGAGGGTTAAGTTTATGTGGGAGTACGTAGGGTATTAGGAAGAGCTGGGAAAAGGAAGGAGAGTTCTTTGAAGGAGGACGAGGCGAAAGGAAAGGGAATGGGGGGAGAGGGGGAAGGTAAAGAGGGAGAATGTAAGACCACAGGTGAGGCGATACTGTCTGTAGGGTTACGAGAACGAGAGAGAGAGAGAGAGAGAGAGAGAGAGAGAGAGAGAGAGAGAGAGAGAGAGAGAGAGAGAGAGAGAGAGAGAGAGAGAGAGAGAGAGAGAGATTTAAACGGATATATAAAAAAAATTCACATGCAGATAAGGTGTTGACAGAAAGAATGAAAATATTAAGTAATGGGTAATGATATAGTTGAAAACGTAGAGAGAGAGAAGACAATTAGAAACAAGAGGAAGAAAGAGGAGTATAACGCACAAACTTCTAGACCTAGAGTGGGGTTGTCTTCCTGTTCCTTCTCACCTATCACCTTTTACTTCCTCTTACTGGACCTGCAGCATCGCACTGTGGCCTCCATGCACACGGAACACACTGCAGCTGACCGTTCCAACTTGATATACTTTAGCAATACTATATATAATGTCCCCCTATGGCAAGCGAAGTACCTCCTCTAGACTTTCCATTCAGTGAGAGTTGTTTAATCCGGTGCATGAAAGTAAGTCTGTCAAGAGAGTGGTAAGCAAAAGTGGTTTCGTTTCATTCTACATCTACATCGTCGCGTTGTTGATGTCGTAGAGTGGCGGAGGCGGCAGTGGTGGTGGTGGTAAAGGTTGGCATTTAAATGTTGAAACGCGAACCCACCCAGAGGAGGAAAAAGGGATGATAAATATAGCTTTGGCCGTGAGATGGGGGCACCCTCGTGGGAAGAACACGTGCTCAGATGGGGAGGCGGGGAGGAAGACAAGGGGATAAGGGGGCAACGTGTCCGACAGGGAGAGAAGGACACGTGCCCGTTAGGGAGAAGACACGTGACAGGGGAGGAGGACAAGACTCGTGAAGGGGAAGAGGACAAGACTCGTGAAGGGGAGGAAGATAGGCGAGCGTCGGAATGGGGAGCAAAAAATCACAATATAAATTCTTCACGGTTTAAGGAAGTCATCTGAAGTCATCTCAATTTAATCTCTGTTCGCGGTTGAGACACAGCGGTTGGTCGGAGGGGTTTGGAAATGCGGCAGTGGAGAGGGAAAGAAGGAAGGCAAAGGGAAGGGCGAGCAAATTACCGTGATCTGCTATCTTAGTTCAGTGTTTTGGAACTGTGGGCAGGTTTGAAATCGACAGCCAGAACTGAAAAGTGACACCTATTAATTGATTTTTTCTCTTCTGAACAATGCGGGGAGCAACTCAGTAAATGAAGCTAAAATTAAATAGAAAACAATTAATAACAGTGAGAGAGAGAGAGAGAGAGAGAGAGAGAGAGAGAGAGAGAGAGAGAGAGAGAGAGAGAGAGAGAGAGAGAGAGAGAGAGAGAGAGAGAGAGAGAGAGAGAGAGAGAGAGAGAGAGGAAGTCGTACAGATCTTGCATGATGCGGCCTTCTGAAGGACTGCCCCGTGTCTTGCTTGCCGTGAAGGAACCAAGTCTGTTTATAAACCCAGCACTTCATTGGCGAGGACAAGAAGGTGTGGTAATCAGATGTCACGTCGCCTTAACTCTGCTCACGGTGGCGAAAAGCGGCAGGACGCGAGGCGCCACCCAGCGTAGGGGACACGCTGGTGTTCTTTACAGTACTCGTATTTGTAATTGTTCAAGGGGCCGCGATTGGGGTTAATGTGTGAGTCAGCTTTTATTGATGCAATGTATGTCAAGGGCAAAAAAGTAAGACAAGAAGTGGCAGGTCCAGGACGGCTGTCTAGAAAGTTAGGAACGACCCTGCGCGAAGGCCACGTAACTGTTGAGCTGGGTGCTGCTGTCAGCGTCTGCCTCCTTCATCCACCCACCCACCCACCTCCACTCTTTGCCTCAGCTGGTCTTAACTGTAATACCCTGAAAGACTTGCATGTACTAGTGCCAGCTGCTCAGGGGGAGGATGTACTTATGTGGCACCGCGTTGTAGATAGTGAAGGTGCCTCCTTATGCAGAGTAGGCCAAGGTGTGGGATGATGCGTGAGCCTTCTGCTTCATTTTGGACAGAACTACTCTTTCTTTTTTTGCACTGCTTTGATATTGTCTCTGTACGTCAATAAACAAAAATATATCCAGTCAGTAACCAAAATTTTTTAGCTCTCGATTCCCCGCGAAGCTTGAAGGGTGATGCGTGAAGTGGGAGCGACATGTAAGTGAGAAGCGGGGGCGGGTGTTCGGCCATAGCGACGTGAGGTGTAGTTTCTTCTAACCTAGCGAGGCCAAGTAAATCTCCCTCCCACACACTGGCTGCCTAATCTTTCCTCCTCACTGCCTCCCCGCTTCTTACAATACCCGCCAATTCCCCTTTCCCCGACCATATGTTTTCTTATCTTACTTCGCTCTGCCACAGGTGAGAAACATGATAAGGAATATTGCAAACTGAAGTGTTTTTGTTAGGACTAGACTCAATGGTGACAGAATGAAATTGGAAGGGAATAGGAGTGAAATGACAAACGGATACATCGGGTGCCGTCATAACCTTGCTCTAGTCTTCCCGGGGAGAGAGACACAGTAACGTGGGGAGGTGAGGTTGTCCAAGGTTGTCAAGAAACACCGTGGGATTGCTTTTGAATTCTTCCTATTGACTCCAACGTTTATTGACTTGTAGCTTCCCGCGGGTTGACTGATCTAATTGAAGCGCCGGGAGCAAGAGTGCTTTCCGGGAGTAAGGCCGGGAAGGGGGGAGGGAAGGGGCGCGCGGATGTGGTCGTACTCAAAATTGAATAGCATCTGTCTGTTACATCTTAGTACATAAAAAAACTGCCATTTTCACACCACGGTTTTATTAGATAAGATCAGTTCGCCGTTAAATATCAAGGATAAGGTTCACGCGGTTCCAACAATTGTTTTTACTACATATGCTATTTTTTTTTCCTAATATAATAATTCATCGCTGTTTACACCAACTGTCGTACCCATTAATTTTCATCAAGCAGTGGATAGTTTAATTCTTTACTTTTTTTTTGCGCGGAAAGAGACATATAAGGAAGAACCGTTCATTCCTCGAGGACGGATGAGAAAGAGGTGATGCAAGAACCAGCTACGAGAAATACAAGGAATAGAAGATAAAACCACCACTGACTCCTCCGATGCTTTACCTGCGAGTGCAACCGAGTGTGTGTGTGTGTGTGTGTGTGTGTGTGTGTGTGTGTGTGTGTGTGTGTGTGTGTGTGTGTGTGTGTGCGCGCGCGCACGGTGGTGAGGGAAAGGAGGCGAGGAAGTAAAGGGTAAGATGACACCATGGAGGGAGAGGAATTGAAGGAGACGAGTGACCTACAGGCTGTGATGGAATATTGGTGGTGTTGATGGGGATGATGTTGTGGTGGTGGAGGTGGTGGTGCTGATGATGGCTTTGGAGGTGTTGGTGGTACTGGAAGAACCTGTTTGCGAGATAACTGGCACTCTTGAAGTCCTTTCCCAAGACTTTCCTTAAGTCCCGTTGGGCGTCCCGCACCCTCAGGGTCATCAAGTCATGTGTGGCGCGAGTCAGACGCACTTCCTTCTCCCCGCTACCTCCCTCCCGCCGGTGCGCCCTGCCTCTTCTTGCCCAGCCCCTTTCCTCCTTACCTCCCTGCTCGGCCGTCACAGGTGTGGGGTCATTACACCTGTGCTGTTACTTTACTAAGGCAGATGATGCTTCTTTAGTCGACGTAAACAAAACGCCGAACTAAAGTGACTTATAGAAAGGTAAATTTAGATATCTCTAAGCGAAGCGTGGTTTGCAAATGTATAGTGGTCCTTCATGCTGTCAACACGTGCGCTTGAATGAAATGCACAGCTTAAGAAAATGCTGACCAAACAAGAGTTTCCCAATATACATATCTGACATCAGTGTGCTAACTTCATGACGGCGTGGCTGAGCCTCACCCTTAAAAACAAAACAAAAAAAGATTGCATACCATGCACCAATCTACGAGTGCTACTATGGTGTAGAGAAAAGGTTAAACTGGGATAATAGCAATATAAGCTTTAGATACAGACCATGCATGTATTGTGTTCTAGGAGAAGCAAAAGGAAAGTGAAACATGATGTGACAGGAACACACAATAGAAGGGCTTACCTCTGTCTCTGATGGTGAGGGAGAGTGGCTGGTCCGGGGAGTGGTCGTCCAGCAGGCGCGGCGGCGAGTAGCGCGGGGGGCGGCGGCTAGGACTGCTGGCGCGATCCAAGCCTCGCTCGCCGAGACGTAAATCCAGACTCTCCCTCTCCAGGTCAAGCGGGTCCTCCCGGGTCACCTCCAACCGACTGTCCCGTGACAGGTCGAGGCGGCTGTCCCTGGGCAGGCTGAGGCGGCTGCTTAGGGAGCGGTTGAGGTGGTTGTCTCTTGGCAGATTTAGCCGGCTGTCTACTGACAGGTCGAGGCGACTGTCTCGGTTGAGACGGCTCTCCCTCGGCAGGCTGAGGCGACTGTCCCTTGACAGTTCATGGTGGCTCTCCCTTGACAAATTGAGACTGTCTCTCGACAAGTCGAGACGAGCGAGATCGAGGCGCTCACTCTTTTCTGGGACTGCTGACTTATCTTTCCTGAGGTCGATGGTGGAGGGAGATGTATCCATTAGGGTCTCCCTCGGGGAGGAACTGCTGCTCCGCAGGTCCAGTGTTGAGGGCGTACTTGTGAAGGGAGAGGTGTTGAGGTCCGCATGACGACCACGATCATCGTCCAGGGTTACTCCTGCCTTCTGCGCCTCCAGGAGCTTGGCCTGCTGCTGCTGCAGCCGGTCTTTGATTAAGAAAATCTTCGGCATTTTGTAGGTCTTTCGTGCACACCACAAAAACTTTTCAGAAAACTCTTAAGCAGAAACGTTTTTTATCTCAGTCATTCACTGCATTTCAGTGCTTGATGCTACCAGTGTCGTCAAACAAATGTGTCAAGTTCACAGTGCCGTGGGGACGCGCAGTTCTGGGGTGAAGAGCAACTTATAGTCCTGAGGAGCACCTGCACGGAAAGGCACCAACAGCACCAGCGATCAGGACGGAGCGGCTGCACGCGGCCCCACAGACTTGTACGCTACGCAAGTAGTGAGCCACAAGTCTAGTATATAGTGAAAGTGGCTGGCAGCACTTCCACACTCCACCCCGCGCATGCGCATACTGTTCGGTTCCACCATCGCCATCTGCTCATCTATATACTATTTTAACTTACCTCTACGTTCACGTGACTCAATTAATTCTAAAACGTGAAAAATTAAACACGATTCCATTGTATATGAGAAGAAATAAACGAAAACAACTTCAGCAATATCCGAAAAAAAATGTGCTGAGATCCAACTTGTCACCTGAGCATACATAACTGTCCTGTGGGAAGCCAAAGTAATGAAATAAATATCTTATTTTCCTAAGGATCCGCTTAAACAACACAAACAATCTATTTATATTTTTACGTGTCATGTCTTGGTCTAGAAAAATGCAGGTATGGAACCAAGCCTGCATGTACAGGAGACGTCAAGATTGTGAGGCTGGCGGTGTGTTGCACCTGGAGCGACCCGTTCCTTGCTCCCCCCTTCCCCATCTCGCCCTGCTCCTCCTCCCGCACCTCACCTCCCCTCCATTACACCTTCCCCATCCCCAGCTCACCTCAGTTCCTGTATTTAATGATGAAGCCGTGAGACATTTCCTTTGCACCGAGCAAGTTTTGCCTCCTATCTAAGCAGAATAGAAAACGTTCATGATTCTAAGAATTGACATGAATAGCACATCGCTGTACGTCACCTAGGTAGCTGTATATATATTTGTTGGGAATATTTCAATGACCAACTCAATATATTCAAAACTCCAGCTGGTTGATCCCACGAACGTAGGCGTATCAGCGGTAACGTTTACGCAGAGGACTTTCGTTTGTGTTCCGGTTGTGTGTATTTCCTCCGCGTTGGTGGGAAGTGTAGGAGTGCACGAGGCATTCCATCGAACCAACAGTGACCAGGAAGACATCAGAACATTACCGGTGAGGATGTTTCTCCACCCTTTGAAATATGTATCCGCGGCATTTCTGTTTTGTCGCCACCCGGAAGACACCTTGCGACATGTTTGAGTCCTGGCGACATTTGCGGTCCTCCAAAACACTTCCTACACATCATGCGTGTTTTTTCCACATCCTTTCTCGAGTACCCGGTGCCCATCAGCGAATAGATGCAGAGAACCCTTCCACATATTTCTCGCCAGTAATGTTTGAGGGGATTTCAGACTCGCCCACCAGAAACTTGCGGTAACCCAGCAAATGAGACCTTGAACCTGAGCGGGACAGGGGAGGTCCAACGCAGCCCCCTCCCTCTCTCCTCCCCGTCCGTCCCTCCCCGCTCTCGGCCACCTGTCTTGCATCATGAGCCGCCTTCTTCGCCTCTGCTTCCTCGCGACTCTCCAAAGATGGTACTAGCGGGCAGTTTCTCTTCACCCTCTGACAGAAACTAAAAGCGGACGCCCCCCAGGAGTGAGTGAATACTAGACTTTAAACGGCGTGCTAAACTTTTATATAAGTGAGAGCGTATTCATGCATTCCCTATTTCTTCCATCAGGTGGGACTCCGTTATGAATTATCAGCACCCTTATCTAACTAGCTGCCCACGGGTTACCACTGTTCCCGTCCCATGGCGTCCCCTCCGCGGGCCTCCTAACTCCGGCCTGACAGCGGTGGTGAGGGGAGGGGGGGGGAGGGATGTGCTACTCAAAAGTGACGAGTAATTTCTTCGCTTCTGAGGTTTGTTATGAGAGAGAGAGAGAGAGAGAGAGAGAGAGAGAGAGAGAGAGAGAGAGTACAATGGTGTATATGGTTGCAGTACGCGTATTGTACGTAAATAGGAAAATAATCTCTTGCTTTAAGTTAGAGAGAGAGAACAAGATAAACAAAACAAAAAATAAGAAAAAACAGGATTAATCTTAAGAGTCAGAAGTGCCGAGTGAGTGCGGATATCCAAGAAAATAAATTACAAAAAGAAAGAAGAGAGAAAAGAAAAAGAAAAAGATAAGAGTAATTACAGGACAATTAAATGGTGGCTGTGAAGAGGAGGAGGAGGAGGAGGAGGAGGAGGAGGAGGAGGAGGAGGAGAAATACACAAAGTAAAAACAAACATCAACAGATATTGTGGTTCCTATTAGGTTATTCAATAAAGAAAATATAAGTTTAAACAAGATATACTATAACATTAGGAAGATTACAGGAGGAGGAGGAGGTGGAGGAGGAGGAGGAGGAGGAGGAGCGTGGCCACACCTCATGGACCTCTTCGTGATAAAAAGTGGCTCACGTTTAAGGGGTGGGAGGAGGTTGGGGATTAAGAGGGGGCGTGGCAGGGAGCGGGGCGAGGAGTAAGCTTGCGTAAGCCACTCGGATCTCGAAAAAAGAAAGAGAGAACATTTACAGAAAACAAGTAAGGGTTGGACTGAGCAAGGCGCTGACACTTTTAATTAACCAAAGGAAGTTTAGTGTGGTGGTGGTGGTGGTGGTGGTGGTGGTAGAAGGGGATGGTAATGGCAAGTCAAGTAAAATTAATACTCGTGTTTAAATGTCCTATGATATTATAACACAACTTATCGTGAAAAAAAAAAAGAATTGCAGTATATAAGTAATACTGGTAAGAGTAAGTTGGAATCAAGTACTATATTGTGGTTTGGAGTAGTGATAAAGATTCAAGAGTTACGTATGGTTAATGACATGAAAATACAATAATAGTGGTTTTGTCGTGAGGAATCAGTAAATAAGTAATAGAAGTGTTAAGAGGGAGTTAGATTCAAGTATTACATCGTGGGTTGGAGTAGTGATAAATATTCAACATTTACGTATGGTTAATGGAAGGAAAAATGCAATAATAGTGAGCTTTACGCGGTTTTATATTGTTCAACTCCTTTAAGGTTCGTAAATACAAAGGAGGGATGAAATTAAACCTGATTACCGTCTGTTTTCCTTCACCACTCCTCTTGCCTTGATTTGATGTGGAAAAAGAGAGATGGAAGAGAGAGAGAGAGAGAGAGAGAGGGAGAGAGAGAAAGAAAGAGGGTTTAGTGAGATTTTAGGAGAAAAAAGACATATAATTAATAAACTCATTATAAGTTCTTACGTCACCCCCCCCCATACACAAACCGGACTGGCTAGCTACAGTAAATCATAAATGAATTTTTGTGACCGTTTATTTGGGTCTGTGCGTGCGTGAGTGAGTGTGTGTGTGTGTGTGTGTGCGTGTGTGTGTGTGTGTGTGTGTGTGTGTGTGTGTGTGTGTGTGTGTGTGTGTGTGTGTGTGTGTGTGTGTGTGTGTGTGTGTGTGTGTGTGTGTGTGTGTGTGTGTAAGCGAGTGAGTGAGTGAGTGCGTGCGTGCATGTATGCGTGTGGGCGTACATAAATGCTATCCTAAATATAATGTTTGTGTTGGTGCATGTGTTTGTGCTTTTTCTAGTGCCAGCCATGACCCAGCAGCATTGGTCCATCGCCACGTGCGCGTTCTCTCCCTCTCCCTCTCCCTCTCCCTCTCCCTCTCTCTTCGCCTTGTCCACATCCACCCTTCACTAGGCACGAGGTCTGCTTCATTCACAGGCATTTTTCCGTGTTTCTCTTTCCGGCCAGCTTCAACAAACATATGAGTCGCAAGCTGGCTCCCTCAGGACTCGTGGCCCTTTCACATTTTGCCTGGCACTCTCACCTCCTCTTGGTATTCAGAATCCTTGGCACTCCCAGGATGTACACGATTCTGGGTCATCCACGGAGCCAAGGTCACTTCCGCTACCCTATGTTGAGGTCAGCCATACGAAATTTACCTGTCCGTTGCATAATTCTTTCGCTATATTATTGCTTGTGGATTAATAATAATGAAAATAAAAATGGCCGCCAAGTGATAATTAGTATACAGTGCATGGTCGGTCCGTGCGTGTATGTATTGTGAAATGTATATAAAGAAATGCGTGTAATGTATTTCTAAATTGTATTTGGCTATTG
>CM035188.1:6107134-6112927 GCA_020233015.1 Callinectes sapidus | reverse complement strand
TCCGTCTCTCTCTCCTCTCTTCTCTTCCCCTCTCTCTCTCTCTCTCTCTCTCTCTCTCTCTCTCTCTCTCTCTCTCTCTCTCTCTCTCTCTCTCTCTCTCTCTCTCTCTCTCTTCACTCCTAGGACACGTAGCGGGACTAAGAAAGGTTACCATTTTCTTGTTGTAATCAATGTTTGTATTTTACGTTCCCTGCCACCAGACTGCTGCCGCTCAAGTCACAGGGCCCCCTTACTGCTTCCCCTCCTCCTCCTCCTCCTCCTCCTCCTCCTTTTACGCCTGCTAACAACCTTATCTCCTAACCACCTTTATTTTCCTCGTCTTTTTCTCTCTATCAGCTCAAGCCTATTCGAGCCACGGGTTTGCGGTCATAATAACCAGTTGGACAGGACTCAGAACTCAGGACTCCTTCCCCACCCCCGCCCTCCCCCTCTCCTGGTTCCTGGTATTCTATGCGTAGTGGATGTTTGCTTAGAGAGAGAGAGAGAGAGAGAGAGAGAGAGAGAGAGAGAGACGCAGTTCTTATGCACGTGTCGTAAATGCGCGTTAACGTAATAATTAGTATGCGTGTGTGTGTGTGTGTGTGTGTGTGTGTGTGTGTGTAGGTAGGTAGGTAGGTAGATAAATAAGTAATTAAATATGCAGTGATACTCGTTTCCTCATGTGATTCCTGGAAAACTATTAAAAAAAAGCAGCTCAGCCCTTAACACAAGTCACAAGTTAGCTACAGGCAACAAGAAGAGTGACGAACCATTACTTGAAGACGCTCAGGCATGGAAAGGAAGGAGGGAAGTCCTGTGGTGACGCAAGGAACAAGCCAACAAGGTGTATCACTGACGCAACACGAAGGCAAGATCGACGGTAAGGCAACACATTCACACCAAAGTTAGAAGAGTAACGGCGCAACACAAACTCAACATAAAAAAATGGTGATAAAGTTAAGGGAGGAGGAGGAGGAGGAGGAAGGAGGAGGAGTGGGGGAGGAGGATGAAGAGTGGGAGGTACCAGTAGGAGGAGGAGGAGGAGGAGAAGGAGTAAATACCGGTATATGTAGGATGGAATTAAGGGATGTTTTTACTGGTTTAAAAATGATTACGAACTGGGTAATCCACGTGTGTAAGTGTGTGTGTGTGTGTGTGTGTGTGTGTGTGTGTGTGTGTGTGTGTGCGTGTGTTAGTCACAGGAGCAAATTAGGGTAGGCTGTTTTTATATGAGCTACGTACACACACACACACACACACACACACACACACACACACACACACACACACACACACACACACACACACATTTGTTGTATTTAATTGCACGTTTCTTTGATGTTATAAGTTTTTTTTTTTTCTATGTGGAAGGGACGTTTTTTATTACCTCCGTATACTGAAGCACTCAATTCTCCCGTTTGGTTCCGTGTTACTTTAATATCGTAACAGTTTTTGCTCTCTCCTTCTCCTTCTTTGTGGGTGTGTTGTTTACAGCAAGGCGCGCAGAAGGAGGAGGAGGAAGAGAAGGAGGAGGAGGAGGAGGAGGAGGAGGAGGAGGAGGAGGAGGAGGAGGAGGAGGTGATGGTCAGGAAGGACGCGTTGGCCGCATTGTGGGCTGAGGCGTCACAGAATATTTGTCTTTTATCTTTTTATTTTCATCTCACCACCTCATGAGAAAGACGCGCATGTATGGTAAGGACAAGCGGACACAACTGATTACGCCATTCCACGAACTCCCTACCTGCTTCTATATTTACAACTTCCTATGACTTCATTTTATTTACCAGGGAAGTTTGAAGACTTTTGTACCCCCGTTTTAGTTGATTGTGTGGACCTTTAAGGGGACTGGCAAATTAGTAGGCTTTATTTTCATTGTCTTTGATGTCCTTGGCCAGCTTCTCACTGTTCTATAAAAAAAATCATATTGCATCAGGTATTATCCATTGCCAGTCTTATCAATGTTATCTCGCAACTGTATAAACGTGCTTACGACACGGGGAGGGGGGGTTAATACTGTACGCTAATGATGCTATCTGTTATCTGACGAATAGACAATGGATACATACCTTTATAATTATAGTTATAACACTAATGGGTAAAGATATTCGCTAATGGTGGTATTTTGTAATCTATTGAACATAATGAATACAGGGTGGATCCTTACTTTTATAATGCTTACAACACACCATTGGCTAAGGGTATCTGCTAATGGTACACACTTTAACCTCTTTGAGTGATGAATGGTGGTAATGATCTCACATTACTCACGATGAATGACCCATCTGTGTTTGGACAAAAAAGAACCAATTGGCTGCGTGTTCTTAAATATTTCTCAGACCTCTTTGTCCTAATAGAGTTCAGCGGGGATTATTGAGGTATTTCATTAGTGCTTTTGTGATTTTGTGATATTTTGAGAAAAATTTGGCTTCATTCATATAAAACATCTATGAGAACGATGACTTCTGTAGTCTCTGAAAATGGTGGAAGCTCCTAAGATTTACAGGCATTTTTCGTAATTTTAATGATAGTTTAACAAAGATTCAACATCATTGATATAGAATATAAATAAGAACCTCTCTAATATCTGTATCCTCTGAACACTATCCCTCGTAAAAACAACAACAACAAAAAAAACAAAAAAACAAGAGCGTTAAAGAATACCACTCTTTACCGAACCGTAAACAACATAACCCTTTAACCTTTGTGACTAAAGAAAATAAAAACATCATGAATCCGAGTAGGAGAGACGACAGTAAAGGAAACACTCGTTCCGTTTAGAATCTGTAAGGAGGAGTCGAGGTTGCATTGTGAAGACCCTTTTGAATTCCGGGGGGTGAGGGAAGAGCCTTGAGTCTGGAGAACTACTGCCACTCCCTCGTGCCTTCCTCTGGTCACATGGTCTGAGTCGCCTCGTTGTTCACATCGGCGAGGAAGGACAGCCAGCGGGAGGGAAGACTTGGCGAAGATGAGAGGCGGCCTTGGCTCCAGCAGGGACGAGGCGAAGAGAGGCGTCACTGGGTAAACTACGCAAAACTAACCGGATGAAGGGGTTTGATACATTTTTTCGTGGTGATTAATGTGTTTATTTCTTCGTCCCGTTGGTTGGTTGGTTCGCAAAACAATTGGTTAGTACGATAGTAATCGTAAACACTTCAGCGACACACTGAAATTTTCCATTTTCATTAATTTCTTAGTATTCGTTTGGAATTCCTTTACAGTTTTGGTGTGTTGACATTCAGGGAACTGTGAAAAAAGACTTGCTTACAAAAGAATGAAAAAATAAGAAGAGAGAGAGAATAGATAATTAATCATGTATTTTTAAGATGTAATACAATAATGTGTGTTTAAAACCTGCTGTTGGCAATAGATAATGGCAAACAGTTAAGTGCTAAGAATGAATGAAGCATTATGAGACCCGGACGAAAATTTTCTGTGGCCTTTGAGAAACAATCGTGATAAGAATTCGAATTCTTCCAGATACAATTTTTAGTGGCGCGTGCATGACGATATACGATAATAAGAAAGAATATTCATTATCTTCACCTGAGTGTATCGCATGTTCATCTGGAATAATAGTTTAGCAACACTGACGTGCGCTACATACAGATCCCACACCTGCAACACTCACATAACCCGTCAGCCTCCGGAGCGGAACCAGACCACCAACACGATACCCTCTCATTAATTAACTGTCCCTAAACACACGGGAAGTCTTGCATCAATTACTATTCCCATGCCTTGTCCAATTGCTTTGTTGTGAGGCTCCGTTTTCTTTGCAGCGGATCTCATACCGGCAGACACGTCGCTCCGTGTCTGCCGGCGAAGGGGAGGCTCCTCTGCTGCCGAGTTACTTCTCCATGGGAGCTGCAGTTTTCTCACGGCGTGAACATAGTCATGGCTCCGTTATAATTCTCACAGGGTGTAGAGACAACCCACACGAGGAACTACGCCGCTGCGCCTCTAACCATGTGGCGAGACTAAACACCTTTTTTTTTTTTCTTTCTCTCCCTCCCTCCCTCTCCCTCTCGCATGCACCAGGAAGTCACCAGACCTGCTGAGAACTGCACACACGCCACCGCAACACCGGAGGCTGAGAGTAACACAAGTAGCAGCGGTGTGTGTGTGCATATATACTACAAATGCAAACAAAACCTAAGAAACAAGGAAGCAAACACATACACCCCACTTTTGAACAACGAAATAAACTTCCCTCTACACACACACACACACACACACACACACACACACACACACACACACACACACATAAAAAAACAAAACAAGACGGAAATCATTATCATAAGGAACTTTAGAAAAAAATAAACGATGGATGAGGATGACATATGGAAACAGACAGGCACAGACTTATACAAGGGCTGCCACGTGTAAGCCTGATGAGTTCGTGGGGCTTCCCTTCCACTCCTACAATCACATATTCTTAAAAGCCAGTTGCAGTTAAAAGCCATTGCACGTGTACAGCTACGCATATCATTTCACTGTTTATATTAGACTAACAAGCAAGAGTCGGACTTTTTCATGGTAGTATAGCCAGCCACTGCAAATTTATTACGTACTGCACAAGAATAGCTATATACGCATTGCACTGTTGTATACATATTGAGTAGTAGGCAGAAGGCAGCTCATCTCAAGTATAGTGGTACAGAAGGTTCACTGCAAATGCACAACTATCAGCATTTCCCCCCCCCTCTCCCTCTCTCTCTCTCTCTCTCTCTCTCTCTCTCTCTCTCTCTCTCTCTCTCTCTCTCTCTCTCTCTCTCTCTCTCTCTCTCTCTCTCTCTCCACGCCATACCGCGAGCAGTCCAGTTAGGCAGCTCCGGGCGTGTGTTTGTTGAGTCAATGTTTGAGAGAGAGTCAAGGTGGGTGGAACAAGGCCACTGCTACTGACAGGTTCGCGAACACACACACACGCACACACACACACACACACACACACACACACACACACACACACACACACACACACACACACACACACACACACACACACACACACACACTGACCTCATCTTCCTACACACACGCCACTTCCTAGTCTAGACATGTGATGTTGCTGAGAGAGAGAGAGAGAGAGAGAGAGAGAGAGAGAGAGAGAGAGAGAGTAAATGAAACTCTGCATATATAAACAGAGAGCAAAGTTATAACAGTAAACATGAATTCTGAAAGTGACCTGCAAATGAAGAAACTAAACAACACCACTGATGATCACAAAGGCGGAGATGATAATGCCTTTAGTGACAGAGACGAGAGTGACAGGCATCGTGTTGATCTTGAAGTGTAAGTGTGTGTGTGTGTGTGTGTGTGTGTGTGTGTGTGTGTGTGTGTGTGTGTGTGTGTGTGTGTGTCAGTGTAGTGATCCTTCGAGCGGCAGTGAAGCGACCCGTGGCGGTGTAAACGGATTGGTGGTTACGGAGTTTCTTTTTTCCCTCTCTTTTTTTCCCTCGGGCGTGGGTGTGTGGTGGTCACGGGCGGATGGCTCGACGTGGCGTCTGTGGACTCGTGAGTGCTGGCTGGCGGGAGGAGTGGAGGAGCGGAGTAGGAGTAGGGGGACTGGGATGGGTAGGAAGAGATTGGAGGAGGAAAACGAAGGAGAGGAGGGGGGAGGGAGTCATAGGGAAGGTTGGGGGGGGACACACGGCAGGCTAGGGTGAGGGATCTTCATGGCTCAGTCCTCCCCCCTTGAAGGACTCCTCTCCTGCTCAGCCGTGACGCGTGACTCCCTCCCTCTCCAGCCCCTAGCCGCCTGCCGGAGCATCACAGCTGGAGGAGTTCGTAGAAGGGAAAAGATGAAGGAGT
>CM035188.1:6089634-6102134 GCA_020233015.1 Callinectes sapidus | reverse complement strand
TCTTGTGCATTGCCTGATGGGATATGAAGGAAACTGCTCTTGATTGAAAATCAATAGTAGCGATTGCTTTAATAGTCTTTACTCATTCATTGATCCTTGGGATTAAAACAAGACACAAAGAAACTTATCTCTACATAATTCCCACCACTTTCTCTTGTACATAGCAGAAGGAATATGAATAAAACACTAACTTTAAGATAAGAAAAGTGTAGTAGCAGTAATGCTTACCCTTCTGTATTTCCTTTGAGCTATAATGAAAACAAGATACAAAGAAACATTTCTCTACACAATTGCCACAATCTCCTCCCGTACATTGCAGAGGAAATATAAATAAAAACACTAACTTCAAGATAAGAAATGCGTAATAGCAATAGTGTTTACCCTTCCATAGATCCTCTCAATACAAAGAAAACAGGATATAGAGAAACGTATCCCAACAAAATTGCCACCACCTTTTCTTGTACATTGCCGAAGGAATATGAATAAAATACCAGCTTCAAGATAAGAAAAGCGTGATAACAATAGTGTTTATCCTTCCATAGATCCTTTCAGATAGAAGGAAAACAGGAGACGGAGAAACGTATTCCCACACAACCCATCACTCCCTCCTGTACACTGCCAGCGAGGATATGAAGAAAAAACGTGATCGAACATTAGGAAATCGTAACGGACAGACAGAAAGGAAGGTTACGCAATGTGCACCTGATGAAGGTATGACGCAAGGATGAAATGAATACACGACCTCACAATCTGAAGACAATTAAAGACTGTTTTTGAATTTCCAGGAATATAATTCTCTTTACTCTCTCTGGCTATTTTTTTTTTTTTTTACGAGGCAAGCTATTTTCTTGTCTCTTCTGTTTTTTTGTATCCTTGACTAGTTGCCTTGACATGTAAAGGAAAAAAAGACATATTGGCATACAAGGAAATAAATATATACTATGAATGAATAAAAAAAGATTAATTGCAAAGTAAAGTCAGTGATGCGTGGTTTCATGACTGCAGGCAGGTTGTAGGTAGGAAAGCCACGCGTGATGCTGTACGTAGTTGTGCAATGGTGAATATGAATGGAGCTGTACAGTTATTCTAGGAAGTCTTGCCACACTCTGTACAAAAGACTCGCCTATAACGTAACATGCAGAGGCACCTTGTTACACTTTCACTCCGACATGCAAAAATCAACAGCACTGGAAGCAATGTGTGAAATAATTTTAACCCCTTCGTTGCCATGACGCGTTTTCATATTTATTCTGCTTATTATTTGGCGATTTTATGCAGCTTCAGAAATTCATGTGAGGATTAAGATAGTGAAGACTCCAGCCATTAATATTCTGACCTCCAAAGACTTCCTAATGTCTATAAAGTCGTCTAATACACCAAATTAATGGTAAAAATGTGTCCCAGTACTGGAGTGATTTAGCATCTATAAAAAGAAGAGGATGTAAGATAACAGATATTTCAATTTTTAACCAGTGTAATAATTAATGGCATAAGTTAAGGGCAGCCGACGAAAACAAATTACATAGGATATTGAAGGATGAGGAGAAAGATGATGAGACGAAGGATAAAGAAGAATTATTTATGAAGAGGCACCTCATTGTATGATAATCTAAAATCTTGTCCTTCACATCCCAAGGACAAGTGACTGAATGGGATGATAGACAAGTCATGACTGAACAATAATAATTTCCCCTTGTAGTTTTATATTCCCAAGCCAATGCACACACAGGCACACTGACACACACACACACACACACACACACACACACAATTTCCAGTAAATTGTGTTTAGTACAGCATCCCAATCTTTTTTTTCTTCCCTACAAACACGCAAAAACTTGGTGCAATCAAGGCTATCCCCTTCATTCATACCTTGAAGGGAAGGTAAAGGCAACTACCATGTCCCATTTGTTTGGACTTTCTATTTCTCAGTAGTCGTCGTCGCCCTCTCTTGGTACAACAGGCGTTCCTATGTCCGCTGCTCACTCCGCCCACCTCACACTATTGGCCTAAGACTAGACTGCTAATGATGCTTTGCTTGAGTGAACCAACAGTCTTACGATGCGAGAATTAAACATGTACTATGAAAAAGGAGAAGAAACATTGGAATACTCGATTATTTTTACTTTGAATGTTGATTTTCAGTATTACATTGAAAATAATGACACTTTTTTGCTTTTTGGACAAATGAAACAGGGATGAACTAGGAGGTCACACTCTATAGAACGTAACAACATTAGGGAATAAGGAAAGCAAGAAGAAGCTATCAGGCCAATAGGTGGCAGTCTCTGTATGAAACATCCCTACCTATGAAAATGCGCAACTATTGAAATACGAATACTTATAACAGATAAAATACAAGCTGAGTAGAAACAATAGAACAAACAATAACAGTACATGAAACTTTTTACGATAAAGGGTTCTATTCACTTTCCCTCGAACTGATACAAAGAAAATTCCTTCAACCACCATAAATGTTACGAGAATGACATTGGTGAGGTTTTTATCTACATAGGCAAGAGGCACCAGATGTTTACGGTTACACTTTACAACACAATTATTACAAAAGCAAGCAGGATTATTCAATGAACGGTCTCTGGATTAAAAAAAGAAGAAAAAACTCCAACTGTTGCTAGACATTCCCTTACATAACAGTGTGGCGGCGCGGCGCTGCAAACTAGGTGATAAATAAAATGCCAAGTGGCCGAAATTATAAGTTACCGAAGCTGGGTTGAATCCTTCTTCCTCTTCCATTCTACTCTCCCTTTATCCCCGCACCTCTTCCTCCTCCCCCTCCTCCTCCTCCTCCACCTCCTCCTCCTTTCTCCTTTCCTTCCTTTTCTTTATCTTCCTCAATCCTCCCCTTTCCCTTCCGCTCTTCTTCTCCACTTGTTTTTTTTCTTCTTATTTTCTTTGTAGTATTCCTTCGCGGTCGTCAGTCACTGCAGTCATGTTCAACAGTTTCATTTCTGCTTAATGATTTTTTTTTTTAGAATTCAACGAAAAATACACTCCTTCTGCCACCACCACCACCACCACCAATACTACTACTACAACTACTACTATTACTAACACCACCACCGCCACCACCACTGCGCACTACCATTAACAAACACCAACAAAAAAATTTAGATAACCGTCACAATCTCTTATTTCCAAACCTCCTTAACGCAACACACCAGCAATATCACACTAACACAAACCATACCAGGCTCTAATACCGGTAATCATAAGTCCAAGGCGTTAACGAGGAGACACGTTAGGGAGGTGGAGAGGGAGGTGAGTGCGTGGGCTTTGAGTGGGCTGGATTGGGGACAGGTTGAGGGGTGACGGAGTGTGTTGGTAAGTACAGAGGAGGGCTGCGGTGTGGGCCAAGGTAAATATCTCTCGCAGGACAGGTGAAAGCGAGTTCATAACGGGGGAAGAGAGAGAGAGAGAGAGAGAGAGAGAGAGAGAGAGAGAGAGAGAGAGAGAGAGAGAGAGAATGTTCACTAACCTTTCTTTTGATTAGATTGAAAAAATTGTGTTCCTCAGTATATAATCTTAAGAATTATTTTTTCTTGCTATTACCTATATACTACTACTACTACTACTACTACTACTACTACTACTACTACTACTACTGCTGCTGCTGCTGCTACTACTACTACCACCCCCACCACAACCACTAATATTATTGCATGTACGTGGTAGTGTACACGTATACAAAACTATACACAAAATAAAAATAAAGAAAATATGTACGATTCACTAAAAAAATACACTAATTAAGAACACCTCAAGGCTACTACCTACAGCAGACATACCCCACAAACACAACAGCACAACAATAACTTCTTCCTCGCGTGGAGAAACACAATACACAGCTGAATAAGTGATGAAGACAAGGGAAACAGAGCAGCTCCGTGTTTCAAGATGCTGGCAATGAAGACGGATTGAGAAACACGAACTGCTCTCCTGCCCCCTCCGGCCATTTATGTAATACTGCTCTATAAGGAAAGAGGTTAAGATGTGAGGGAATGCTTGTGGGCGCTGGTGTGGGCAGGAAGGCGCTTTGTCTTTGCTATACTGGTGATGTCTAGTTTATAGATAGACTAGCTGTAATGGATGGTAATAAATGCATAACTTAGGCGTGAGAGACATTTTTATGAGTGGAGGAGGACGAGAAGGAATACAAATAAAAAAATGGATGCTAGTTTTAAATGTCTACAACTTTATTTTTCGATGAGAGAGAGAGAGAGAGAGAGAGAGAGAGAGAGAGAGAGAGAGAGAGAGAGAGAGAGAGAGAGAGAGAGAGAGAGAGAGAGAGAGAGAGAGAGAGAGAGAGAGTTGAAGGGTCGGTTCTGGAGGCCACAATAATTCCACGGCCAAGTTTTAGGCTTACGGAAGGAGATAAGCCCATTTTACACAGATCTACATATTAACTCAGACCACGCGCGCCTCTTCCTCTGTCCTAGATAACACAGTGACACCACAGACCAGGGGAATCACACGTCACCTCCCAACCATAGCAAATACGCACTTGTTGTCATCATTATTTACTTTTGTGGCTTTATACTTGTAGACATTTCATAGCCCAATCTCTACTAAGTGTCTAGTGGAGGTCATTGGAGTTTTGAAGGGTGTCTTTTTGTGATTCCAGTGATGGGTGACAATGAAAAGTAAGGTCTACGTACAATATTATAAGGAAGGGAGAAAAGGTTATGAATAAATCTGTTCATGTCTATGGTGTTTGAGGACAATGCTAATGACAGAACGAAATCCTTCACTCCCTCAATACTGGGGAACATTTTTACCGCGAGTTTTGGGTGTTACTAGACGATTTTATTGACATTAGGAAAGGTCTATGGAGGTCATAAGAATGATGGCCAGAGTCTGTATTATTTTGATCCCCACATGAGTTTCTGAACCTGTATAAAATCGACAAATAAAAAGCAGAATAAATATGCAAATGCGTCCAGAACTGAAGGGATTAAGAATATGGGTTTCAGTACCACATGTTAATTTTCATCTCATTATAAATATAATAAGATGACTTAGTTTTGATTCATATTTTATGAGTCTAAGGAGTTTAAAGACACTTCCTTATTCATTCATTACAATTCTACACATAACGATGCTTATTAGAGTCTGAATAACAGCATATGGTTTTACAAAATTAAGATACTGTCTGTAGTCAAGAATATAATCTGCCATGTTTATATTTTCACAACCAATGTGTTAAGAATTATATAGTTTTTCACGCCGTACAATTCTTTCTTAATTCACTAGTCCGATCCGCAATATATACAATCTTGCGACGTTCAGAGACTGGCTGTAGTACTGAAGTGTTAATGTGAAAGTTGTTTATGTTGATATTTACACAGCGAATGAGTTAAGATTCAAGTCTTCACTCATGCCTTATATATTCTTTCTTTTATTCAACCCAGTCTGATTCGCAACATATAATTTTGCGACATTCAGAAACTGGCTGTAGTACTGGAGTGTTTATAACGAGCAGATAGTATCCACCTAAGTAATGATACCAGGCGAGATTTGGACACATTTACCAAGTAGTATTATCAGGAAATTGCTGCAGAAGCTTACAACACCATTCTTTCACAATACAATAAAGACGTATTTGGTTGCAGCAAGGAAGACCTGTCGACCCTCTGGCGTCACTTTAACACTTCACGTTCGCGGGGCGGTGTTAAAAGAAAGTTTATTGGCCCCCCCACTATATTCCTGAATCCATCAAGAATACTTATGCACACTTGAGAATACGGAATATCACATCAAACTTTGCCCTCGCTCTCCCGTAACTGCTTCAAATGCCTAATGTAGTTTTTATCACGAAATTACAATGTTTATCCATTCAGCTAACTCGGTGATGCTAATTAGAAGGCCACAAACACGAGAACTCATGACCCTCGAGGTAAAGGAAAAAAAAAGAGAAGCCCACCTGCCAACCTTGGAGGAAGGCAGCGTTGGGGAGAGGGAGGGAGGGAGGGAGGGAGGGAGGGAGGGAGGGAGGGAGGGAGGAGAGAACCATGTGGGCTGAGGGAGTAGAAAGTGATAGGCTTATACAGGCTTATAGCATTACAAAGACCCTTTTTTGCTGTGGTTTAAATTCCACCTGTATGAAGTAGGGAATTCCTGAGGCCTGTTTCCTAAAATGTGTACGTGACTTCTCTCAGGAGAAGTCAATTAATCATAAGGACATACTACAATAAGGTGAGATGCAGGAAGTCATTAGGCCTACACATGGCAATCCCTTTACGAAACACAGCCACGTATTTCCTCCTATCCATAAATTTCTCTAATCTTTTAAAACTCCCTGATGAATCGGCACGAATATCTGTTAGCAAAACTCGTCAAGTTACTTCTCAGGCAAAGAAAAGTACTCGCGTCTAATGAACAATACCGCCGTGGGTAGTACAAGCATCGTTTATCACACGGCCGGACGTTTCAAGGTCAAACTGACGTCACCTTCATAAATGAGTAAGTAGTACAGACTCATAGTTGTGAGAGAACGTACTGAGGTGGCTTTGAACTGTGACACTGGAGAGATGAAAGAGAAAGGGCTTGGCATGGCGTCGTACAGTCAAAAGTGAATAGGTAGTAGAGAATGGAGGCATATTTGTGAGAGAAGACGGACCTTACTGTGCTGTAAAGGAAGGTGACCTCGTAAGGGAACGGATTGAAGTGACTTTGAACCACGACACTGTAGGGATGGAGTATAATCTCCACTATTTCCAAAGACTGTATTATTTTTCTTTGTGTAAGAGGGGGAAACCGGCCAGAGGCAACAGAAACAATGAAAATAGTAAAAGCCAACTATTATTGCCAGTCCCTTGAAAGAATTAATTTACCCGAAAGTTAGAGATAAATGTCTATTTGAAGTGACACGAGTTTTGAAAGATGTCTTTACGGTTGTAGAGGCACACTGACATGACTTTTACATTATTGACAGGAAAAGATACTCTTGAAAATTCGCTAATCATCTTTGTGGTATTTGAAAATAGTAGTTATGAGAGAGCAAGGCGTTTCTGAATATTGACCATACGTTCTGCAGTTCACACCTGTAAATGAGTTGACATTAAAGAGTGGACGCAAAGCCGTAAAGAAATCATAGGTGACTTTAAACTCTGGATAGATGAAAGAGGAAGAGCTTGCCAGAAAATCACAGTTTTTTTTTTTTTATGTAAGAAGGGAGTCTGGCCAAAGACAAAATAAAAGCTGTTAAAAAAAAGACCCACTTAGGTGCCAGTCCCTAAAAAGATTTATACAAGATTGAAGGTGTTTATTCCTTCTATTTCCTTCTTTAATACGGTCCACTTTTCATAAATGGGCAGACAGTGCAGTTGTATGATTGAAATGAGAGAGCTTTTACACTGGATGGAAGGAAAGATGGCTTAGCAACGAGTCCTACCTACATGTAATAAAGACACTATAAGCACAGAGGCAGTGGCAGTAAGTAGTACGTGCAAGTAGACCGTGATGGTGGCGGCGATGGTGGCGGCGATGGTGGTAGCGTGTACTGGTAGATACACTAGAGTAACCACGCACTGCAGCAGATCTCCGTCTTTGAGTAATGTTCCATGTGGTGGTCGTGGTGGTGGTGGTGGTGGTGATGGTGATGATTTTCTGGTAACCATGTTCTTTTTAGCCTAAGGGAAGGGATATGCGGCCGTCTCAAGGTTTCAGAAGTACACACACACACACACACACACACACACACACACACACACACACACACACACAGCAGTACGCATTTCCTCCTCAGCATCTTATCAGGGAACGGAAGAATCAGCATGACCGTGCTATTGTTTGTAGGCTGCGGCAACCTTGGCGTGGCGGCCTGAAGGAACAGCGGCCTGGCACACACACACACACACACACACACACACACGTTGAGGCCTCACGGAACTACCTGTGTGTGTGTGTGTGTGTGTGTGTGTGTGTGTGTGTGTACGAGCAGATGATAAAGTGCACTGCCTGTTGCCATTATATCCTGGATACATAATGTCATGTCGTGCACCTGACACTCATGTTTATAAGCACAATGGAATGTAGCAACAACAACATTGACAGTGTGTCGTGGTGGTGGTGATGGTAGTGGTGGTGGTGGTGGTTGTGGTTGTGGTTGTGTTGGTGGTGGTAGAATATGATTAACTCCTACAATTCCCTTTCTCTTACATTAATTCACTATGCATCTTTATAACTACTTTTGTTTGTTTTTTCTAGTTTATATTTTCTTGATACATCAATATTTCCTGTCTTTCAATAACTTTCTAATGTTCCAGTAACGAATGACGACAGCTTTTTTCATTAGTGTTCTTAATGTCAGTGGGAACCAAACACACACACACGCACACACACACAGACACACACACACACACACACACACACACACACACACACACACACACACACACACATCTTCGCAGCAGAGGCGGCCGTGCATCACTTTCCTTCAGGAGTCTGTCTATACGCCTCGCTGGGCCACTTCCCGTTGGTAAAAAGAAATAGGCAAGAAGCGTTCAGGAAAAAATAAAAACCTCAGTGACGGAAGAGTTACTAAAGTCTTCTTAATTCAACCATCAAAATGACGTTTTTTTCGTATTTTTCCCGCTAATCTTTTTCATGAACGTCCTGAAAATTGTTGGTTTCTTGAAAAGGCTCACTCACCGTCACACAACCAAAGCCGTTCTTAACTTTTCCTCAACTGTAAGTCTTCTTATTTCAACCATCAAGATGCCTTCATACTCATACTTTTCGCGTCAATTTTTTTTTACCAACTTTCTGAAAATTGGCTTCTTGAAAAGTCTCACCGTCACACAACCAAAGCGTTCCTTCATTTTTCCTCGACTCTAAACAAACAAGTCTCCACCACATACTAGTCGCTTCCTTGCACTTAATAATGTATCTTGTCAGTCACAGATGAGTCGAGACAGAAAAAAAATGAAGTGCATTGATGCGTTCATGGTTGGCTCTTCCCGACGCAGAGACTTCTGCTGCGCATGTCAGCTTTGTGGCTCCGGAGACAGCGGTACCTTCGCCTTCACTCACAAATACCACTGAGAGACGAGTCTAAGAGTGGTTCATTGCATCGATACAGGCAAGGCTAGGGATCAAAGCCCTCCAAAATTTAAAACAGCAATTAAGTCAGAAAACACTGATAGTTGCAGTAAAAGAGAAATATTTTTTCATAATATGCACTGTTAGTCGATTTAGTTTGGAGACGAAGGAATATTTAGGTTATCATTGGTTTTGACTTTACGGAGGAATTCAAGAGGAGACGATCGCGTTCCTCTGATGCAGACGAAAAGAGACGAAGGAATGAAAGGGAAACCACGAAAACCATTGACATTCGCGGTTGTTTGTGTGAGGGCGTTTTTTCATATATAGGGTTGCTTTAGAAGGAGAATGAAGCATCACCAGTTTTATTCTTCCTCTCAGGTCTTACATCAGTGGAAGTAATAGTTAGTGGTCTTATAAATGTCCTTCATTCGATGAGGCAAGCGATCTATCATCGAATTATTACTTCTGTCTGTCTGTCTATTTATGTATGTATGTAATTATGTCTATGAATGTATCTGTGCATATCGATGTGTCTGCATAAATGTATCTGTCACACACACACACACACACACACACACACACACACACACACACACACACACACACACACACACACACACACACACACACACACACACACACACACACACACACACACACACACACACACACACACACACACACACACATACACACACACACACACACACACACACACACACACACACACACACACAGTCTATAATCTGCATGCAGGAAAGGCGCCCTCATTGGTCTGCTTCTTGGCTAATCAGTTGCATGTCCTTCTAACGTCTGGCTCGCAATTATTGGCCAATGCTAATGCTATTGTCGACGAGCACTGGCCAGCTTATTTCCCTGAGGCGCCACCACACGGAACTGTCCACACTCACACCATTACTGACGTTACATGTTCAAGGCATACAATGGAATACAATGCCTTCCTTCCTCGTTCGTCTTAGTGCGAATTGACTGCCTTGTTTCTGTCAAACTACGGTTACTGGTATCATTAATTCCTTCAGTACTGAGACGTAGTTTCAAATTCTTTCGTTTTATTATTTATAGATTTTATACAGCATGAGAAACTTAAGTGGGGATTGAAATAGTACAAATTCCAGCCATCAATCTTCTGACCACCATAGACTCTTCCTAATTTTGATAAAAATCGTATCATCACACCCAAATCTCATGATAAAAGATGTGTCCCAGTACTGAAGGGATTAAGATATCAGAATATGATAAAATTAGGAAAACTACAAAGAATCATCAAGTTTATGCCTGGCAGTTCCTTTATGAAGCAAATATTCTACTTGTTTTTTTTTTCTGACTGTCCTCCATAAATCAAGCCAATTTTCCAAACTGCTCTTACATAACCTATCAATGGTATCACTCCTCTTTACTCTTCTCTCCACTTTTGTATAAATTCTCTGAACCTAAATCTTCAGATCTTCAGGGTCATACGATAACCGCACTTCCGAGTAAGAGGTTCAACTATTCACTGTACGTATAACAGCAAGTCTGCTTCCAAAATGACCTTTTTTTCACAACTCTTGATATTTCCTGCCTATCTTTCTTCGAGATTATCATCAGGAAATTCCACGTCCCAATGCTGATAAAAGTGCACCTCCTAAACTTTCTGCACTCAAACATTGACCTTTGGAAGAAGTACAACTACAGAGTAAGGAAAAAAAAAAAATAATTTGAAAAAAAATCGTGGAAATTTAGCGTTTAAAATCAAAACACCAATGACAGCAAAATAAGTCATCAAGTAGTTACCTTTTTGGAGTCTTTTGTTCTATTTCCACTCATGGTGATTATGTTAGTATTAGAAATCGAAGGGATATATATATATATATATATATATATATATATATATATATATATATATATATATATATATAGAGAGAGAGAGAGAGAGAGAGAGAGAGAGAGAGAGAGAGAGAGAGCAAGCACAAAGGTCACCCAAATCAATTAATGTTTGACGTAAATACTTGAAAACAGCTGGTATTACATCAACGAAGAGAAAACGAGTTATTTCCGTCAGGCAAGGCGAGGGAGCGGCGGATGGAACCTTACAACGGTCACCGCTGCAACAGTCACAGAAAAACAAGGCCAGAAATCCAGAAAGTCGGCTTCGCTTGATCAAAAACCTCGAGTAGATAGAAGAAAAATGTAATTAGTCTTGATTTTTATGAATGGACGTCAGATACTCTCTAATCTCAAGTCAGGAGTGCATAAGAAACAATATTCCTCTCATTGTCTAACCCTCAGCTGCCGCTTTGAAATAATTACACCTAACCGCGTGAAGGCCACTCCGAGGCTGGCTAGCGGTGGGGGTGACCTCCTGCTCACCCTTCCCCTGCCACCAATGCCTCCCCCTGCCCCTAAACCAGTGTAATGATGACAAATGACTGCGGGGCTGAAGAAACAGACCCTCCCCTCACCAAGTCCTCTAACTCTGAATTTTTCCTTCCTTTCGGGTAAAAACTGTCACTTTGAGGTGTATTTCGAAAACTCTGAGACAGAAAAGTTAGTGCTGTCTGTTTCGTGAAAGTCATTAACATCCCTTTGAATGCATGTTTTTTCATTGTTGGATTCTGTTACCTCGTTTTGAGTCTCCTAGTAAGTTTATCATTCATTCTTGCAGGCAGTGAGTGGGCGATGGACTGCCCGAAGGAATCTCAGTCACGAGCAGTGCAAGTGAGTTCATTACAGGCAGTGAGGAGGACTAACACCTCGACTCCCTGCAAAAAATCCGGCCGCGCTAAGGTTGAGGTGCTGTTGGCCAAATGTTGCAGAAAAACGAGCCTCACTTTCTTGATTTTTTACCGCGCCAAGGACGACAAGGTAATGGTGTCGTTACTCACAGTCATCCCTCCCAAAGCCACTGCAAATTAAGGTGGAAAACTTTATGATGTGGGGGTGCAATTATGTGCTTCCATCTTGATGTTGAAATTATGGAAACGACTGCTATGCCTCGTTACCGCCATTCAGCAGCTCTCTAATGCTCCACGGTAAGCTACTGGGGATTGTTGAAATAAAAAAAGTTAACTAGCTCTGATATTTCATGGATGTAAATAGAGAATAAAAGATGGTGTGTTATTCTATGCTATGAGTAGATGAGAGGCATATGGTTTTATTGAAAGTATAGGGAGGTAAGTTCCTGAGGATTATGGAAATGCATATAAAAAAATAACTCTGCTAGAAGATGGTGTACTGTTCTATGCAATGAAATGGAGTATAAAATAGCCATATGATTTTAGTGAAAGTGTAGGGAGGTAAGCTGCTGAGGATTGTTGAAATATGAAAAAAAAGATAACAAACCCTGTTATTTCGTGGACATAAATCAAGAATAAAAGATGGTGTACCATTTTACATACTGAAATTTAGTAGATAATAGCCAAATGATTTTAGCAAAA
>CM035188.1:6058032-6073492 GCA_020233015.1 Callinectes sapidus | reverse complement strand
TATGGGGCGGTCTCTCTCTCTCTCTCTCTCTCTCTCTCTCTCTCTCTCTCTCTCTCTCTCTCTCTCTCTCTCTCTCTCTGTCAATTCTCCTCTTTTATTTGTTATCCTTTTCTCTCTCATTTCCTATTTCGTTTCTTTCTTTTCTTTACGTTTCTTTTTTCCTCTCCCCTCCGCCCTTCCCTCTCTCTCTCTCTCTCTCTAGACACTCAAACATGCAAAGATATTCAAGACCAGGTGGACAATGAGTAAAACTATACGCTAATCCCTTCAAATCATACCTATTTAGCCATAAGACATCTCCGGAGCTCTTGCCAAACTAAGGTCAACTTGGATTAATGCTCTGGCCTTCTCCGGGCGACCATTCAACCGTCCTTTGTGCGACTGTTAGGTGTTCCCTCGGGGCCTGACCTTCCCCGACGCCAGGCCGGCAGAGGTCATACTAGGGCGGGCGTCTCCAGGGACTTAGGGAGGGGAATGAGGGAAGGACTAGAGCGAGGGGGGTGGGGGTGGTGGGGGTGGCGGGGGCTGGTTGGCGGAGGAAATACTGGAGGAGACAAAAGTATGGCGGAATGTCGATCACAGCGAGAGAGAGAGAGAGAGAGAGAGAGAGAGAGAGAGAGAGAGAGAGAGAGAGAGAGAGAGAGAGAGAGAGAGAGAGTAATATGAGGAGAGGGAGGCGAGAAGAACGTAAGAAAAGGACAAAACCGAAGGAGCCCCAGAAATAAGTGTGAGATTAAGAAAAATATGATGACAAGGAAAGTAAAAAAAATCAATAAACCTTTTTCTTTTTAACAGACGCTTATAGAGATTTCATGTACCGTTTGTAGTGTCGATAATTGTTGTATAAAATGCGGAAAGAGTTGACAGATTTTAATGTTTTTTTTCAGTTTTCATGATTCTAGGGATAGTTTAACACGTTCGAGGGAAATTTTAAGGCATATACCGCTGTTTTTTTTCCTTTTTTGAATCTATAAGGGGACTGGCAAATTAGTGGGCTAATTTTATTATCTTTGTTCCTCTTGGCCAGCTTCTCCCTTACATTAAAAGAAAGAAGCTTCTACATCACCAATAGGAAGTAAACAACAAGAAGAATTCCAGTCATCATTTCTGCAGTGTCTGGCTGATTCTGTTGGACCTAAAGGGAACTGCCAAAATAGTGGGCTCTTTATTTTATTATCTTTGCTCCCCTTGCCAAGCCTAAATATATATAAAAAAGAAGTTCCTACGTCACCAGTGGGAAGCAAACAGGCAGGACTCGAATCATTATTTCCGTTGTGTCTGAAAATAGTGGTGACGAGAGAGGACTTATGATTTATAGGTTTGGACAGAGCATTGGGACCACTCCTTGCCGGAAGACCAAATAAGACGAGGGGGAAAAAATGTAACCTTAAAAAAAAATAAAAGAAAAATGAACGTAAGGTAATACAAAAGGTTTCTCTATACGTCATATTCTTCAGGATTTATTATTACTATATTTTTTTTTTGTCTTTAACTGGATAAACTTGAATGGTTAAAGGAAAATAATATATGTAGGAATGTATGAAGACTATGTGTGCTTTATGGCAAGGAAGACTAGTCGAAGTTCCTACATTATAATACGAGCCAAGACTCCTTATGGTTCTTGGATTATCCTTCGTGTGGTTTGTTCCAGTATTTGACGTGTTTAAGAGGGAAATAACTGGAAAGGCATGGAACGGAGAAAAATATTGTGAAGGATAAAGAAAAGAAAAGGAAGATAACACAGAAGAGAGAAAAGGAGACATTATGGAGGAGAGAAGAAAAGAAAAGGAAGATAAAACAGAAGAGAAGAATACAAAAAGAAATTATGAAAGAGGAAGAAATGAAAAAGAACAGAAAAGAGAGAGAGAAAAAAAAAGAAATTATGAAAGAGGGAGAAAAGAAAAAGAACACAGAAAAGAGAGAAAAAAACAAAAAAAGAAATTATGAAAGAGGGAGAAAAGAAAAAAAGAACTAAAGAGAGAGAGAGAAAAAAAAAAGAAATCATGAAAGAGGAAGAAAAGAAAAATGAGAAGAATGACGCAAAAAAAAGGAGGAAAAAAAGAACACGAGGATAAGGAAAACAAAAGTTAACACACAAAAAAAGGATAAATAGCAGCAGCAGCCTTGTTGGTCCTTATGGGTCTGTTTATGGACACTATTAACACTATCTAGCTAACAGTAAAGTCAATGGGATAGCAAAGATGAAGGTTCCTCTCCACTCATCGCTCCCATTAACACAGAATGGTAAGAAAAAAAAATATAATGAAAAGTGGAAAAAAATACATTGAAATTCTGTAGGAAGATGTTGCCACTTCCATCCGGTGCAACGAGGAGGAGGAGGAGGAGGAGGAGGAAGAGGAGGAGGAGGAGGAGGAGGAGGAGGAGGAATACAAATACAACGGAAGACAAACAGCAACAGACCCTGAGATCCTTACTAGGCTGTTTGTTGAGACTATTTAATAACTACCAGTGATAAAGACACGACAGCAAAGCAGAAGGCAGGAGGAGGAGGAGGAGGAGGAGGAGGAGGAGGAGGAGGAGGAAGAGGAAGACTGAAGAACTAGTAAGGACACAAGTTTAGATAGTAGGAAGAGAAGAACTAGAGTAGAAAAAGGAGATGTGAGGAGAGACGAACCGCGGGAAGAGCAAGAAGAGGAGGAGGAGGAGTAGGAGGAGGAGGAGGAGGAGGGGGAGGGAGGTAAGGGTCTGGCCAGGGTATTCCCCGTTCAGCACCGTTAATGGAGTGAGTGAGGCGCCGCTGCACACACTGACTGCGTTACTAACCGACTGATGGACTAACGCTATGACTCGCGGACTGACTCACCCAGTTCGCGTAAACCCCAAAGACAGTCGTCAGCGTTCGTGGTACTGACGGCGCTGGACTGACAGGGAGTGAGAGGGAGTGAGAGGGAGTGGGGAGGGAGTCAAAGGGAGTGGGGAGGAGTGGGAGGTTAACGCGGACCTGCAGGGAATCGAGTCGGTTAATTTCCTCCTTTGCCGGACATGAATTCAAAGCATGATGGTTGCCTGCTGCCACGACTGAAGCTTCTTGGTGGTGGTGGTGGTGGTGGTGGTGTTGGTGTTGGTGGTGGTGGTGGTGGTGGTAGTGGTGGTGGTGGTGGTGTTGGTAGTGGTGGTGGTCTGACAGGAAGCATTACCCAAGTGAGACCTACACAACTTGTTTTATTATCAGTCACTTTCTAGAATATACAAAAGCCGTCCGTGTTTTTAGATGTGCTTTCGATGAATTATTCTGTTACATTTCATCAGCCGGTTTAGGAAGTGAGTCTTGACTATTTTATTGGACATGACCACACACGATAGCCGAGGCATTAGAGTGGACACCGCCAGATAAACACTATGAGGCTATTATTACCACTTGATTTATGAGTCTCGTTCTGACCTGCCACTTCAAAGAGGAAAACTGTCGCTTACAAAAACAGAACATTAACATCTGAGGCGATCAACAATCCACGCAGCGGGAAGAAACGCGGCTGTTGCTTTAAGTGAGGATTTTCCCTCCGCTGACCATGAGGGAAGAGCACCACCACCACCACTACCACCACCACCACCAATAAGAGCCCCCAGTGTGGCGTCTCCGCTTCATCACGAGGCGTTCATCGCCCTCCCAGTCACTAGCCAGGACTTCCTCCTTCGCTGGCCGTGACTTCTTCCCTCCTCACGCGTGACTCCAGCACCCACCTAGTGTGACCGTCATTCAGACATCGTGAATCAGCGCCGCGGTAACAGACACTTTCCCTCTACCAACGAATAGCAAGTGTCAGATTACGCACAATAATTCAGAGGGGGCTGTTCATCAGTCGCCGCCTCCCTGCACCTCCCTGATGGCTCCGTGTGCTTGGCTGAACTTGCCGCTACAACCTTTGGTAGATGTGGAGAAAAAATGAACCCACTACACTCACTCCCGGGTGCGTGTCCTCTAAGTGACCCCGCCTGCTGCTTATGAATGCGACATAAAACAATGACATTGTTCGCGGTGGAATGTTCCGCGGTGTCGAAAATCTCAAACACGTGACATTTCCTTCTTCTTGTGTTTTCGGACACTGACAGAATCTCGCTTTCTTGCTCTGATAAAAACTGACACTCACAAATACCTGGAAACACGTTATATTGATCACAGGAGTCTATGTTATTAGGAGAGTCGATGCAGAGAGAACACCAAGTAATATGTGAAGTATTGAGACCAAACAAACACTACATCACCATTTCCCAACCTAGAACTGAATATTGAAGATCCACAACATCCCAACGCAAAGGGTTGGGAAGCTCCTCTCTCGCCCGTCACGGCCACGCGTCGCAGGCTCAGGAAATGTCAGCTAAGTGCAAAGTGGTAAGGAGAGGCACTTCCAGGAATCGTACAGAGCACCTTTTCACGAGAATGGGAAGGGAAGATGACTACCAATGGGGCAAATGGAAAAGACGGACAAATTGCCATTGGGGATAAGGGATCAAGTAAAAAGGTGAAGGGAGGACAGCTGAAGGAAAGAATGTTAGTCCAGAGGGAATAGGCATTAGGAGAAAGGGGAGGATCAAAAAGTGGGAAGACGAGACAACGGAAAGACCGGTGGGGAGTGGGGACTTGTGAGGTAGATACGTCAGGGAGAGGCGCAGGGGATGATGGAGGAGCGAGACGGGGTGGGATGGGTGGGATGGGCGGGAAGGGGCGGGAGGGAACGGAGGAGCACGAGCCAATTTTGTACTTGAGTCACTGTTTCCTGTGAACGCGAAGACTCACGACGACTCTGCTGCTATTGAGGGTTCAGAATTTCCGGAGGACTATTCGGTATATTCAGAAACGCTTAGCTCTCTTATCATGACTGTTTTCCAAGGCCCCTGAGATGATCAGCGAGGTTTTCAAGAGTGCTTTTCCAGTTGATAATGTAGAAACCGTGTCACTCTGCCTCTAGACTCATGAAAATAACACCTTAAAACTCCTGTCAATTTAGATATGGTTTGTTGAAATAGTGGAGGTGAAGCGCAGAAATGTTTGAGGATACGAATCTATAGGACTCTCTCTCTCTCTCTCTCTCTCTCTCTCTCTCTCTCTCTCTCTCTCTCTCTCTCTCTCTCTCTCTCTCTCTCTCTCTCTCTCTCTCTTTGACGCTATATGCAAATTACACCAATGGAAAACATAAAAGAAGTTACATAATTATACATCTGCATTGTGTGTGGCATGTACCGTTTTAATGACTCGGACAAAACTGGCTATTAATCCCTTGCTCCGTACTGTACTGTCCTGCTCCCCTGCACAACAACACAACCCTGCACAACAATAGCCTTTACGAGAGAGAGAGAGAGAGAGAGAGAGAGAGAGAGAGAGAGAGAGAGAGAGAGAGAGAGAGAGGGGGGGGGGGGAGACGAAGATATCCTTTTATTGTAGGTGTGTCTCCAACCAAAGTACCACTCCGCCTCATGCATTGTTCAGTATTCAGAGACGTACTGCTCTCTCACCATGACAATGTACAAGACCCCCCGAGATATGACTAAGCAAGTTGTTAAGAGTGTTTTTCCTGGTGATGAAGTAGATGGTGTATTAATCAGTCACTAGAACCATATAAAAAAATACCCTTGAAAGTTCGTGGTATTAATTAAAACCTTTTAATATAACGGATATGTTAGGAGTGTTTAAGAATGAGATATTACTACAACAGTATTAGATTCCAACACTCGTATCCTCAAATATTTCTGTACGTCACCTTCGTTGTCAAAAAAAGAAGGTATCTAAATTTACACAAGTTTTTAATGTGTTTTTACGGTTGAAGAGGAAGAGTGACAAGATTTCCACATTATCAACTGGAGAAATACTCTTGAAAGCCCCGCTAATCATCTCCGCAACCTTGGAAAATGGAAGTGGTGAGAGAGCAAAGTGTTTCTGAATAACGACTTTAGACTCCCATTCACATCTAGCTATCAATTAAGTCCACCCACTAACTCAATGACTTAATACCCACTCCACTTCCTTCATCTCCTCCTCCTCCTTCTGCTGCTGTGGGTGCTCCTCCTCCGTCACCAGTATCTATACCACCACGCCCACTTTCAGGAACGCCTTTTTTTGTTACTCAGAGGCCAGCCACTACCCAGGCAGGGCTCCCGTTACTCAGGATACCGTTGGAGAATCATTCAGTACCCACGAAGCCTTGGTGATACTGCGCAGCAAGACCACCATCACCAGCATCACTATACCGCTGCCACGCTCCCCCCAGCTCAACTTTCTGAAAGAGTGGGAAGACAGTGACTGACTTCTGTTCTCCTTCTTTCGTCCTTCTTCTGTCCGTTCTCCTCCTCCTCCTCCTACTGCTCCCTCAGCTTTCCTGGTTTTTGTTCGTGTTGTTGTTGTTGTTCTTGTTTTTTCTTTCTTCTCGTCCCCTTCGGCCTTCTCCTCCCCCGAGCCCTTCTCCGCCTCCTCCTCCTTCTCCTCCTCCTCCTCCTCTTCGTCATTACTTTCCTCGAAATCTTTACGAGCGGCTGATCTCTCTCTAACAGAATAAAGTTTTACTCTTCTCCTTTGCCTTCCAATAAAGGGAATGAATAATGACCGTAGGAGTAAAGGAAAAGAGGAAGCTCAAATTTTTTCCATCCAACAATGAAGGAAAATGAATCATGACCTCAGAAGCAAAGGAGGAAAAATTCATCTAACCTTTCTTATACGTTACAGTGAATAAAAGTGAATACTGAGTGAAGGAGGGAATGCTAATCGGAAGCGTTCTGTATGGAAGAATGCATGACGTCAGGGACACACAGGAGATAACTGAACCTACACACATAACAACAAGGTCCCATATTAAGTCATGGTGAGAAAAAGACAGCATAAGAGATTGGCCAATTTTCATGAATTAATCCTCTGTTTGTATTGAAAGGAGCTCAGTATTCCCTGATTAGCTTTTTTTCTTTTTCTTTTGTATGGTGTGTGTGTGTGTGTGTGTGTGTGTGTGTGTGTGTGTGTGTGTGTGTGTGTGTGTGTGTGTGTGTGTGTGTGTGTGTGTTTATGTGTGCGAGTTACTTTAAGGAGAGAGAGATATATATTTAGATAAGTGTTTATAATCGCAGCTTTAAGAAGAGAGAGATAGAGAGAGAGAGAAAAAAGAAAGAAACCCATGACTTCAGTGATTGTTGGACCCGCAATCTGAAAAGTTTTGGCGTCTCCTGCCAATCAGTTTCTCTTAACAAGCCGTGGTGGAAACTATCTGCATTTTCAAGAGCAATTTTTATGATTTTTATGAATGGCTCAAAAAAGGTTAAGAACTAATAGTAAGAAAGATAAAAAACATGCATAAGAATCTAAAAGTGAATTAAGAACTCCCTCAGTCATCTATCACACGATGAAGACGAGATTGTTCATGTTGCAAAATAGTGAAGCGATGTGGTGAGGCAGCAGAGCGCTAAGGAACACCACCTCAACCACTCACTCATCCCTCAAGTCAAATTTCGAAGGATAAACCCAAGATTCTTTACACCAGGCAATAAAATACTGACTAAGCTTACTACTACTTGGCAATTCCGTAACCGCACCACTCTGGAAACTTTACACCGCATTCAAGGCACGTACTGAGATATATGCTTCATGATTCTAATCCTCAGCCGCCTGCCTCATTTGATGCAGCAAAGGTTAGGGTGACGCCTCATCTTCCAGGGGGAGCGACGGTCCTTCCCTCGGCACAGTGTTACTCAGCACCCACTTACGAGAACCGCATCCGCGTCATCAACGGTCGCGCGGCAGAAGGGAGGGGGGTGGGGGAAACCCTCGCCGGGGGTGGGAGTGACGATGGTGGAGGCAGGATGGCAGTGCTGTTGACGTCACTTCCAGTTTCTGCCACCAGACCTGTGCGTGTGTCCGTGTGTCCGTGCGTGGCGTGCTCCCTTGCTCAAAGATAGGCGGACAGACGGACGGGTAGATAAACATGCATTCACACACACACACACACACACACACACACACACACACACACACTGACTGACAAATAAAAAAGAGAAATGAACAGCCAAAATAGATAGGCAGACAGACAAGCAGGCAGATATTTCCCACAACCCTCCTCCCACTTACCCCCCACCCCCCCAACCACCCGCAGACAGCAGTAAGCGGAAATGTCTATACGCAACAGATGACGCATAATTACACAAGTTTGACGCAATGGCTTCGTAGATGTTACTTACTCATTAATATCTTTGGTAAGGAATGACTGGAATGTGACAAGATCATGACCAACATCACGATGGGACGTCTTCCTTCTTGTGGTGACTACTATGGCCAGATTCTTGGAAGTAATAATTATCCTTGAACAACAACAAAAAAAAAAAAAAAAATAAATAAAATAAAAAAAACATCTGTTAGATAAATTAATTGAATAAACTTCAGGTATCTATGACTAGATTTTGAGAAGGAATAATATTTATTGTAAAATAAATAAAGGGGACAATCCTTAATTTCTAGGTAATTTATGAAAACAATCTTACAAAGTTTAATAATAATCACAAATGGCAAAAAATTTTAAATTCTTTGGGTATTTAAGGAAAGATTCATAGGAAGTCTAGGAATTGACATTGAAAGAAAATCCTTAATTCTTAGGATACAAATTCCAAGAAAGCATAGAAGTGACCACAATAAGAAAAAGAAACCAACGAATATTGAAATAAAAAAAGAAAAGAAAAGCTTGAAGATCCCTACAGTATTAATAAACTAACTTCAAGGAAGCGTGTCACATAATTAAAGATAAACATGTCCGTTCTAATGGCGCAACAAATTCAAAGGAGGCGTAAGAACTAACGAAGAACTGAACAGAGGTTAATGCTTAAGTAATTAATGGACAGTTTCTAGGTAAGCGTAACACAGGGAGTGCAAGGCGTTCCAGGAGTCTTTCAAGTGTGAGGCGATATCCGGTGGCTACTGAAAACTAAGGAATCATTTTAACTCTCCTTTTTTTAATGTTCTTTTTCTTGTAATGCTGCGGTAAATATTCAGAATGCATTAACCCTTGGAAATGAAAGAGTCAAGACACTGCTGAACTCTTGCATTATTCAATTGAACCCCTTCTTTTTTCATTCCCTTTTCGAATTTCACTGAGACACACACACACACGGACACGGACACGCACACAAATTTGGAAGTCTAAATTTCAGTAATCCATGATAGAAGAATGAAAAAAAAAAACGGAGAATGAAGTCCTTCTTTTATACATGAGTTCATGCTACCCATTAACGCCTTCAGTACTGGGACACATTTTTATCATGATTTTTAGGTATGATTAAACGATTTCACTGACATTAGGAAGGGTCTATGGAGGTTAGAAGATTAATGGCCAGAGTCTGTACCATTCTAATTCCCAAATGAGTTTCTGAAGCCGTATAAAATCGACAAATAATAAGCAAAATAAATATGAAATGTGTCCCAGTACTGAAGGGGGTTAATTCCCTAATACAGTACTTGCTTTGAGGTGATGCAATAAGTTATGTCTTGTAATACGTAACAATAATGACAGGACATAATAAAGGTAAAGTATTGGTTTGTATTAACTCCAATATCATTTATTTGAGATAATATGACGAGCTAATTCTCTTCCAATATCTAAACAAAACAGTTGAGATAACGTTGGATGATTTGGAACTTACATGACAAGGAAACATGAGTAAGGAAACACCTTCTAATTCTTTCTAACATTTAAAGTAAAGAATGTGAAGGTAATCATTGTTTAGAGCTCAATCTAATGAAAATAACAACAAATTCTATATACCTCAGTAGTTTTTTGTAAGTGCCATATGATAAGAATACACTATTTCTGAGATTAATGCCTTTCTGTCTTTTGCTGCTCAATGACAAGGTATCTCAAATATTTCCTACTACAATATTTTCTTCTTTCCTTTTAATTAGAGAACCAACAAGATTTGGAACGGACACAGCATAATATACGAGTAAGAAACCAACTTCAAATATTTTCCTTTCTGTCTTTTACTGCGCAATGACAGGGTATCTCAAATATTTCCCACTACAATATTTTCTTCCTTCCTTCTAATAAGAGAACTAACAAGAGCCTTTAGTCAAATATTTTCCTTCCTGAATAACTCTATAACATTTCACTACATATTTTTTTTATAGTTTACACACATATTTTCCTAATAGTGTCGCCTCTACGTCATTCATAATCAACACAAATATCATTCACATTATTCACACTGTTCTACACTCACTGAGAAATCTTACAGTTAATCTTTAAATCTTTTATGAATCTACAACAGAAACATACAGACTTCTATCTCCGTTTTTTATTATTCATTCTTTTTCTTTTCAGTAAATGAGAGTCGCACATCAGGCACACGTGTGGCATTCTGGGAATAAAATATATCTAAATTCATAGATTTGTCTGATCTTTAAACTTTAGTACAAATTTCTGACAACCTTATTTCTCTCTTCTATTAATTAGTTGGTGTTATCCAAGTCGAAATGTACCCAATGACACAAAATCTTAAAACTATAGTACAAATTTCTGACAACCTTATTTCTCTCTTCAATTAGTTGGTGTTATCCAAGCCGTACTGGACCCAATGACACAAAATCTTAAAACTATAGTACAAATTTCTGACAACCTTATTTCTCTCTTCAATTAGTTGGTGTTATCCAAGCCGTACTGGACCCAATGACACAAAATCTTAAAACTATAGTACAAATTTCTGACAACCGTATTTCTCTCTTCAATTAGTTGGTGTTATCCAAGCCGTACTGGACCCAATGACACAAAATAAGCATGGTGGGTGACTGGAATTCTAAGCAAGACTGCACCACGACGAGGATTAACATTATTAGTTGACAAGAATGATTTTCCGATGATTGCAATTTCAGCCACGTCACTTCTGATGTTTGTCTGATTAGTTCCGCTTGAGTAATGTTCCCTCCGAATATAAAGAAGAAGAAGAAGAAAAAAAAAAGAAACTCCAGTGGTTTCAGAGTATTATCATTATTATTTTTATGCTAATATACACAAGATCATGTATTTGAATTTGTTAGGAGCATGAATTTTACTAGTTTTCTTTTTCTTGAGATTTCCATACATGCATATTCAAGACTACATTATGAAAAAGAAAATTTACTTTAGGTCTAGAGGAAAAGAAAACGGATACTGTGTGTGTGTGTGTGTGTGTGTGTGTGTGTGTGTGTGTGTGAGTGGTCACACGTGCATGTCTGTGTGCGCCAGCGTGCGTATCTATGTGTACGTGTGTACGAGAGAGAGAGAGAGAGAGAGAGAGAGAGAGAGAGAGAGAGAGAGAGAGAGAAAGGAGAGGGAAATATGCGTGAGTAAACGAAAAGATTACAGTTACCAGTAAAGGAGTTATGGACAAACTCAGAAAGATAAGAAGAGGAGATTCACAATCGTCATCCCTTTAAAACCTGTGACAAACAAATCAGATAAACAAACGGACACCTTCCACTCATTAGCATAGCCTCTCATGAGCTTGAAGGTTAACAAACAATCCCTGACGCCGCTAATCTATATAATGGACTGAGCTTTGTAAACATTTGAACACATGTGGAGTTTGTAATAGACCAGCTAATCTTTTAAACTTTATTGTACCTTATTTTTATAATTTTTATATTAGATTTTAAGACATCTAGTATTTCTAAACCTTTTATAATCTCAGCTTGTCTGATTCCAGCGCAAGACAAAGCTTTCCAATCTGAGTATGAACAAATCTCCCTCATAAAGAATGGTAACATGGGCATGGCAGAACCTTCTCTACATGCCACTCACCACCAGCCGGAACAACTGAGGAACCAAGAGTAACGCAGCCTGGAGGAAGTCTATGGAGTGAACACAGACTCTTGCCACTGACTCACGAAACACTGCAGTGTTAATGAAATTCCAGAAGAGTTTTGTTTTTTCCCTTCCAGAAGCGAGTGACGGGGAGTGTCTCAACATTAAGTCACCTCCTCTTAGGCCACACCGGCTCGCCTGCAACGCCCGGCCAGCCAAGGTCAATTACGTCATTCTCCAGTTGATTAATAGCCTCGCACGGAGGCACCGGGGACGAGGGAGAGTCCTAAGAGCAACTCCCTTTGTCTGTATCTCCGTCAGCACTGCCCCACGTGAACTGCGGCAACCATGCATCATTCATTTCGCCAATCCTGCACACATACGCTGGCAATCTGAATGAAAATAAAAGTATCGTCCAGGTATCAGGAACAGAGTTCTCCATTCCCTCTGGCTTACATCGAGTGGTATTTTTGAGCTGCTGGCGAGTCAAGAGCCAACAAACAGCTTGCTGCTCTAATGATAGCCTTTACTGTTGTCCTTGACTTGTCTAATAAGTGTGCATATAACATTTAAGGACTGAGAAAATGCACACAAAAAGCGGTCTCAGTATAGGACACCTGCCAAAACTGGAAATCCTAACGAAAGTAATAAGAGTCTTACGGCGGCTCAGCCTAACCAGGTTTTTCCGTGCCGGTAAACTTGTGTGTGTATACCGACAGCGTCACGGGACACGGGACTACATTTCACACACACACACACACACACACACACACACACACACACACACACACACACACACACACACACACACACTTTTACTACAGCACCATCTGCTGGGAAAACAGCATCACACAGCACCTCGATTCTTAACTCCCACATAAAACCTTCGCCTACGTATTTGTTTTTATATCGTGTCCGTGAGCGAGCATGAGGTGTTCCTAAGAGGCGATCGTGTGGTTATTGCTCTTAATAAATTGTTCTCCCCTCCACCCTGCACTTCCCTTACCAAATGTGTGTGTGTGGGAGGAGCGATGAGGAGGAGGAGGATGGGGTGGAGGAGGGGAGGGGTATATGGGGGGATATGAGGGGGGCGTAAGGGTGCATGCGATCACTTATGGAAGCTAATGACACGAGACGCCTCGCCCACACGTCGCTCCCAACACGAAGGTAAGAAACATGGCTCAGATTTTTCACACAGAGAAGGTTATACACTCTTATACACACACACACACACACACACACACACACACACACACACACACACACACACAAAGATTTTTATAAGTTATTAGTATTTCTATTGTGGCTTCGATGTCTCAATACGTTAAGTGTAAGCCATCGCGCCATAAACATACACTGAGTGGTGTTTTTTAAGACTTGAACATCAATAAAGCATTTCTAATAACTCGTAAAAGACACTAAAAAATGAGAATGATACCTAAGTTGTGTGGGTAAAAGTTTTAATAGCTTGTTCAGCCCCAAAATGATACTGATTGACATGGAAGTACAATGCATACATAAAATTAAAAAAAAGAAACTTACAAGGCAACATATTGATAACAAAGTCTTCAAACATAAAGATTCTTCAGTAGATGACGATCACATACGAAAGTCTTCACCAATTTTCAAACTGTCTAAGAAAAAAAGAGAAAATCCTTCAGTATACTCATACTATATATTAAGAGCATCATTGCACCATTTCTCAAACTATACATCAACAACAGCAACAAAAAAACAAGAACACAATCCTAAACCATACAAAAAGTCTTCAATATTCTTCAAACTGTATAAGAGAAAAAAGAAAGAAAAAAAGAAAAGAAATTCCTTCCGTATTTCTCACACTATATATCAAGAAAAACAAAATTAACCTCCATTTCCATCAACAAAAACAAGAACACCATCCCAAGCCAATTAATCGAAGCTCCGCCATCACACCGTACATCCTCCTTACCAGTGATACAAACCTCAGCATTTTTTTCCCCTCAGAACACGAGATTCTTGGTCACGACTGAGGCGGAGGAGGGTATTCCCAAGTGTTTCATCATCCAGAACATCATAATCAGAGTGTCGCCTTCAAACGCAAGCGGTCTATACAGTTTGCGCATCTATTTATGTTATGCTTATTGCTGCGTGTGAATTTCCGGCCATCTCGAGACCATGAACGGGTGCTCGAGACGTGATTCGGTGCGTCCCTCAGTGAAATTATGATAAAAAATAGATAAGAAAAATGAATTCAGTATACGTTTTCGCATTAAGACACTGAAATGAGAGAGAGAGAGAGAGAGAGAGAGAGAGAGAGAGAGAGAGAGAGAGAGAGAGAGAGAGAGAGAGTAGAGAGAGAGAGAGAGAGAGAGAACAGTTGGAGGCACGTCATTATCTTTGCCTCTCGAACGGAAACGTGAGAGACAGAGAGAGAAAGAGAATATCGCTCAATGCGCCCCAGGCAAGGGAGGAGCTCACCACGTCTCGGGAACACCATTATTAGTGAACCTCTTCGCTGCTTCTCATAACACCCGGCTGATGGGGAGCTGAGAAAAACCACCGTATGTAGAAGTTCATTGGCGGGTACATCATAATTTCCTACGCCACGTGTTGCTCTTCGTCTTTTAGAGTAGCGACAATGTTCCTACTAAGATACAGTATCAAGTTAACCCTTTGAGTACTGGGATGCATTTTCACATTTATTCCGGTTATTATTTGTCGGTTTTATACTGCTTCAGACACATGTAGGGAGTAGAATAGTACAGACCCTGGCCATTAATCTTCTGACCTCCATAGACCCTTTCTAATTTCAGTAAAATCGTCTAATCACACGCAAAACTCATGGTAGAAATGTGTCCCAGTACTGAAGGGGTTAATGCGAAAATTTTTTCAGTCGAATCCCATAAGGTCTCAGAGGTTCATAATTTTGTCACTTATGTCTGTAGGGACACTCTAAAGCTTTATTTTTTGAGGGCAGTGGCAAAGGTTTTTACAGATTACGTCTATGCAAAACTCTTTGCTATCAGAATTCCTAGAGTGTTTTAGAACTAACAGTTATGTCTCCTTGAATTGTAAGACGTATATTGAATATCTTAATTTGTAGAGTAGTAAAGGTTCCTACAGAGATAGAGTATTACGACTATGCATAACCCCATCCTGTCAATTCCTAAAGGGTTCCAGTCGCGTATTAAGTACCAAGAGAGACATGTAGAGAAACCAAACGCATAGACGAAAATTAGGAAACGTCAGAGTTCAGAGTGTTAAGACAATGCAACACCCTCATCTGTCAATTCCTGAAGCGTTCCAGTCACGTATTCTATATCAAGAGAGATGTGTAAAGAAACCAAACGCATAGATGGAAATGAGAAAAGTTCAGAGTTCTCATAAATATAACTTCTTTACTTCGCATATTATTCAGAGTTTAAAACGCTCTTATATTACTGATGGTATTAAGATCTGAAGCTGATATGAAGGGGAAAAAAAGTTGCTTATCACTTTCTTCACTCGTGTGTTCAGTACCGCCGGAAACCCTGCTGAGGTCACGAGTCTCCCTTGGACCATAACTTTCTCGGCAAAACAATATGATGTAATTTATTCTTCATGATTCCAAACACCGCCTTCATAATACACACCACGATAGCAATGTAAAATTTCACCCCGGTATTCCCGCCTGAGTGAAGCGACATTCGAGAACCCAAAAAATAAGTGGAGAATATATT
>CM035188.1:6050532-6053032 GCA_020233015.1 Callinectes sapidus | reverse complement strand
TAACGATCACCTTCCCCAAATTTGGTGACTTTTTTCCTTTTTTTTTTTTTCCTTGAGACTCGAATTCTTAAAAGGTCAGTGCACTACGTTGTGTGGTGGTGGTGGTGGTGGTGGTGGTGGTGGTGAGGGGGGGGGAAGGGGTTGTGGTTGTGATAGGAGAAGTGGTAGTAGGGGTGCTAGTGGTGGTGGTGGTGGTGGTACTAGTGGAAGTGGTGAGGGTGGTTGTGGTGGTGGTGGGGGTGGTGGTGGTGGTGGTGGTAATAATGGTGAAGGCAGTGATGGTAGCGGAGGTAGTGATGACGAGGATGATGGTAATGATGATGACGTTAATTATGCTCTTCCTTCACCACCTCCTTCTCTCTTTCCTCCTCCTCTTCCTCCTCCTCCTCCTCCTCCTCCTCCTCCTCCTCTTCCTCCTCCTCCTCCTCCTCCTCCTCCTGTTCCTCCTCCTTGTTACGATGATGATATCTTCCAATCCGTTCCTCTTGCCAATAAGTTGGGAAGACGAAATCAAAGATGGCGAGGAAGTAACCACTTATAACAAAACATAAAAAGAAACGATAGACAAAAACATTAAGGAAAAGAGGAAGAAAAAAAGACCATGAGAGTGTCCCCACCACAACAATTACACCTGATAACAATAATAACACACGCCAACTCAACTGAAGACCAGCTGGCAGTTAGGGTTTAGTTAAGGTTTGATGAGACATTAATAATCTAAGATCCTTCGACAATCTTCTCCATCCTCAATTTTCTCCAGCAAGTCTCGCCATAAGCAGCTCCCAGTGGGTCTGTCCTGCCTCGGTGTCATTGCCCACGCGAGACTGCCGGTGCACAGTCGAGGTCAGAAGTCGAGTAACCTTCTGCTCTCATTTCCACTGCGCTACGTGTCTTCCCTGATTCTTTAGCTCATACGTCTGCTGATAATAAGACCTGTCACTCCCTGGATTCTAGGATAAGAGAACTTAATACAGAGGAAATCCTGCAAATACTAAGTGCAATGCAAGTGGGGACCAAACTCATAAGTGATCAAGAGACGAACATCACAAGATATCAAAACTCACTACTCCAGGTTACTGCTCCACTAAAACACGACTGCAGTGAGTCTGTGTTCCTCGATTATCAGCCGAGACTAAACGCAGAATTCATCAAGGGGGGGGCGGGGGAAGGGGGAAAGAGGGAGGGGGAACAGCACAAGATACATGACTGGTATCAAAACTCCCTACTCCAGGTTGCTGTTACACTAAGACACGACTGCAGTTGGAAGTGAGTCTATGTTTCTCGATTACCAACCGGGACTAAACGCTGAATTCATGAAGGGGGAAGGGGGGGCAGGAACATCACACGATACATGGCTGGTATCGAACACCCTCCTCTCCAGATTGTTGCTGCTTCTCTAAAACACGACTGCAGAGCGACTTGTACCTAATTAATGCTCTCTCTATCAGTCACTGGGCATTCAACAAAACTCACAAGGGGCAGCGACGAGTGATAAATGCGTTACATGACTAAATTTCGCATCCCAGTCCAGGAGGTGAGGACTGAGTGAGCATGGGAACAGCCTGGGGGGGGGGGGCTCCTGAAGCAAGGGAGAATGACCCAACGATTTATGGGAAGCTAGGAATGTGAATCTTGTGAGCACTGGAGGACTGGCCGGCTGATAAACAAATCCATTAATGATATCCACTGATGATGAGGATAGTTGGTTGTTGTTGTTGTTGGTGGTAGTTGTAGTAATAGTAGTAGTGCTAGTATTATTAGTGGTAGTGGTAGTAGTATCAGTATTAGTATCAGTATTAGTATCAGTATTAGTATCAGTAGTGGCAATTGTTGTTGTTGTCATTGTTTTTTGTTGCTATTATTGTGGTTGTTGCTGTTCTGCTACTACTACATCATGAAATCGTGTGTGTGTGTGTGTGTGTGTGTGTGTGTGTGTGTGTGTGTGTGTGTGTGTGTGTGTGTGTGTGTGTGTGTGTGTGTGTGTGTGTGTGTAAGTGTGTGTGTGTGTGTTTTGTAAAGCCTCACGTAAAGACTTAAATCACGAAATACGAAGAAGAAAGTAATTACTGAGCAACGGAAGCAGCAAGTAGTGAGCTTCCTGAACGCACTGAAGAGACAGAGACACACAGAGACACAAACAAACTAAAAGAAAAAAAATATATCCTTAAAAACATAAAAATCTGTGGACAATTTTAACCCAACGTAGACAAAAAAAAAAAAAAAAATCTGTAAAAAGGCCTCAGAAATTAAGTTTTTTTTGGTCATGGAAATTCAAGGCCAGCAAGAATCTTTACAACTCACCGGATGGAGGACGAACAGCTTACTTCTTTAGCACGTCGATGAAAGAAAAAGGAAATACGAAGAGGATTAAGAAAATGTCGGAAAATTGTGGAAGGAAAAAGCATGGTAAAGAAATACTGTATTTGGCTTCTTCTATACACGTCTCTCTCTCTCTCTCTCTCTCTCTCTCTCTCTCTCTCTCTCTCTCTCTCTCTCTCTC
>CM035188.1:6003836-6031552 GCA_020233015.1 Callinectes sapidus | reverse complement strand
GAGAGAGAGAGAGAGAGAAGGGGGGGTTAGACTAAATTTATTCATATATTTCCCTTAACATACTAGGCAGTGGCCAGTACATTTAGGCATATTTTTCTAGTTTTAAATTGCCTCTGGGTATTTAAACGAGAGAGAGAGAGAGAGAGAGAGAGAGAGAGAGAGAGAGAGAGAGAGAGAGAGAGAGAGAGAGAGAGAGGTTAAACGAAACCATGAATCATATCACACTGTCAGCTTCCAATAACACAGCCACCCTTGCACTGTCCTTTCATACAGTCTGGCTGAAAGAATTCGCTGATATTCAACCAAACTTCCTCTTTAATTCCCAAGACTGAACCTTTTTGTGAGTCCCGAGGATGGCGCTCGCAAATCAGAGGAGGAGGAGAAAGAAGAAGAGGAGGAGGAGAAAGAGGAGGAGGAGAATGAGGAGGAGGAGGAGGAGGAGGAAATGAGTGTTAGGATCTTACAGTAATTCAATAATTCTTCCACATACATGAATAAAAAGGAAACAGTTTCGAGTGAACCGCAAGACACGGGAGGGAATTACACAACGCACTGCCACGCGGGATCCCCCATTACAAAACAATAAATCTTTTGGAGTTACCCACCTTCAGGACACACACACACACACACACACACACACACACACACACACAGCTTGCATAACTAGGAAGCATCTATTATCGTAACCAATTCTCCGAAAAAACCCATATTAACACTTTATATTAACTTATATTAATACCTTTGATGTGCTTCTTTCCTTATTGCAGACATAAAAAACCCTTTCAAACCACCCAGAACCACGAAATCCATCCTTGAAAACCTCCCACGACTTACACTGGAGGCTGTTACGAGAGATAAGAGGAGGAAATGTTCAGAAACACGGCTGAGACAGGGGGTGTGGCAGGGATCGAGAGAAGGAGAGATAACGAAGAATAATAATGCCTTGATAACCAGAGAAGGAGTGGAGAGAAAGAGATAGAGAGAGAGAGAGGGAAGGCCTGAGCATTGGAGAGACAGGTGGGTGATGTGTCTGTCCGGTACAGGAAGTGGAGTGGGAAATTCTTGTAAGTGATGGCACGGTGTTGGTTTTGGTGAGAAGCAGGGAAGGGGAGGTCTTGGGCGAGGTGAGTTGAAGATACCAGTAGGCTGTGGGAGGGCGGGCGTTGCGTAAGTCAGGACTGGCCGATGCGCCTTGGGGTATTAAAACTGAGAGGAAAAACTAACATACCAGGACAACAGAGAGAGAGAGAGAGAGAGAGAGAGAGAGAGAGAGAGCAGCTTCCTTAATGTCTTCCAACGAATTATCTTCTACTTTTACTCATGACATCATCAAGAAAAAAAGGTAACAACGTAATAATAGATAAATCACAGTTCCAACGACATAATGTAAGAAGATAAAGAGGAGAAGAAAGAGGAGGAGGAGGAGGAGGAGGAAGAGGAAAACAAGACGAAATTTGACTTTGAAATATGCAAACAAAAGAATATATACTCCAATAACATCCCGTAATTAAAATAGGAGTGAATAAACGACAAGGTACCGTTGTGGAAACAAAAAAAAAATTATAGAAAGAGGAGGAGGAGGAGGAGGAAGAGGAGGAGGAGGAGGAGGAGGAGGAGGAGGAGGAGGAGGAGGAGGAGGAGGAGGAGGTAGTGAGATAAACTCTTTCTAACTGTATCCACTACCGGAAATACTCACAAGCCTCCACCACCACCCACACCTGCACCTCCTCCCTTTGTACCCCCCATCCCCTTACATCTGCACCTTTCCCTCTTCTCCCTCCTCTCCCTCCATCACCTGCCACGCCTGCTCCCCTTCCCCCCAACCCTTACTCCCCTCTCCCCGCCCACACACGCCGCCTCGCCCCCATGTCTCACTGTGCCAGCGCCAATGTACTCCTCCCATCCTGCTCTTCTTGACCCTTCAGTCCTCGTCTCCACCTCCACTCTGTGTCCACGTGTCGGTTCCCTGAGTCCTTAGCGTTGAGGGCTTTGTTTCTGATGGTTTTCTAATATTAAGGGCACTTTTTAAAGGATGTATTCGGGTTTCCAAGAGTTTTTTTTTGTCGTTCACGATGCTGCGTTGTTTGTTTGTCATTAAGATAGAATGTCACTGAAAAATCATGACTTTCACTACAGTATGAGTGAAATGTAGGAGTGGAACGGACTTAGCAACCATATTTTTAGTGTTAAGACAATGGGGAGTTTTAAAAGAAGATTAGGCAAGTTTATGGATGAGGATGATGATAGGTGGAAATACGTAAGCAGTGGTCACACAGGGACTGCCATGAATAGGTAAGGGGGGGGGGGGCTATTGCAGCTTCCCTCATTTTCTTATGTTCGTCTGTTAAATGTAAGAATGACAATGAGGTCTTTGGTATGCTGGTTTGAGTCCATACCATGCATATGAAAGGACAAGGAAGAGAGGAGGCCAAGAAAGAATAGATATGCATGTTCTGAGGGAAGATACACCGAAGATATGCGTAAGAGATGTACAGTAGAGTAAACGAGGACGTGAGTGGGGCAATGATATCCAACTTGTGACGGTGACAGAAGATAGGAACTCAGATTAGCTTAGATCAGGATAGGATAGGATGGGATAGGTTAGGTTAGGTAAGGTGTTGACACGGTCCGCCCCTGCCGCGTAACGGGAGCTGCCCAAAGGAGAAGAAGAAGAAGTGGGTGCCAAATGTTGGATTTCAAGGGAAGGAGTGAAAAAAAAGGAGAGAAAAAAGAGTGTTAGTATTTTTGAGTTGTGAGTGATGTAGGAGTTTAAGTATTTGGTGTTTTTTTTTCTTTTCTAGATGATTTACGGCCTTTCAAAGTAATTCAATCTTTACGACAACAAACATCTCGTGTGGACACTAAAAACAAAACAAGGAAATCAAGAGAGAGAAAAAAATGTAGCGATGTGTGATTGCATCTCTCTCTCTCTCTCTCTCTCTCTCTCTCTCTCTCTCTCTCTCTCTCTCTCTCTCTCTCTCTCTCTCTCTCTCTCTCTCTCTCTCTCTCTCATACAAGCACCAGTACAGTTATTCACGACAAGGGCATGTTTTCTATTACTCTCATAAACAATGCAAGTCAGACAGACAGACACACGGGCGGACGGAAGGACTGACAGACAGATAGAGAAGACAAAGCCAGACAGAGAGACCGAGACACACACACACACACACACACACACACACACACACACACACACACACACACACACACACACACACACACACACACATACACACACATACAATGGGACAGAGAACCACCTGGCTTATGTTGTTACTTTCTGGAAGACTACAAGGAGGAGGAGGAGGAGGAGGAGGAGGAGGAGGAGGGGGAATACATACAAAGGAACACATAGAAACAACAAACAACTGGAATCCTGTTATGGTTCTTAAAGAGTTGCTTGTTTATACACTATCCAATATACAGCAAGATAAAGAGGATAAAAAAGATGGAAGTATTCTCTCAACCCAACAATTCACAGAGGAGGAGGAAAAGGAGGAAAAGGAATACAAAGGAAAACAAAGGAGAGCCAAACAGCAACAGGCCTTTTGGTCCTTTCAGGGCTGCTTGGTAATAGGAGGAGGAGGAGGAAAAGGGGAAAGAGGAGGAAGAGGAGGAAGAGGAAGAAGAGGACGAGGAGGAGGAGGAGGAGGAGGGGGTGGGGGAGGGGGAGTGAAAGGGTGGAGGAAAAGTATAGCAATGATAATGGTTCTTTCCCACACATCAATCTCAAGAGGAAGAGAAAGAGGAGGAGGAATAAAAAGGAATACAAAGGAAAGACCAGACAGCCACACCTCTACTGAGCCCAATGAAGCAATGTGTGTCTCACTATACTACCACTTCACGTAATCATTCTCAGACAGTCGAAAATTGAGAAGAAAAGTTTGCAATGAAAAAAAAAAGAAAACATGAACAAAATAGCCACAGTTTTCCTTATCTGAAAACTGGGAGTCAAAAAATAATGCTCCCAAAAATATTAAAAGACCTAAATGAAAAAGAAAAAGTGAGGAAGAAGAGGAGGAATAAAGACTAAGAGGAAGAGGGCGGAGTGGCAAAGAAGGCGAAAGGAAGTAGCTTGGTGGAGGAGTGTGAATTGAGACTGTTAGGGCGAGGGTGAAGAAGGTGGTGGTGGTGGTGGTGGTGGTGGCAAGGGGGAAGGGGAGGAGTGTGTGGGAGGGAGGAGGAGAGTGCTGTCTGGCAACTCAGCGTGAGGTCATTGCCATCCACAGGGTCTCTAAGAGGTGGGTAGTGTTGGAGGGGAAGGGGGTTTGGGGGGAGGAGGAGGAGGAAGAAGAGGAGAGAAGGGGGGAAGAGGAGGAGAGAAGGGGGGAGAAGGAGGAGGAGGAGGAGGAGAAGGAGAGAAAGGGAGAAGAGGAGGAGGAGGAGAAGGAGAGAAGGGGGGAAGAGGAGGAGAGAAGTGGGGGAGGAGGAGGAAGAGGAGGAGGGCTTAAGTTCAGTCTCTAAGTTCTTTTTCCAGAAGTGTTTTTATTCTTCGCCTTGCAGTGTTTGAACTTTATGCTGTATGATTAAGTTTATTTTCATAGTTTTCTTTCTTCATTTCTGTGTTTTTTTTTTTGTTTGATTTCAACTTCACCACATTGTCATTTTGTTATGTTTTATTTTTTTCTCAAGTCCAATTTGGTTTCGTTCTACTTTTTTTTTTTCTTATAGCTGTTCCTTTTAGTATATTTTCTGCTTTGATTTTTACATAACTTTTTTTTTCTTCTTCTTCTCACCACACTACAATTGAGTCTTTGAAATTCACACCAGCTCTCCGTCCTACAGTCTTTGTTTTGGCAGTCTCGCCGTCCTTTGTTGCTCTCTATACAATGTTACCTTACTTACACTTACTTCCACTCTCTGTTAACCTTTTTTTTTTTTCTTAAACACATCTATTCTACTTTTTTTATATCCAACTTTTACGTTCTGGATACTATTTCGGGCGTCTCTTGTAAACCTGTTTGTATCTCGTATTCTAATAGCTATTTTTTTTACCCCATCTTTGCCACACACTTTAGTATATTAGATTTTATATGTATGTCCTTTTTACTTTACGTTTTTTTTTAGTTTCTGTTTTATCATCTGTTTTACTACTGTCTCTGCCTTCCCTTTTATTTAAATTAGTGATCTCTTTATAGCCTTTGCTTTATGAATAACCACACTACTGTCTCCCTTTTCTTTTTACTCCACCCGAAGAGATATTTCATCTTTTGTTTTGTTTCTCGTCCACTCTTCTGTCGTAAGATTCGATTAAGTTTCCAGCCTACTACAGCTTTTGTTATACCCGCTGAACTCTTTGCTTTACCTTCACCGCCAATTGTCCCACTTCTTACAACCTTTGCCTCACTTCCTGCAGTTCCTGTTCTACCATTAACTGTCCACCATCGCACTCTCACTTTTCCCCGACGTGTACATATTTTTTTTCCCTATACTTTGACTTAAATATTCCCGTTAGCCTGCAACTAGTACAACAACACATTCATATATATATTTTTGTCTTTTTTTTTCACATTCCATGCCCTTTGTTCAAATATTTATTGGCTTCAAGGGCACCGATACTTCTCTCGTTTTTTGCAGCGCTCATTCACCTTTGATCATTTCCTCCCCGTCACGAGATGAGAGGCATTACCGCAAGTGTAATTAGTGCTCCTCAAGGAATCGATTTTCTCTTGAACTTCAGGTATATGTACGTAAGCTCGAGTGAAGAAAGGTTAATTGAATAATAATTTCAGCATGTCTCCTCCTAATTTAGCCTCGGAAATCCAAAAATGAGGTGATTTCCTGGATGACTCTGCTGTGTTAAGACGAGCTGACCTCATCTCACCTTTTGTTCCATCTGGCGAAACACGAGTCTGTCAGATTGGCTCAGTACAGGAGAAGGTCTTGAGGGGAACCAAGCAAACGTATATGCGAGGAATTCACCCTTAGATGCTACGGTATTTAGGGTGATCTTCGCATAACCAGTAAAAGGATCAGTCGTATTGCTTCATTAGGGATTCAAAACAATGTCACGTGGTCGTTGTGTTTCTGCGTTGGGTCGACTTGGTGTGTTTCTTTTGATAAAATGATGCTGGTGCTAATGGTTACGATGTGTTTCTTGTGTCAGTTGCTTAGCGCGTTGTGTTGATACTGTGTTGAGCGTTGATTTGCTGTTCCTAATGTGTTCTGGAGGTCATTAGTTATGGTGATGGTACCTGGGTTGCTTAATGGTGCATGTATGGTGTAATGGTGGTGAGTGTCTGGGTGGTGGTAGTGGTAATGTGACTGTCAGGTGGTGGTGAGGTGGATGATAGAGTGGGGGATAGTAGGAAAAGTGGTGATGAGAACATGTTGGTAAGAGTTGAAGTTTAGGTTAGTGGTGGTGGTGGTGGTGGTGGTGGTGGTGGTGGTGGTGGTGGTGGTGGCAACTGTCGTAATATACAGAATCAAACGAGAGAAAATGATCACATAATTCTGTTCACGTAATGGCGACTAGCTGTGTGTTTGTGTTTGTGTGTGTGTGTGTGTGTGTTTGTGTGTGTGTGTGTGTGTGTGTAAGGACTGACAGGTTCTTGCAATGTTTACACAAATGAGAAGAATTGTGTAAGATGTGTCCCTGGTAGCCACCTACACACACACACACACACACACACACACACACACACACAGATATGTATACATTAGTAAACACCAGAAGTACAATTCATGCCTTTGCAAAGCGTGTATCATGTAAGTAAGCAATGTGTGTGTGTGTGTGTGTGTGTGTGTGTGTGTGTGTGTGTGTGTGTGTGTGTGTGTGTGTGTGTGTGTGTTTAAGCGCACGCCAGGTACTGATATCCTTGAGGTGATGACGTTAGAATCCATTATACATCGGCTTGTCCTTAAGGTGGGTTCAAGGCAACGCTTGAGGTTCAGAGGGGAAGGAAGGCGCGGGTCCATCACCAACAGCTGGACGAGGAAGGAGGCAGCGGGAGACCAAGCCAACATCCTTCTACTCCTTCTCTATTATCCTTCCCTTAACACCCCTTAGTGTAAAGAATTCTCCAGTTTAATATCTACAGAAAATAAAATAGCAAGGGCAAAGGCATCTTCCCATCCTACTCTTCTATCATCCTTCAGCTCTCTTATTATCCTCAATCTTAATACCACCACAAAACTACCAAAAAGTAACAAAATCGCGTTTACCCACAATTCCTTCCTCCCTGCTGGTGATCATCATAGTCACCATCATCATGAGTAACGAGTCAGGCACCAGGTAACCGCTGAGTAACGACAGAACGGCATCGAAATGAAGGAAATACGGCAGAACGGACATTCACCAGAACACGGCCGCAAACGTAACGGAGGCGAGACGGGACGCAAGGGAGGAGACGCCGATTTCAGGAGTGGGAAGAACACGCTACGAGACGAGTAAGTTAAATCACAGCGGGGAAAATTGTGACAGCGATTCACAGATAGACAGACCGAACCACATCTCATAGGGAAGCCCAGTTAAGGGAGAATTGGTGGAGGAAAATGACTAATAGGGGACGTAGAAGAGGATACGCCGATTTCAGGAGTGGGAAGAACACGCTACGAGACGAGTAAGTTAAATCACAGCGGGGAAAACTGTGACAGCAATTCACAGATAGACAGACCGAGCCACACCTCATAGGGAGCCCAGTTAAGGGAGAAATGGTGGAGGAAAATGACTAATAGGGGACGTAGAAGAGGATACGCCGATTTCAGGAGTGGGAAGACACGCTACGAGACGAGTAAGTTAAATCACAGCGGGGAAAATTGTGACAGCGATTCACAGATAGACAGACCGAGCCACACCTCATAGGGACGCCCAGTAAGGGAGAAATGGTGGAAGAAAATGACTATTAAGAGACGTAGAAGGGTAGAGGACAGCAAAAAGTCATCCGTAGAGCCTCTTGAGACGCAGAATCCACAAATTAAACACCCACTGAAGGAAAGAGTCACAATAGAAAACGAGAAACACATACATTTAACGAGAGCCATAAAGGGGAATAGGAGGAGGCGCAGCAGAACCAGTCAGTCACACAAGACACAAGAACCGCAACAGAACGAGTTACAGACGCACGCGACCACCGCCCCCGAGCCAGGAAGACAGCCAACAGCGTACTTCCGGTGGCGGCAGCGACTACGTTTTCTGCAGAACGTGACGGGAACCTTGCTTTCCTCCACCCCTCCTTCGGTTCCTCGTGTTCCTCAACTTCTTAGCGCTCTACCTCAACTGCTTTCAGGTGTGGTAGAAGTTCCTGTGGTTTTCAAGGGTGTTTTTTTTTTTTTATAATGTACAAGTGTTCTATCCACTCTCACTCCCTTCCCCCTTCCACTCTAAAACTTGGAGGTTCTTTTTCTTTTAGCGTTTCACCTCGACTACTTTCAACAAGCTGTGGAGTTTCTAAGACATTCACGGATATTTTCATGATTTACAACCCTTCCACCTTCCTTCCTTCCTTTTTGAAACCTAGACACTTCTTGTTCTTACACTTTCTAGCGTTCTATTTCGACCACTTTCAAGAGGAGGCTAAAGTAGATATTTCCGAGGGTTTCAAGGATATTTTTAGGATTTGCAAGCATTCTACTTTCCTTCCTTTTTCTCACTTTCTTCTTTCCACCACTTTGAAATCTGTACGCTCGTGTTCTTTAACTTTTTAGTGTCCTTCCTTTTAATTTCAAAGTACGTTCTCCTTAGGCGGAAGAAATACATGCAATCAAGACGTTAACTCCTTCAGTATTGGGACGCATTTTCATATTTATTCTGATATAATTTGTCGATTTTATACAGTTTCAGAAACTCAAGTGGGGTTTATAATAGTACAGACTCTGGCCATTATTCTTCTGACCTCCACAGATCCTTCCTAATGTCAGTAAAATCGTCTAAACACACTCAAAACTCGAGGCAGAAATGTATGCCAATACTGAAGGGGTTAAGGAATGCAAAATATTAATAATTCATCCTAAGGTTTCTCACGACCTTTCCTATTTTAACACTGCCTATCACATGTTTCTGTACGAGTACATCTATCAGGAGACAGATTTATTTATTTTTCTCTCTCGACGTAATATTGGTGCTACTGTAGATCTCATTTCTTTATTTTAATCTGTCTACATTTATTTTGACATTCACCTATTACAAATTAAGCTCCTTTCCCTTTTTCATCTATCATTCCTAATTTTTCAATACCTTTTTATCTCTCACACCAATAATGGCTTGGAGTTCTCATCAAACATCTTTATCTATTTATACTTTTACATGTCAGAAAGACTGCCCAAGGACGCACCGAGAAAAAAAGGACGAAAAAATTATAATACTACACCTAGAAAGAAAAAAAATAACAAACTAAACAACGTAAAGACTCAACCACTTTAACTTAACACAACAACAACATGGCTTCCCAGTGACAAAAGATGCAACAGTACAATGGGAGTTCGGAACGCAATAGTACATGAACGTGACTGAACCGTGACTGCACCTTGACTGTACCGCGACACACGACAGGAGTGGCACTGGTAAAAAAATGGAGAGAGAGAGAGAGAGAGGGAGGACCAGGAAGATAAAGGCAAGGCTGTGGCGTCGCTATATTGAAGGCGTAATGGGAGGAGGATGGGCGAAGGTGGCCAAGTCGTGATAGTAGATGAAGGGAATGGGAAGGTGACACGAGTGAGGGAATGGGAGAGTGGTGGGAGAGCCGTGACAAACCTGGCAGGAGGAAGAGGAGGGTGGAGGTGGGGATGGTGGCAGGGGCGTGAGAAAAATGGCGGTGGGGAAGGAGGAGGAGGAGGAGGAAAAGGGGAAGTGTTATTGTAGAGGTGGTGATGGTGGTAGTAGTGAAGGTGAGAATGGTGGTGAAGTAGCGATGGTGGTGATAATGATGGTGATGATAGTGATGGTGGAGATAGTGACTGATGCTACTGTTCGTGATGATGGTGATGGTATTGTTGATAATAGTACTGGTGGTGGTGGTGGTGGTGATGATGGCAGTATCTTCACAAGCAAGGGAAGAAGAGCAGGAGGGAGAGAAGGAGGGAAAGAAAAGCATTGCATGAGTAACCAAGTCTCGCGTGGCAATTCAAGTTTTGTTCTTCACTATAATTTCTCTCTTCTCCCTTGCCATCATGCCAAACCACCGCCACTTAACACACTGCACTCCCTAGTTCCGTTTCGACAACTCAGTGCCGTGCGATAAATTTTCTATACAGCTTTTTTTCCCTTTCGATTTATGTTTCTCGGTTACGTGTGCCAATAATCAAGATACACGCTAGCACGTTTGCCGCCGCCCACCGCATACATCACGGTAATCTCTTTTTTACCCCGCCTGTAATTCCAAGGAAACAATCAATCAAATTATTCACGTTTCCTGCACCATGATGGACGCCTATTCTGCCTTAGGCTTCATGCGGACCTCGTCATCGCTATGTTTGCCGCGCCGCGCTCGAGACATTAGCCTTTTCTCGCAATTTTCGACGCTAAGGAGGCTTCCCGCCGCACCCGTGACCTTGCGACGGCAGCCCCAGCCTTCCTTTCCACACCTAACCTTGACCTTCGTCCCTCTCAAGGTCTCCTCTTCATCCTTCTCTTCTTTACTCTTCCCTTTCCGCCGCCATTCTTCTTCTTCATTCACACTTTATTTTTCTAGCCGTGAGCGGAAGAACAACCTATGTAGTTATCTTTTTTCTTTTTTTCTTCCTTCCCTCCCTTGTTTATGGTCTCGCTATCTGGTACTATCTCTTTAATGACGCTATTGTTTTGCTGCAGCTCCCCGGGGCGGATGGCCAAGTAAGGAGGTGAGTCAGGTATGGGGGACAAGTCAGCCGTGTGAAGAGGAGTCATCTGTGGGAGGCGTCAGCTGATGAGGAATGGGGGTCACGTGTGGGTGGAGGTGAATCCAGGCGTGTGTGTGTGTGTGTGTGTGTGTGTGTGTGTGTGTGTGTGTGTGTGTGTGAATGTGTTAGGGTGTGAATCACATCAAACAAATAAAACTCAAGGATAATATATACTAATAAAAAGTGCTTGGTAAAAAAATCATACAACATACGGCCATTAAGGTGTCAGAGGTAAACTACGAGATAGGAATATAAAGAAGAGGGTGTGGAATGGTGTAAAAAATGAGTGGAGGAGGGAGATGGAGTTACTGGAGGCGAGGAGCGTTGCAGGTGTAGTAGGATGTGGAGGAGGAAGAGGAGTGCTGTGGGAAAGGAATTTAATTACGGGAGGCTGTGGCTGTGGAAGGTAGCATTTCCTCGAAGGCCGCAGTAGACACGACAGAGCACCGTGTAAGTACTTATCATCTTCCCCCGCCCCTCGCCCGCTGACCAAACACTCCTACCGAAAAGACAACACCGATGCCAAGCCCAGGACAGTCTTCACAACCTTACATCACGCCACAGCTTACATCCGTGTCGCGCCAAATCTGCCTCATTTCAATATTCTCATTTTAAAACAATGAAGTGCTATCAAAAGTACATAAGAAACATCCGTCATACAAAATCTACATAATTTCGATTTATTCCCACCTTAAAATACGTCATTAAAAGTATGTAGCAATGGTGTTAGTTTTGAAGTTTGAATGATATTTGTTTGATTTTTTAAAAAGTGCATGCTATTCTAATACATAAATGTCCACACGCTAATTATAGTGATAGTTTTTAAAACGTGATCTTCCCATTATCTATTAAAAATGTGCTTGTGTAAACAGTACTACGTGATTGTATTACAAAGTAACAATTATGATGAGCTTCAAGTCTTTTAATATCTTTCAAAATATATGAGTGACAAGTGACAGCTTTAAAAATCTGAAGCACCTTCACATTATTTTTAATATGTTCATGTGCTACGTGACTACTGCAAAGTAAAAGTAATGAATTTTTAGAATTAACTCTCTCTCTCTCTCTCTCTCTCTCTCTCTCTCTCTCTCTCTCTCTCTCTCTCTCTCTCTCTCTCTCTCTCTCTCTCTCTCTCTCTCTCTCTGCTTTATTTCTCGGACTTGTAACTTATTTTGACATGTCTTTTTTCCTTTTTTTTTTTTTGTCCATCAGTGTACTCTACTTTTGACCAAGGCAGGTAAGACATTTAATGGCAAGTTGTTTGTCTTGAGAGTGCACGTGTCCGTCATCCACCGCCCCGCTCTGCTCCCAGAACTCGGCTAGTTGATCGCACGAGCGTCTGGGCTCCTTGGGTCTCTTCCATCCGTGCCTTATACAGCGTTGACAGTTACTTAACTCTAAAAGAGGCAACCTCACGGCCACCACCACCGTCCCCACCATCATTATTTACCTTATGTCTTGATTTGGACAACAGCTCGTAACATTATACGCTTAATTTGCCTTAACTACGGTCTTCAGCCAAGTATCTTCTTTTTATTACTAATGGATACATTCGTTGGAACTAAGTTTACTGCGAAGATAAGGTGAGGGAATTAGACCTCAAATGGCTCAATAGAACATAACAGTTTTTCTTTAAAATGAGAGGAAGCTTTCTCAAAAGTTTACAAGTCCACGATACCATTATTTTCTGGTGACTCCATAAAACATAACTGGAGTTCTGTTTAGCAATGAAGAGGTTGTATTCTGAAACGTTTCGAAATCAAGGACTCTTTGAGTTCACTTCTTCACACTCAATAAAACATGACCAAAGCTCTATTAGGGAACTAGAAGACTGAGACGTGCCGAAGGCTTATATCGTCTGTTTTTAATCAACTGTTGCGTCAGTTATTGGGGTTTTCAAGGACATTTTAATGATTTATAATCTATCAAGGATCCTGCACCTTCACTAAGGAAAGAGCAATCACGAGAGGTGAAAATAGATATGTACATTTCATACAGGAACTGCCAACGTATGTCTAATGGATTCTTGTATTTTTTTCCATGCCTATATGAAATGCAGCGTATCATAAATCGGCTTTGAGTATAGTCCTGATGAAAATCCTTTGAATTTCAAGACACAAAAAATACACATACAATCATAAGACTCAGTGAAATATTTGAAGTTTTACAAAACTAATTTCCGAACAGCCAAACTTCTTTTATGTTCACATCGACAGAGTATCTTATTGTAGAATGTGGGGGACAGAGCGACTTATCAGAAATACGTACAAGAAACACATACAAGAATATATGATTTAGTCTAACTTTGAACCTTCACACAATTCTCACTTCTGAAACAACTCCGCTACGTTGTCAGGTTTTCTTTCGTTTCCGTTGACAGCATATCCTGATGCAGTGTAATACGTGGAAACAAGACAGCTCATCAAAGACAGGACAAGAAAAAAATATATATATATATACAGAAACACACGAATCAGTACATCTTTGAGCCAACATACAGTTTTGAAAGGACTTTTGAAAGGACAACACCACCAATGTCAGCTGCTCTTTCGTCTACAGCTTATGAAACACAATACAAAAATATACAGAAACACAAGAGATAATGCAACTTTCAACCTTGTACAACTATCACTTCCAAACAGTGGAGTCATGTCATCAATTTTCGTTCCTGCTGACTGCTTATCGATTTAGCATGTGATGACAGTATAGCTTGTGGCACAGCGCTTGGCCACCTGCAGTTTCATGGAGGGGGAAGTAACGCTGTTTCGTAACCCTAGGCAGCAGCATATGACCTTGTTGTTGCGGCGCCATGAGTCAATAGATTTTTTTGTTGGTGTGTTGGTGGCGGTGTTGGTGATGGCGGTGATGCGTGGGTCTTCTCCTCCATGACCCTTGCACCCTATTGGCAACACCATCTGATGTCTCTGCTTCCTATTTTGGGCCACTGATTCAACTCTCTCTCTCTCTCTCTCTCTCTCTCTCTCTCTCTCTCTCTCTCTCTCTCTCTCTCTCTCTCTCTCTCTCTCTCTCTCTCTCTCTTGGAAGTCACGTTTACTGCTCCATGCTCTTTTTTTCCACATTTTTAAGTACATCGTAACACAGTAGTTGTCCCTGCCACCCTGCCGCCCTTCCGCCACTCCTCTCCCAGTTTAGTGATGACCATTGGCAGAACACAAAAACAAGACGAAGGTTTGACTACACAGGAAAAGGGTGCAGCCCATTAGTGACTTTTATATTTATGATTGCAAGGGTTAATGTGGGAAAAAATTACATTGTGAACCGGCAAACAAGGATAAATTACTGACATTCTCACATTGCTTATACAAGAAGATGCATGAGAACACTGGTATTAATAGTGTGGTTTTGGATTGTAAGGTTTGACTTGGAAGGGAAAAAAATGTTTACGAGTGGTAAGGCAGGAAAAAAAGGCTGAAAAAACTCATATTTTTCATGATAAGTAGAGTTCAAGACACGAAATTATTTTGTATTAAGAATGCTTCTGATTACAAGGATTGATTTGGACGATGAAAAAGTTAGGAGTGACAGGCAGAGTGCAAAAAATATGTGGTATATAAAAAAAAACATTAATATATTTATCACATATAAAGATGACAGCACGAAAGTATTTGTAACTGTAATATTTCTGATTAGAAGATTAAATATGGACAAAAAGAGAAGCATTTTGTTAAGGGAAGCGGTGGTGGCCCGTGTATAGGCAATGACATGCAAATTTAAATAATAGCTTAACCTTCTTTCTATCTTAAGACTTACTAGATTCAAAGAAAGAGTAAGTAAAAAAAAAAACTTTGAAGAACGAAGGTTGTGGAGGGATGTAACGATTGAAAACACTAAGAAAACCAGAAAACAAGAGAATGACAGAAAAATTTAGATAATATAATAGGTGAGTTTTCTTTCTATGTTAAGACTTACTAGATTCAAAGAAAGTATAAGGAGAGAAATTGCTTGATGAAGAAAAGTTATGGAAGGGTGGGACGATTGAAAACATCAATAAAAAAAGAAAAAAAAAAAAAGAAAAAAACTACAAAATCACAAAATTAAAGAATAAAAGACATGAGCTTGCTTTCTATGTTAAGACCTTCACATTATTACATCCGAAACAAGTAAGAAAAAAAGAATGCAGAGTGAAGGAAGGATGTGGAGAGATGAGATAACTGGAAACACTCACAAGACAGAAAAAATCCCCACAGAATGACAGACAAACTACCTGCATACCTTAACAGAGATACACATACCAAATTCAAAGCAAGTAACAAGAAAAGAATGCATGACGAACGAAGGGTGTGGAGTGTGGACGAACGGAAACAGTCTAGGAAAGATAGAGAGAAACAATTAGACTAACCTACTTCCTGTCACAAGACCTTCATACACTAAGTAGATTCAAAGCAAGTAATACGAAAGGAATGCATGACGAAGGAAGGGTGGGAAGGATATGACCAATGGAAACACTCGAAAGGCAGGAAACAGAAGCCTTTCAATCCACTGTGTATGAGAGGCGCGCGCGTGTGTGTGTAAAGCAAGGATTACCACGGAGCATGAGGAGCGTGCTTATTTCCTGCATGGATGAACGTCACTCCTTTTTAGGTTTGACATGTGATCTGAATGATGACGAGAACTGTGACTGGTACTGGTTAGGGTACCGAAGAAGTATGCAACACTGAAAAACAAGTGATAGCTATGGTTTATGTTCTTAGTTGAAAGAAGGTCGGATATTGTATACCTTAGGAGATGCGATGCGAATTTAAATCCTTTATGGAATTGAAGGATTGATGGTTAAGAATCTGCTGGTTTTAGTATCGAAATTATAATGGCGGGAGAAATGCTTAAAAAATCGACTTTGTATAAGCTTTTTAGATCAAATTTATCCATGTAGGTAAAAAAGTTATCTAAAGCGTAGGCAAATTCTAAAATATACGACACTTGAGATTATAGTTACGGAGGCGTTGTATGGTGTAATGGTTTCCTTGTAAGGCCTCAGGAAAGGATGTAAGGTGGTGGGATGATGACACAATTAGGAATGTCAAGGATAAAGATTGTGCTCAAATTTTGAAAGCCTTAAACATACCACTCATGTCTTCACATTTTTTTGTGTAAGAAGGATTTAGGCCAAGGAAATAATGAAAGCTGGTTAATTAAAAAAGGCCAAATGAGGTGCTAGTTCCTATTTTTTTTTTTTATAAAAGATTGAATGTTTTTAAAAATTTTGGATGAAGGATGTATGTATAGTTAGTTAGTTGCATGTCATTTTATGTGAAGGAAGAGAGTTGTTTTTAGAGTGGAGGCTGTGATTTTCCCCTTGTGTTGTGAGACACAAAGCAAAACGTTAAGTGAGGTCACAGCTGGTTTTAATGATAAGTTCACAGCACCCTCTGAACCAGTGCTATTAGACCTCACTGGGAGCAATTATAATTTCGGCAGGTGTCACGGCCTTCTCCAAGAATATGTTTAGTTCTATACATGAACAGTGCCAGTAATGTGCAATTATAGTTATGAATGAAAACATGTTTATCTCTATGTATAAAGAGTGCCAATAATATGTTGAGTTCTTCCTATGAAAAATGCTAACAACTTGTTTAGCTCTACGAATGAACTGTGGTAAAAATAACTTTTCAAAATCACAAGTCTTCGGTCCACTCTTTTAAAATCGATGGTTCTTTCGCAATAACAGTTTCCCTCGAGGTAATCAGGGATCAGATGGCACCTCGAGGTCACCATTGAATTACCTTTTACAAAACCCATCCTCACGATAAGGAAGGTCATGAAAATAATGATTGGTGCCTCAGGCTCTTCCTGTTCACGATAGCCTTAAGGTCTCATGAAAGGAGTAAGTCACCAATATATCCATGAATCACTGTCATTTTTTTAAATGAGAGAGTGGGTTAATTTCTTCGTCAGACTTGTTAGTTATGAGAGACAGGTGAAATAGAGTCGTGATGAAGAGAAAGTAGTATAAAGTAATGAGCAGAGAGTTACTTGGTGCTTTTTAAGGTTAAGTTAAGGCTGTTTTGGATTTGATTCGCTTTTGTTATCATTGCAAACTGGAAACACATCTTCTATATAAATGCATTCAATTAGGATAGGTTAGGTAACATTAGGTTAGATCAATAGCAAAACTGATTTAAACACGCCATCTTTTCTGTTAACACAATCGCTGCATCTCATGTCCAATTATTTCTTCTTTTCACAAACACGTGGTAAACAGAACGCCTTTCTATCACGTTTCCTTCTCCCTCTCTCTCTGTCTGTCTATATCTGATATCCAAGAGGACGAGTAACTGTTTGTTGATGGACGTGCGAAAGTTTTCCTGCTGTGGTGAAACATCCCAGTGGCGGAGGTCGCGTAGATGGAGGCCAGGCAGCAGCTGTGGTGAGTCTCGGGAGTTTCCATTGGGAGGCGTGGCAGCAACTGGACATAGCGATCAAAGATGTCCTCCTTGATCCACTTCTTTGTTAATCAGGACGGGGAGGGTTTTCTACGTAGCCCAGTTTTCTCTTCAGGAACGTGTCAAAGGTGGGTTGGGTTTCAGTCAGCGCACAGTATCATCTTCCTCTGGCCTTCACGTCCTGTCATACGGAAGGTTACAAGCATCACGATCAAAAGAGTTCGTGTAATTATTATCTGATTCATCCATCCGTTCATCTACTTATTTGTGATTTCTTTTTTTACCGCTAACGATGAACTTTCCTATCTCCCCACTTCCAAATTCCAGTTTTTTTTTCTTATTTTTTTTCTATTGAACGATGAATACATCCTATACAGGGATTAACACTGAGTCTCGGGGAACCTCAAGGAATTACCCGTAAGACACAACACGTGGAAAGACCGAACGATGTAAGGAGGAGGAGGAAAAGTAGAATGCCAACAGCAAAAAAACAATAATGACGACGACAATATAAAAGAAGCAGAAGTGGAATAAATAAGAGAAGCAGAAAAATAGAAAGAAAAACGGAGGAGGTGGTAGAGAAGTAGGGAGAGGAAAGGTATATAGAACAGCGGCGAAAAGTAAAAGGAGGCAGGATACAGGGAAGAAGCGAAGTGGAACGAGAATTAGAATACGAAGAAAAGGTTAAAAAAAGCGCAAGAAAAGAAGAATGAGAGCAACCAAGATGAGAAATGTAGATGAATAAGTAGGAAAAAGAGGAGGAGGAATACAGAAATGAAGAAGGAAAGTGGATGGAGAATTAAGTCCCAGAAGAGAGAAAGAAACGAAAAAAAAAGGAGGGCGAGGAGAAAAAAAAGAGTACAAGATAGGATGAGGAGTTTAGAAAAAGAGGAAAAAGAGAATTAGCACCGGAAGAGAGAGAAAAAAAGAGAAGATTAATTTGTGGAATGCGAAAAAGAGAGATGAGTAAAAAAAAGGCCAAGAGAAACAAAAGAATGAAGAGTAACAGTATCTGGAGAGCATAGGGAAGAAAGGGATAAACTGTAATTAAAGAAAATAAAGAAGAAGGTAATAGATTTAAAAGAAGCCCTGAAAAAAATGCAAAAAAAGAAACAATGTCAGAAGAAAACACAGGCAGAGAATGAATGAAAACGAAGAAATGAAACAAAAAAAGGAACAGGAAGAACAAAAGTAGTGAAAAAGAAAAGAATGCAAATAATAAAAATAGAAAAATGTCGGAGGAGAACGCAGACAGAGAATGAAGACGAAGAAAAGAAACGTTAGTAAAAGAGAAAGAACAGGAAGTACAAAAGGAGTGAAAAAGAAAAGAATCCAAAAACAGAAACAAAGTCAGAAGAAAACACACGCAGAAAATATGAAGACGAAGAAAAGAAACGTTACCAGAAGAGAAAGAACAGGAAGCAAAATAGAAGGAGAAGGAGGAGAAAAGTAAAGAATCAAGATATACTAGTAACCACCGGTCTCTTAGTCAGTCAGCTCCCCATTCATTCCGGTTAGAACCTGCACAGCTCCAACTACTTAACCTCTGCGTCACTACCCGTCAGAAGTGTGCAGCGCCTGACGTCAGTGTGTTGCTAAGGTGACGTCATGAGTGAGCCAGGCATCAATACTTAATAGACATGAGAAAGACAAGGGGGAAAAAAGTACATACGGAAAAAAACAATTGACGTCACTGTTTTTAGTCATGACATCACGCTCACCTCACGAGTGTTAGTCAGAGGGGTGCATGGTAAAAGGACGTGGTTTAGATGGGGTGAAGTTTCCATCCTCTTACAAAGAATTAGGGGGAAAAAATGAGAGAAAAAACGGTTGGTAAAATTTGATGCGTGTGTGGGTGTCTTGCATGAGTAATGAAGGGTGTGAGAGAGAGAGAGAGAGAGAGAGAGAGAGAGAGAGAGAGAGAGAGAGAGAGAGAGAGAGAGAGAGAGAGAGAGAGAGAGAGAGAGAGAGCTTGTAGTTGTCATGCATAACTGACTATTTGCTAGGAATGCTGGGAAATAGTAAGAAGAATATCTTACTTTATCTATCTTTTTCATGACTGATGTTTATTGATCATTTAAGGTATGTAATTAAAAAGACTATCAACACACACACACACACACACACACACACGCAAAGAAAAACAGAACATTATTATTATATATCACAATGTTTACACTTGTTACTTGCTCATTAAATCAATCAAGAATAATATCAATAAATCATGAAGTCATAAGACCAAACAACATTCCAAGGAGGGGGAAAAAAAATGCACACTAACACAAGCTATAAATAACCACACTGTTTTTTTGCCCTATACTGAGGAAGTTGGCTTCGTTTTCTTTCAGTGTGGCGTCAGGATCGAGTTCGTTCCATGGCCTACTTATTCAAACCAAACCAAAGGGAACGTAGCATTGATAAATCTTTGGTTGTGAATTTAAATCAGTAAAGTTAGATAAATTTCCTTCTTTTCAACGGGCTGGAGATTAAATGCACTTGGTTATTCTTGTGTTTGAAAAGTGTAGTTGATCTGTGTTCCTTCGTCTAGTTATCTTTATGTACATCCATCGATCTTAATTAGTTTAGAAAAGCATGTACATTCTTGTTCACTCATGTTTGGTCCGATTTAATAATGTGTATTTCTCTATCAATATATCTATGTAATTATATTCAAGCATGAGTAACTATCTATCTATCTACCTAACTAATGAATTAACTAACTAACTAACTACATATCTAACTAACTAATTAACTGACTATTTATCTATTATCTACCTAAGTCAAAAATAGGTCACTGAGACAAGAACACACACACACACACACACACACACACACACACACACACACACACACACACACACACACACACACACACACACACACACACACACACCATCTCTGTGGAAAAAAACAAAAATCCTTAGCGTTAATCTTCACCATCATCTATATTGCTTTTTAATTAATTGATTCAGTGTGTTGGTTGGTCGGAGTAACATTCCAATCTGATAAGTACCAATTCATTTACCGGCAAAAGGTTCAGAGAATGATTTTAACCGAACGTATTATTATCAAGCTCATAAAAGTTAAATAGATGAACCAATGAGTAAAAAAATATGCATGTATATGATTGCTTTAAGATGAATGCATATTGGAGGGAAAAAAATTAACAAGCAATATGATGTACACAGAAAAAATAAATAATAAATAAAACTGGATTCAAACTATAAGAATGATTAATAAGTATCAGGTGACTTGCTTTTGTTACTAAGAGAGAAGGAAAATATACTGGTAACTTCAACAGACCAAGTTACTAAGTTTTTTTAATCAGTGTAGAAAATGCATACGACATTTTAAAGTACAATTTCAACGATAAGACATAAAACAAACTAAAAAAAAAAAAGAAACCAATCTGTCATAAGAAAATTAAGTGGAAGCATCAAAACTCCCATAAAATAATACAGCGCTACAGATCCTTAGTATTGCATCATCTCAACAAGTCAACACAGTACATTTCAATGACAAAACATAAAAGAGTGACTAAAAAACCCAGTCTGCCCCAAGAAGCATCAAAACTCTCTCATAAAACAATGCAGTAATATAAATCCTTACTATTGCATCACCTCAACCAGTCAACACAGGACATTTCAATGACAAAACATAAAAAAAAGATGACTAACCCCCCTCCCCTCAGTCTACCACAAGAAAAATAAGCATCAAAATCTCTCATAAAATAATAGAGCAATGCAAATCCTTACTATTGCATCACCTCAACAAGTCAACACAGTAAAGTAAAGGATGGCGCCAGAAAACTCTACGGAAACACATAACGGTCTTTCAGTCAGAACCGCGACCTGCTGCTGGCTTCGAGAAAGTGTGTGTGTATGCCAAGGTGACCGCTAGCGAGAGTTAGGCACAGGTATCCATGTGGAGCCTTGACTCTGTCCTACCTGACACATGATAGCACACCTCTTCTTTTGCTAATTGTGCTGCTGGATGCGTAGAAGGAGGAGGAGGAGGAGGAGAGGAGGAATACTAAGTAAATACAAAGGAGATCCAAACAGCAACATACATTGAAGGCCTTATTTGGCTGTTTGGTTAATCATCTTACTCGATTAGTGAGAGAAGTAATAGATAGTAGAGGAAAAGGCTCCTCCCCCACCCCACCATCCCTCTATCCCTCCATCCCTCCATCATATGCAGGACAGAAAAGGAAAAGTTACCATGTTAAGTAGGATCCGGTGACACGTAAATCCCCAGATCTTTTTTCAGTATCCTCAATTTTGATGAAGGTATTATCCATCTTATATTTTTCTAGTGGGTTACTGTTACCAATATGAAATACGTGACATTTTCATAAATCGAGGTTCATTAGCCACTTTTCGGACTATGATAAGAAAGTTTCTATATCGTTTTGTAAAATTTGACTTTTGATTAGTGATTTAGCATTACTAGCAGTCTTGGTATCATCAGCAGATTTTCAAATTTTTTATGTACTTATGATTTCATCGTCTATATTATGAAGAGTAGAGGTCCTAAGACAGATCCTCGAAAAAGGAGGAGGAGGAGGAGGAGGAGGAGGAGGAGGGGGAGGAGGAGGAGGAGGAGGAGGAGGAGGATGGAGGAGGAGGAGGATGGAGGTGAGGAGGAAAGGAATAGGAGGAGGGGAGGAGGAGGAGGAGGAGAAATAGAATGAAGGAGGGGGGTTTGACTTTTACGATACTTTCGGGATTGACTTTTACAATGGCCTCTTTTTCTGCGTGTCCTTGTCTTAAATGTGCGACTTTTTAACATGCAAAGCCACTGTCAGGGAGAAGACATGGACCTTTTCACTAATCCCTGCCTTAGAAGTAACAGTAGTTGATGAAGTGAACCGTTTTATGACTTTGTGATGGCTTCATTTACGCGTTTCTATTTTAGTCAAGCTTTGATGTTTAAATAGTGCACTGTAAACAAATCAAGAAGTCAACACGCACTCCCTGGCAGATTCAGTTCACAGGAGCTGTCTTGTCCACGTCCATAATTTGTAGTCTTCTTACTTCCTTGTGTTGCTCGTTTCTTATTGCCAATGTACAACACCAGCGCGATGGATAGCATTGTGAATCCTATAATATAACAACACGCAACATTATGAAACACGGCAAGTAAGAATAGAAATATAAAGCAGCACTACCAACACACAAAGACACATTTTACTCACACGCACATCATACTTTCGCGCACTCAAACCACCCCCCCCCCCCCCCCCTGTCCCCAACCTCGCGCACACACACACACACACACACACACACACACACACAGGCACGCAAAACTCATGAGGAACACAGCACATCGCAGCACGAGACAACACGCGTCCTGGGATCGTTTCAAGTTTACGAGAACACGACCCGCCGCTGACAGGTGGTCACGGTGCTGGAAAATGATGGTCCAGGAAACGCATACGCATCCCAGTAATTTCCGGCCAATGTGTATTACAACTCATGGAATTACGTGGCTCACAAATAGCCAGGTGTTATGTTATTCCTATGGTAACGCCTATACGATTTACCAGTATTACGGAGACGAGATGTTTGGTCATTGGATATCAACATTGTGTCTGAGCGGACCCTTTGGTATGTTTCAGTCTTCTCAAGAAAGTGATTACAAATGGAAGAGGATGGAAGAGGAATGGAAGAGGAAATGGAAGAGGAAAGGGAACATGCAAACGTACATCAGAATGCATTCAGGCATTTATAGATGGACAAATGTCTCGTCAAGTGTTTGTTTAGTCCAGAATAGAGGGACAGCCGACAAATACGGGTCATGGAGATCGATAATGATAGTGAGCGCAACATTAGGTGGGATATAAATCATCTGGACATTGAGCACGGTAACCAAATAGTTTGTCCAAGGCCAGGGAACCAAGAACTCTTATACCTCCTCTCTGGCAATCAGTCTATCATCACCTCTATTATCGGTCGGTCGAGGGACGCAAAACGCGGTGTCCTACACGAACCAACATTTAAGATTACATGTTCGGGAGGGAAAAAAGTAACGTTCTTCGGGTCGACCAACAAGTTTTTGTCAAACGGAAAACGGTTTAGGAGGGCAGGTATGACACTCCTTCCCTTGCAATTATTATCATTGTTATTATCCGCACGGTAACTCGTCAAAGATACAGGTTGGTTGGTCTGAAGGGGAACACGGGTTGTGGGAATGTAATCCACACAAGGTCTTGGCTATAACCTGAAACATCCAGCTCAGGAATCCAGGTTGATCATGAATGGCATTAGACGCTTGGCTGGCTACCTGAGAATTATACTTGATGTTATTGGCGTTAGTGATTCCTCTAGTCATCCCTCGATCTTAACCTCTGAGGGACCATTCTCCTGTGCAGCTTTATAATTATATCATTACGTGGGTATGTAGGTAGTTGTACGTAAATGTTAAGAAAAATCAGTAGTATCTTTAATGATGGCAACAATACGTATGCGGTGGTTTCTCCATTCTGCTGCGCAAACACGACATGAATCACGATTGCGCAACACTAACATTTTTGGAAGAGCGGCGCTTGAGGCTGTGTGACGCATCAGAGGGTGGTACGGTACGCATCTCTCTCTCTCTCTCTCTCTCTCTCTCTCTCTCTCTCTCTCTCTCTCTCTCTCTCTCTATCTTCTCTCTCTCTCTCTCTAATACACACACAAAGAAACCTGTATTTTTATCTCATTTATTAGCTGTACTTATCATTCTTTTAGTCGATCTGAGGTTTTGCTTCCATCTCATCATTATTTCCTCCCCACAAACTATTAAGTAACACACGTGAAAATTTCCTCCCCGCCACGTATTTATTGGTCACTAATTTAATCTCCACTAACAATTACTTATCTATAAACTCGGATCGGTTTCACTTATTTTGCTCTACCCCCCCCCCCCTCTCCCTCTCTTCGTGTTGTATGTAGTACGCAATGATGACTAACTAACCTATCCCACTACATTCCACTGACTGACTGACTGACTGTACTGTGTGTGTGTGTGTGTGTGTGTGTGTGTGTGTGTGTGTGTGTGTGTGTGTGTGTGTGCTCCTTCCTTCTTCTAGTCATTCTTATCTCATTGAGTTCGCTTCTTCGTGTTTTGTAAGTAACCTGTCAACTCAATGGAGGATTTTCGTTGTTTCTTTTCACCTTTTTTTCTATTTTATTTTCTGTCTCTCTGTCTTTTGTATCTAATATTTTTTTTGTTCAAGTTTGGTAAGGTAACTTTCAGCTCGATACAAGATTTTAGTTGTTTTCTTTCACGTGTGGTATTTTTGTTAATTTTTCTCTCTCCTTTATTCATTTATCTTATTTTATTTATTCATTTATTTCATTTCATTCCATTTATTTATTACTTTTTTTGTGTGTGTCTTGTATCTTAATCTTTTCTGTTCGAGTTTTGCCCAATGAAGGACTTTTATTTATCTATTTATTTTCCAATCAATTATACGTACTTGTGTTATTTTTTTTCTCTTTCTATCTTCTACTAAATCTTTTTTTCCGTTTATATTATATCTACCCTACAATGATAAATTTTTAAGACCTTTTTCCTTTTAATTCTTGCATTTTTCCCCCGACTAATCCATAAACAATCTTATTTTCCTCTACATTTCAGAACAAAAAAATAATCAATAACAAAATACACCCGGATATTCTGTTACTTTTTTTTCTCATTTTTGCAATAGAAGTTACGCGATTCACTCTGTTTACCTTCCTATAAAACACCAGAAAGGTCAACGCCAATTTTTTATGACCCACACACACACACACACACACACACACACACACACACGCACACACACACACACACACACACACACACTGAGCACGACCAAAGTATAATGACAAAACAAAATGAAATAAAACGAGAAAAAAAGAAGGAAAATAACCAAGTATAATAAAAAAGGAAAGAAAAGAAAAGAAGAAGAAAAAAGAACGAAAATAACCATGTGTAATGACAAAAACAAAAAAGAAAGAAAAGAAAAAAAGAAAAAAAAATAACCAAAAGTGTAATGACAATAAAAATAAACAAAAAAAGAAAGAAAATAACCCAAAACATACATTCTCTCTCTGTCTCTCTCTCTCTCTCTCTCTCCTTCCACGAAAACACTACCAAGACGTGCCAACATCAATAAAGTACTTAACGTGACTCAATCCACCCCCCACCTAACCCCCCCCACCACCACCACCACTTACAAACACTTCGCACGTCACCTTTACCTGTTTCCATTACCTCCTCCAGCCCACCGAGGGGACGAGGGGGAAGAGGGGGAGGGAGGGGAAAGGGAGGGGAGGGGGGGAGGGGATGCCTTGTGTGTTGGGAGACGCTTCAACACTGTATTAGTAGTAGTAGTTCTGCCGTCTGTCATACACTTACCTAACCTAACGCAATATACCTTGACGTAATCCCAACTTGATGTGAGAAGAGGAAAGGAGAGGAGAGGAGAGGAGAGGAGAGGAGAGGAGAGGAGAGGAGAGGAGAGGAGAGGAGAGGAGATGAGAGGAGAGGAAAGGAGAGGGAAGGAAAGGAGAGGAAAGCAAAGGTGATAAAGTGAAGTGAACTGACATGAAGTTAAGTAAAAAGAGAAAGGAAAGGAAAATACAGGAAATAAAGGAAAGGGAAAGGAAAGGAAAGGAAAGGAAAGGAAATAAAGGAAAAGGAAAGGAAAGGAAAGGAAAGGAAAGGAAAGGAAAGGAACGGAGAGGGACAGGAAGGGAAGGGATGGGAAGGAAAACAGAAAATGTAAGAAAAAACAAAGAAAGAGAAAACGAAAAGGAAAAAAAAGGAATGAAAAAGGAAAACAAAAGTACAGAAACGAAAACCAAATAACATACACATCAACTAACCTAACTTAACCTAACCACAACCTCACTCAACCTCATCAAACCTAACCCAACCAATTCTTATCAGATTATTCCCACTTAAACACGGACTGCCAACATGCTCTCTCTCTCTCTCTCTCTCTCTCTCTCTCTCTCTCTCTCTCTCTCTCTCTCTCTCTCGTGTGTTTGTCCCAGAACTACGCAATTATTCCAATACTACTTGAAAAAAAAAAACAAGGAAAAACGCTCCCCTAATCCAGTCCCTAGTACCTCTAAACCACAGATTGACACCAGGACCACCACCGTCCACCCCTGAGGCGCTGCTGGTGTGGTCCTGTGGCTCACCAGTTCACCTCCTGATTCACTCTTGCTGCGTTGCTAAGTCCCACACTGAACCAAATAATATAAAGTGTGATGAAGTGGTTGAAAAAGATAAGTAGATGGAAATTGGTTCTTAGAGTGGCAGAGGAGTGGAATTGATTTAGTATTTATGTAATCTGTGTATGAGTAAATAAGGACTTTTCATTGTGGTAAAAGAGAGTTAGATTGAGATTGGTTCTCAGATAAATTGGAATACAGTAGATTTGAGTATCATGTTAGTGCAAAGTCAATAGGGAACTTTAAACCACAATTGTGCAGATGAGCATAAGTGTATATTTTATTTTATGACTTGATTGAGGCCTCTTGTAATAATCCTTCACCATTACCTCTATGAAAAGTCTTAGTTATGTATGTCAACAAATCCCTGTGTTCTTCGGTTACTCAACTGACACGCCACCTTACAATATTCTGTACCAACCAAAACCTATTAATCCCTTCAGTACCGAGACGCATTTTCATACTTATTTTGCTTATCATTTGCCGATTTCATACAGTTTCAGAAACTCATGTGGGGAGTAAAATAGAACAGACTCTGGCCATTAAACTTCTGACCTCCATAGACCCTTCCTAATGTCAATAAAGTCGTCTAATCACACCTAAAGCTAGTGGTAAAATATGTCCCAGTGTTGAAGGGGTTAAAGCTTTTTTTTAATGGTTATCCACCTTAACATGCAAACACCACGCTTTCACAGGTATAGGAGGTGATTCTTTCTGGTCTTCGGCTTCTCTATTAATACACTACAGGGCGGCGTGTGTTGCTAAGTTACTCCGTGTCGTTGAATGCATTGATGCCGTGTTGCTCTTCGTTTGTCCTTGAAGCGAAAGGTCACATGTTACTGACGAATGGTGAACGTTACTGCAAGATCATGGAAAGTTCAAAAGGCGTTGGGCACGGCCAGCGCTCAGGGTGGTGGTGGTGGTGGTGGTGGTGGTGGCGGCTCGTGGGATAAAGATTTCTTCTAATATTATATGTTGAGTTCTTTACTGGTGATGATAGTGGTGGTGGTGGTGATGGTGGGGGTGGTGGTGGTGATGGTGGGGGTTTGTGGTGGTGATGGTGGTGGTACTACTGATGCTACTACTGCTACTGTTGCCATTAGAGTAACATCACTACCACCACCATACTGCTTCTCCTCCTCCTCCTCCTCCTCCTCCTCCTCGTCCTCCTCCTCCTCCTCCTCCTCCTTCTCCTCCTCCTCCTCCTCCCCCTTCTGTTCTTCTTCTTCTTCTTCTTCTTCTTCTTCTTCTTCTTCTTCTTCTTCTTCTTCTTCTTCTTCTTCTTCTT